>CM019167.2:75917732-76286610 GCA_009739505.2 Apolygus lucorum
GGGCAAAAAGTTGTACTTAAATTGGAAATTTTAAAGAATTTTAGAAATTCATTAGTGCACGGCCCTTGGGAATTGAAAAACTGAAATATTGCCGCCGTAATCTTCAAAATCGAACAATAATTGCCAGAGAAAACGCTGCAAATTATTACACAATGGTTTATTATTTTTTATTTTTCTATATAGATCACTCGTCTGCAAAGTCCAACCATCCAACATGAAGAAAAACATCGATCGCATTTCGGTCAGCTTTAATTTGAACGGAGATTAGACCTCTTTTGCGATTCACACTCGTATTGAATATATAGGTATTGAAGGATAAACAATGCCTTTATATCAAACGTTTTTGAATTAGGGCGTTTTCAAAATTTCAAAATTGATTTTGGAACCCTTAGAAGTGACCTACATCAACCAAAATCTTCGGGGCACAACTAGACCCCAAATGGAGCCAACATACCAAATTTCATCAAAATCTGTCAATGCTAAGTGGCTAAAGTGCCGCGTACAGCGAACGGCGAACGGCCAAATTTTTATTCGTTTTTTGGATTCTACGTACCTTGAAACGTAAACCATCAAATTTTGAGGGGGTGTTAAAAATTTGTTTTCTTGGTCGATTCCAAAGTTCATTATTGAAAATAATAAACCATAATGGGAAAAACTACTGAATAAACGGGGTTTCCCATGATTCCAGCGGCAATATTTCAGTTTTTCAATTCCCAAGGGCCGTGCACTCATGAATTTCTAAAAGCCTTGAAAATTTCAAATTTAGCTACATTTTATGGGAAAAAGATAACTGAATTACCGGGTTTTCCCATTTTTCTCTGGCAATTATTGTTCGATTTTGATGATTCCGGCGGCAATATTTCAGTTTTTCAATTCCCTAGGGCCATGCACTAATGAATTTCCAAATTTCTTTAAAATTTCCAATTTAAGTACAAATTTTCAATTTTTTGTCCGTTTTAACTTTGTTTGTGAAAATGCTGATGACGATTGTTATGCATTAGTTCCGAAAAACCTTCGATGTTTGAAGGAAATCTAGTGCCTAAGAGGCTCCTACCAACACATCTTCCTCTACCGGCTAATTTCTTCTGACCTCTCAAAAAGAAATGCAGAAAAGTAATCGTCCTTCGTCATCGACTGTAACCCCTCATTCCGTGGAAGAAACGTAATAGCGATACCTATTTAGTTCCAATGACTGGGAAAGCGTATAACGATGCAATGACGGCATTTCTTAAGAAATAACTTCACTGATTAATAGAGCTTGGATACTGCTTCTTTGCATATCAGTTTTACTCTGCGCCAGATGGGTTTTCTCCACCAATAACTACTATATTTTTTTGAGTTTTCAGGCTATTGTAAATTCAAATTAGAAACTTGTATTTTCACATTTTGAGAATTTGTGACAATTTTTATACTTCAGTCTTTGAAAGACATTTATGCACTATTCTAGTTTTGTTATTGGGAGTGGTACCAAAGACCTTTCGAAGATACGAGATCAACAACGACCTAACGTTTTAGCAGTACTGGTAGTTACATCGAATTATCGTACGAAGCAATATTGCTATACCGAATACATTTCGAAGGATTGAGCCCCAGAACCCCAAATGAGGTAACGACATCAGTCCGCTGCAGCTATTGCTTCCGAGTCTCCCAAGGTAGCGGAAGCATTTTTTTTCACTTTTCAAGGATAAAAAAAAGTTCTCCAAAATCAAAATTTTCACTCGCGTTTTCATTTTAGGCCTTCTTGAACAATTTTGGTTCCGTGTCTGTCAGTCGGTGTGTTTGTCATGAAATCCTCGAATCGGCAAAAACTATACGAAGTTATTGTCCGATATTGATGAACTTTTCAGGAATTGTACGAATTGGCGTGTAGTTGGTCCCTTGTGGTTTCACCGTGCATCCACTCTTACCACACAACAAAAAGAGGAGAGACCTCATCATCAAAGACATCATGGCTGCGTGGAATCCATAAAATGAAATTAACTAAAACAAAAGTATGTTGTGCGAGAAATTACTCAAATAATAGGTTGCACGTACGTCATAGCAAACATCAACAAGTGAAAACAAGTAAGCAAAATAGCGCAATTTAGAAAGCCTGAGGGTAAGAACACAAAATGAATAATAAATACTTGAAGAATGAAAATCAAGTACCTAGTATCAAAATAATATTGGTAGATAGTACCGACAAGGAGAAGCTATGTTATTTTCCCAAAAAGTAGGCCTACCTAATAAAAACGGAGTTGAGAAGAACGTTGTCTATTTCCACGAAAATAATGAGTTAAAATTTAAATCAATTTCGTCGGTTAGGTCATCATCAGTAACAAACAATAACTTATTATTAGTTACTGATGATGACCTAACCGTCGAAATCGATTTAACTTGTGACTTATTATTTTCGTTGTAATAGTCAACGTTCTTCTCAACTCCGTTTTTATTAAAATGGTTTTCCACAATCTCATCGCGAGTGATTTTATTCGTAACAGGTACCTTAATCTTATCTGACTGAACAAGATGTATTACATTTCAGTAGTAGAAACACAAAGAATATATTATATCGTATCGATCATTATTATAATATAAGAATCATTTGTAAATCTTTTTTTTTTCTATTCTTATTTCGATTATATTTTGTATATTTTTGTTACATCGATCTTATATTTTCTATATACATCAGAAGAATTTCCTAGTGTTTTTAAAATTCATAAGGGGTACAATTATTACATAGAGATAAGCCATTACTATAATAATAATCGGAAAAAATTAACTCCCCTATGAAAATCATCCCCCCGGACTGCTAGTAGCCACTGCGCATTAGCAAAATTGTATTTTCTTGTAACAGCCACAACTTCTACAATTCATATGTCATGTTCAAAGATTGCCCGGGTTGACGTGCAGACGGTCCTCTATGAAAATCAGGGCCCCCAACCTGACAGTAGCCTCTGCGCTTGCTCAAGCGTAAAATCCTAGTAACAACCTTAATTTCTACATTTTTAATGCGATTTTCATGACATTCTCAGGGATTATGACAGTTAGAGTATAGATGGCCCCCTATGAAAATCATGGCCCTCAAACTGCTAGTAACGACTACGCATGCGCAAACGTGAATTTCTTTGTTACAGGCATAACTTCTAACTTCTCGTACATTTCCCATCTGATTTAGATGAAATTTTCAAGGATTACGCGTATTGAGGTGCAGGTGGTCCCATGGAAATCATGGCCCCCAAATTGTATTGTTGTAGCCACTGCGATTTCACCAACGTGAATTTCATATATTTATGGCGTGCCCCCCTTCCCTTTCTTTGAGGAGAGTTTTTAAAAAATTTAAAATAAAAATTAAAAATAAAAACAGACGTAATTTTTACCTTTTCTATCCGATTTCGAGATTGTGCGAGTTGACGTGTAGATGGTCCCCTATGAGGTTAGTGGAAGGTACTTAGAGATTGATGTTTTGAGATTAACTATTATTCATAGGATCATCCATACAATCGGGTTATGGATACGAGGAAGCTGTGTGCCACACCCACTTTGCAGACTATTCCAAAACTATATTACACTATACTGCATGGGATAAGTGTAGAAGATTCATATCAATCCAAGGGCTCTGTATCAATCCAGATTCAGGTGCTCACTCTCCTCCCATACAGTATGAGGAGAAGGAAAAGGCAGTCTTGACTGAACTTTGTACTTGTAACCCAGAGATTTTTAAACCAGATATTATACAATGAAATGAGGCTCGCCTCCTATACTTAGACTTACGCAAAGTGAACGAGGTTTTCCTGTTTGAGTGTTTGTCATTACTTAAAACTTCTTGTTTGCCGCTGTGACTCGTTCTTTTTCGGGCCCACAGTGGACGATTCTTCCTGACAGAACTTCCCGGGTAGAGGATCGTCAATGTCATACCAGCGGCCGACCTCTACCATCTCTAGGACCCCGAACCCCGTTTTTAGGACGTCCCACAGAAAGACTTGGGCGTCCTTATGAGATCGATCTGGGGTAAAGTTGGACAACACTCAACAGAAAAAAATAACCACACACTAATCTGTTTTAGACCATTCTGAATCCAAATCCGCGAAAAAAAACCATAGGTGTATGTCTGTGTGTGCGACAAATTTTTTTTTTTTTTCGACGCGGAAAACTATCTAGTTGTACACTACGTCGCCAGAATTTTGAATTTTGCCTTTTAGGGGGAGAAAGGGGGGTTAATGCTTAAAAATTTGTGTTGTTTGTGAGGCATAACCTCGTAAACTCTGCACAGGCCTTAATTTCCAACCGATTTTCGTTTCTTTTTTTATTTGACTCAGAAATCTTCCGAATTGCACACTATTTCACGGAGTATCAAAATTAGCATGGATAGGGGGCGAGTGTGGAGATAATATTCACAAAACATCCGATTTTTCAATATTTTGGTTCCTTTATAGTTTACTAATTGTACCCAAGCTTTGAAATTGAGGGAAAATTCTCATTATACCTCCGGATTTTCATGAATTATTCTCTGTACCACGAACTGAGAATACTCGTGCCGCTAGAAATGTTATGGTGGATAATGGTTAGGGGGGGGGGGGACCACCATTTCTTACCTACTACTAAAAGTACTAAATAAATTACATCGGGTGAAACAGTTTTCTCGCTTGCCAACAGGTTTGAACTGATCTTATACTTATCCAATGGGACGTCCCCTGGATCAATAAGAATTGATCAAAAATTGATTCAAAATAAGAATTGGATTTAGCTATCAACTGGTACGAGAATATGGTTCTCCGGAGAAAGCATCTTAGATCGAATTCCTGAACCAACGAACGTGGCCGAGAAAGGCGCAATAATATTATTACGTAAATGTAATAATATTATTTTACGAAGTGGGCCTGAGAGTGTGATTTTTTAAAATGTAACAATTCCTGAGGAATATATTATCTATTCTCATGATTGTTGAAGAAAAAAAACATTGTTCCTGAATAAGGTAACCATTACCAAATTTCATCAAAATCGGTCAATGCTAAGTGGCAAAAGTGCCGCGTACGGCGGACGGCGGACGGACGGCCAAATTTTTATTCGATTATTGGATTCTACGTACCTTGAAACGTAAACCATCAAATTTTGAGGGGGTGTTAAAATTTTTTTCTGGGTCGATTCCAAAGGTTCATTATTGAAAATAATAAACCAAAAACGGAGTTGAGAAGAACGTTGTCTATTTCCATGAAAAGTTATAACTAACTTGTAACTCATGTAATAACTAACTTGTAACTCATGTTGTAACTAACTTGTAACTCGTGTTATAACTAAATTGTAACTCATGTTATAACTAACGAATTCTCATCTCTCAAACAAATAACTCATGTTATTTTCGTGGAAATGTACAACGTTCTTCTCAACTCCGTTTTTTATTAAAATGGTTTTCCACAATCTCATCGCGAGTGATTTTATTCGTATATTAATTCCTGGTGGATGACGATTCTGAATGGAATTATACGTGTTACCAAATCACTTATTATAACAAAGCGTAATTAATGGATACCGAAGCGATTGGTTAGGATTGGCTGACTTCTGCATTAATAGGTCGATATAGATAAGTGCGTCGTGGTATTATTCCATACAATGCATTCAGTAATTATTATCAATCATTTAGTGTTACCCGTAAAATTAGAAAACCGTCTTCCATATTTTCAACTTGAAGTACGAGTACATTCGATTCCAAGATTTTTGAATCTAACCGCACTTCAACCAAAACCAAGAATCGGTGATAATTTTTTATTCGATTTTTGGACTCTATGATCTTTGCAACGAGAACCATCAAATTTTGAGGGGGGGAGGAAGGTTAAACTTTCTTTCTCTGCTCGATTCCGAAGATTCGCTATAGAAAATCAAGAACCAAAACGAAGGAAAGTGCTGTGGTGCCATTATTCTTGGAATAATAATGGAAAATCAAAACTTCAATCTCCGTAAGTATCTGCTTATTAGGGATTTCCGATGATCCGTCACGATGAAATTTATAAGGGAGTATCTGGTGTCCCAAACAAACATAATTAAAAATCTTCATGTACCTCGAAATATCATACTTTCCAGCAAACCTGATACGAAAGTACACCATGGTCAGCCAGAAACGTGATTGTAAAGAATAGCTTCGCTTGAGAAAGTGGTTAGTATTGGCTCAATTTCGACCGGAGTCTCGGAGTCTCTTGTCGATGGCAAGGCAAGTAGAGGAGTAATGCGATCCGACCTTTTTCAGTAATGCCGACATTGATCGCAGTCTCACGGAAAATATCATATAACCCTTTCAAATGGAATCGGAGCGCCAAGTAAGGAAAGGAACACGTTGAGAGGCGGACACAATGGAGGTGAATATACATTTTGATGACGTCAGTGAAATACATCCGATTTTTGGGATATGAGTAAATTTTTGACGCGGAACCACACCTCGGACTCATCATTTGCAGAATTTTGTTAAATATTGGAAATATTACCTATTCGGGAAAATTTGATGAACAACATTATTAATATTTTCTGGGGAGGACGTTTGACTTTAATATTTCCACGAAACAATGGTTTGAGTTTCTTTAAACGATAATTTGCACTGATATTTTGGGAAATCGAATTTATATCGATTTTTTAACGCTTGACCTTTTAATATTCAGCGCGAAAAATTACAAAGAAAACGAAGCCAATTCCCACGAACCGTGGTAAAATAATTATGTTCCTGGAACAATAAATGTATTGCATTCAAGCATACTCGTTTCTCTTCACTTTTACTCGCCACATTGTGGCGTAAAATAAAACATAATTATACTGTTGGAAGACCGATATTGCGAGGAAGTTTCCCACGTAATTCGAGCATTCATTCAATTATTTTGACGAGTACCTAAAGCCGATTGAATTTTTCAAAATTAACTGTTCTTTCCTTTGTTTCATCTTGGTGTCCTATTCTAAAACGCCACTGAAGTATCAGAAACATAATCGTAAGAAATTTAATGTTATTTCCATCGGTGTATTTATTTATAATTTTACAGAGTAATTTAAAAGAGTTTTGGTCATGTTTGCGTAAGAAAACACACAAAAAATATTAAAATCACAATAACTTCGAAAAATAATCGTCAAAAAATAATCCATGACACGTTTTATTGGAAATGAGTTCAATACTTAACCATCAATGTTTGTCAGACCTTATTTGTGCTAAAACCCAATATAATATAAAACCAATTTGCATTAGTAACTTAAGAGGACGACTGAATCCTGATGAAAAGTAGTAATCATTATTAGAACTTCCTAACACAGAGACAATGGACCCCAACCAACTATTGTTGGTCTGTATATCAGTAAAACAATTTCGCGTTCATCATTTTCATTAGCATTTCACAGGCTCAGATGTCATGTGCATGGGAAGTTTCGTGAATTGGTAGTAGATAGGAGGTCTACCTTAGACCCTAGCGTGTTTGAAAATGTATTTTCCATCTTTGAACGGCTGTATGTGTGGAGAGGGATCTACTCCATCTACTACCAAAGTTTATAAGAACTAAGAAAATATCATTATGTATAATTGCATGGCAAACATCTTGAAACCATGTCAATGAATGAATTATTATAAAAACATATTGTTTAGTAATGCATGCATTCCAGGGGACGTCCCATTGGATAAGCATTAGATCAGTTTAACCAGTTGTTAAGTGATAAAACTGTTTCACTCGATGAAATTCATTTATTACTTTAGACCCCCACCCATCATTATCCACCTTAACATTTCTAGCGGCATGGGAGCCTCGAATCTGAAGAGCATTTTAAAATCCATGATCTACGATACCCAACATGCGAGTTCGAGTCACCCCCCCCCCCCCCATCATCACCACAACGCCAACAATGGTGCCAGTCTGGCACCATAGCGGAAATACGTCGTAACATTGAACTTTCATCTGTTAGTTTTGGTAGGCAGTCCGTCGAAGTTCACATCCGTATTCAAGGTGAAACACAAAAAAAAAATAATAAAAAACACGAAATATGCGGTTTATGGTGTCCTGGCACCATGGTGGCACCACTATTAGTTCCATGGTGGTACAGAGAATAATTCATGAAAATCCGGAGGTATAATGAGAATTTTTCCACAATTTCAAAGCTTGGGTACAATTAGTAAGCAGTAAAGGAACCGAAATATTGAAAAATCGGATGTTTTGTGAATATTATCCCCCCACTCACCCCTTCCCTTTGCGAATTTTGGTACTCTGGTAAAATCATGTACAACTCGGAAGTTATTTGAGTCAAACAAAAAACAAACACGCAAATCGGTTGGAAATTGAGGCCTGGGCAGAGTTTACAAGATTATGCACGCAAACGCACGTTTTTTAAGCATTAACCCCCCCCTTTCCCCCTCTTACAAAGCAAAATCCAAAATTCCGGCGCCGTAGTGCACAACTAGATAGTATTCCGCGTCAAACGAAAAAAGAACCACGAAAATCGTTTGAGAACTAAGGCCTGGGCAGAGTACACAAGATTACGCCCAAAAACGCACGTTTTTCGAGCATTAACCCCCCCTTTCCCCCCCTTAAAAGGCAAAATTCGAAATTCCGGCGACGTAGTGCACAACTAGATAGTTTTCCGCGACGAACAAAAAAAGAACCAGGAAAATCGGTTGAGAACTAAGGCCTGTGCAGAGTACACAAGATTTTGTTACACACACACACACACACACATACACACACACACACACACACACACAGACATACACCTATGGTTTTTTTCGCGGATTTGGATTCAGAAAGGTCTGAAACGGATTACTGTGTGGTTATTTTTTTTTCTGTTGAGTGTTGTCTTCCTTCACCCCAGATCGATCGCATAAGGACGCCCAAGTCTTACTGTGGGACGTCCTAAAAAGTAGGACATTTCCACACGTCTCTGAAGAGTCTAAACAGGGAGAATTACTGCCGATCAAGTAACACCTCGCCCTGCCTGTGTATTGACGCCTGCCTGCTAGTATAAACAGGAAGGAATTATTTTTCCTGAAATCTCCGCAACAGCTTCCATTGATTCATTTCATGTTGGTAAATAAATCACTTCGTTTATTTTTCCTAAATAGTGGGCCGGTTGGTTAGTTTACGAAAAATCGAGATGTTGAGACAATAGCTTGACCTTGATCCGCCAGTAGTATTTCTGGTGTTTAATAACAATGAGAACCGATGATTGTTTACCTGGCGGACGAACGTCGCGGCAAAAATGTTATGTAAATGCCGATAATTCACTACAAACAAGGGCGCCTTTATCCGACAAATCAACATAAACACTTCAACTCATCCGGCGACCTCTGACAGCTGTTAATATGTCCGGCTCGATCTTGGGTTTGTTTTCCCTCAAGCTTTCCAGCCAAGGTTCCCCGGGGTTTCCCCAAGGCTTTCAACCCCTTTTGTCAACGAGTTAATTGAACTTACTAGAAAATCCTCATTACTTCATAACTAGAAAAGTCTGCCAGGCGGGTGTGACACATAGCTTCCTTGTCATAACTCGATAGCACAGCAGATGATCCAATGCATGAAGGCTAATCTATAAACATCAATCTCCGAGTGCCTTGCACTACCTCATAAGGGACCATCTAAAATACCTGAATATTTCATCGAAATCGGACTTGACTTCGGAAGATCTAAAACGAACACCTAATGCTAATACAAATTTTTATTTTGGAGAACATTATTATTATTTTTTTTGCCGCTACCATGCCGCAATCTGGTAGACGAAAAAGAAATAACATGAACGTGTCAGTGTCGAAAAAAAACATCAAACGAGAAAAACTTGTCATTCCAAATTGTTGGTTCCTCAATACCTAAGTACATCAGGATTTGAGCCCTCCTTCTTTCAAGGCGGGCTCAAGACAGGACTGCTCGAAATCAATATGCATTCTCGAGTAATACCTAATCCTCACAAACCCTCCAAAATTGTATCAAATTCGGACTATGATTTCTTAGGTATAGTTTCACCTGGGAAAAGGAATAAAACCGCAGACACGGAACCAAAACTGTTTAGATCGCGTAATCGCAAAATGCGAGATGAAATTTTGATTTTAAAGAACCCGGATTTGATTGGTAGCTGCATGAAATTAAAGACGGTGGAAAGTGAGAAAGCGAAATTACTTGTAGCTGGAGAAATCAACAAAAAATATCAATTTTAGGCCTTTCCGGTAGTCGGCCTCTAAGCCAGGCTACCATCCCTAAGCAAAATAGAAACTCTTTTTAGCGGGTAAAAACTCCATTCCATTGTACTCATTCCTACCTTTCTGGAAATATATTCTAGTGTCTCTAGTATTGAGAAGTCACTACCCAGTTATTGCAAATTCAGTGGCAGTTCTTAGACGCTCCTACAAAAATTACCTCTGCAATTCATAAGTGCCAGTACGTCGGAGTTCCCTGATGTTTAGACTAAATTCCTCGACTTTTTCCAACTGTTATGTTCCTAAGTAATGCTGTTAACATGGTATCGTTATAGATTCAATGAAAATATAAAAAAACAAATGGTCATTCAAACATAGGTCTCCGCGTCGTACGGTTTTGTGAATAAAGAGGTTTTTCCTTGACAGGGGGTTACATAATTTTACTGCATTAAACAATTTTGGCGAATTACGTCAGAAGAGGAAGAATAACCGAACATGCAATTGATTCGGAAAAATAATAACCCAGGCTTTAAATATTTTACTGGTATTATAAGAATGGAAATTGTGGAAGGTGGTGTCGATGTAAAACATGACGCAATTCCTGAATACGTCGATGGGTAAATGGAGACCATGTTGTTGATGGAGAACGTTGGAGTCTATTCTTCAAATTTCTACCAAGTAAGTAACATTTTCATCCAATTCATGTCTAAAAGTAAATTAACAAAAAGTCTTCCAAGTGGGTGTGTCACGTAGCTTCCTCGTATCCATAATCCAATTGTATAGATGATCCGATGCATAGTAGTTAAACTCAAAGCATCAATCATAAAGCACCTCCCACTACCTTCATAGGGAACTATGAACATGTCAACCCGAACAATCTCAGAATATTTCTTCGAAATCGGATGGAGAATGTGGAAGTTATGGATCTGACAAGGAATTCGCATTAGCGCATGCGCACTGACTACAATCAGTTCCGGGCGATTGTTTTCATAGGGAACCATCTACACCCCAATCCGTACAATCCCTTAACATTCAATTCGAAATCGGAAGGAAAATGTAGAAATTATTACTGTTACAAGGAAATTCACGTTTGCGCATGCGCAGATGCATCTATTTGTTCTGGGACAATGATTTTCGTACACGCCATCCTGAAACATTTCATCAAATTTGGATGAAAAATGTAGGTGTTATCGCTATTACAAGGATTTTTCGTTTGCGCATGCGCAGAGGTTACTGTCAATTTGAGCGCCATGATTTTCATAGGGGACCATTTACAATCGGACAATCACTTCATATAGTTTTGCCCGTTACAAGGATTTCATGACAGACTCGGGACCAAAATTGTTCAGAAAGGCCTGAAACGTAAAACGCCAGAAGAAATTTTGATTTTGGAGAACAATTTGTTTTTTCAACCTTGAAAAGTGGAAACAATGCTTCTGCTACCTTGGTAGACTCGGAACCAAAATACAAAATTTAAACAAGCTCTTCATACAAACACATCTCTATTTCACACTGAGATATCAGTTGGTGTCAAATATGAAAACTTACGGGTCAAGAGTATTAAGCTGCGGTGATCATGTACTTTGATCCAATCTGGCAATGTTTACCTGGAACGGAAAAACGAAAATCAGTTTGAGGTACTGAATCAGTTATTGAATTAGGTACAATCAAGAACTCAAGGATCAAGAATCTCGTGAACTTGGCGAAATAAAGTTAGCAAGTATAATTAGCGGATCCATAACCGGATTCTATAGATGATCCAAAGCATAGTAGATAATCTCGAACACTACCCTCGTAGAACACCATCAGCACGCCAACCAGCACAATCTCTGAAAATGTCATCGAATTCCGATAGAAAGCGTAAAACATAAGGCTCTATAAGGATTTTAAGTTAGAGACTGCGAGGAGGCTATCAATCCGAGGTCGACGCTTTTTAGAGAGGATCTACACGACAACACGCGAAATCCCTGAAAATTTCTTGAAATTAGACTATAACTTCGTATAGTTTTGCCCGTTACAAGGACGTACGGACACACCAAAGTAGTTCAGGAAGGTTTAACACGTAAAACGCGAGTGGAAATTTGATTTTGAAGATCATTTTTTAAAAACTTGAAAAGTGAAAACAATGCTTCCTTGGTAGACCTGACTCGGAAGCAAAATACGTCAATATGATAATAGTAAACCACCTACCAAGAACTTTTAATCAATCTAAGCACAACCGGCACGCTGGGTTTAGTGTAAATGTATGGATGAATTAGAATCAATGAAGAAGACCTAGAAAATATGAAGAAAACAACCCCCTTTCGTGAACACCTGCCACACACACATCAATCTATTGGTTGATAAATTTCACAATAAACGCGCATTCAACCACTGTTGAAAGTCTGGGTGGTATCATTCATTTCCTATAATTAAAACTATTTTAAATAGATGAAAAAAAAAATCATCGAACATAATATGTTATATCAAATAGTTTGATATATTACATCAAATAGTTTGATTGATGAATTATATCAAATTTCATCATAATCGATCCAAGGGAACAGCGCAATATGCCGCGTACGGCGGACGGACGGAAAAATTTTAATTCGATTTTGGTTTATTATTTTCAATGATGAACATTTGGAATCGACCAGGGAACATTTTTTTACCAGAGCTCTGCGTGTATTCGCTTAAGAGGGTCCGCCCTTCATAAAAATTCCTGGCCACCTGATCCATAGTAGCGTTTGCGAACATGCCATTATGATGAAGCGAAGAAACAAAAAATCTGATACAAGATCAAAAATGTGTTGATGAATGTAAATTCAGAACATATAATTTAGTGTTACTGTTTTGGCATTAGCTACCTACCAATAATTCGGGTTTTAATTGTAACACTTAAAAATTGAACGTACAGATAATACAATAGGGTATCAACCCAATCCCCCCTAACACCAATGTTGGTCTGTATCCGCCACCAATAGCCGTAAAAATTATTTAATCACGCAAAGATTTTAGCTAAATAAACTGTTAGGTACGCCAGAGAGCCCACTCTATCAAAACCGACAGGCCCCTGTTGAATAAAACCCACTTCCTTGTTGTTCTTCGACTTCGCATATTCACAGAGATGATTGGAGCGATAATTCATCAAATTATACACTATAGATCGGTTCAACAACGCTTGGGTCGATATTCAGAGCTCCATTAACGGAGCCTCTGGAATTCCCACAATTACACTGGCTTTGACACTCAAAAAATGCTAATACCGATCGGATGATGATTGCCTAAAGGAGAGAATGAAAAAGCCTACCGAGTGGGTGTGGCACACACTTCCTCGTATCCATAATATGATTTGGTAGATACTACGACTGAACATGATCTAACCAAACAAGTCATAGGTCATATTTAAAGGTAGATATCCAAGTATGAGGATCCAAGCCCCAACCCACAAAATCCCAAAACATCTCATCGATATCAGAAGAACTTTGTATAAAATTTGCTCAAGGCAAAGAATTTACTTTCGCACATGCGCAGAGACAGCTGTCAATCTGAAGGTAATGAAATTCACGACACCTAAAAAATTCAATAAAATCGGAGGAAAAACGTTTTATGCTTGTGACAGGGAATTCACGATTGCAAAAACGCAGCGGTCGGTCGAACCATTTGTAATGAAATCGTCTCCAGAAATACAAACTTATACAGGGTGTCACCCTTTCGGGCGCACCACCGGCCAGGGTTCGATTCTACAACTAATTTGCGACTTTTTTTGTCGCGTAACTTTTTTTTTAACCCCCTTAAAATCCGACTTTTTCCACTTTCAAGACGTTTTTCGTATTTTCGACCTTACGCCATCAAAACAGGTATAACCCCCTTATATTTCAGTCAAAATTCAAACGTAATTACACCGTTAGAAAGAGCGTTAAATTCTCTATCTCCCTAGTGCTAAATAAATCGGGGTTGGTTGGAGAGTGAGAGGAGCGTCGGCGAAGGAGACCCCCGAATCCTCCCGTCAAACCGTAGATTTCGTTGGAAGAAAATCACGTTTTTTCGCATTCAAGGGCGGTTTTCTCCACTAATAAAAATATTGGATACGATTCTGGCCATATCGTTGGAAAGCTGAGTTTTCGGGTCAACTTTTGGGGTTACAGTGGGAAATTAACTAGCAGTTTCAGCTCGGCTTACAAACGTTGGAAAAAACTGTAGATTTTCGAGAGTTTACAATTCGAGCTCATTTTTTAACATCTGAGTCTTCTTTTGAAAATTTTATTTAGCAGTAGGGAGATAGAGAATTAAATGCTCTTTCCAACGGTGTAATTACATTTGCATTTTGACTGGAAAATAAGGGAAATATGGTTGTTTTATTGGCGTAAGGTAAAAAATACGAAAAACATCTTGAAAGTGGAAAAAGTAGGATTTTGAAGGGGGTTAAAAAAGTCTAGTGACAAAAAAAAGTCGCAAATTAGTTGCAGAATCGAACCCTGGCCGGTGGTGCGCCAGAAAGGGTGACACCCTGTATAGTGTCAATTAATCCATACTTAAGTTTAGATTAACGTGTTTAATGGGGTAATTTCCACGAACAAATTCTAAATACTGTTGAAGGTTGTTTGGAAGAGGAAGCAGAAAGAACGCAGTATATCTTAAATGGGGAACGCTTTTGGGGTAGACTACGACCCCTTTTGGTTTATTATTTTCAATAATGAACCTTTGGAATCGACCAAGAAAAAATTTTTAGCCCCTCTCCACCTATCAAAATTTGTTGGTTTTCGTTTCAAGGAACCTAGAATCCAGAAATCGAATAAAAATTTTGCTGTCCGTTCGCCGTACTCTTTCCTTAGTTCCCATAGATAGAATTTGATGAAATTTGGTATATGGGCTTCGAAGCTTTTGGTTGATGTCAGTCACTTCTAGGGGTTCAAATTTTCAAAACGCCCTAGCTCAAAAAAAATATTGATATGAGGGTATCGTTTTCTTATCAATTTAAAATAGCATTGTATTTTTGGAATCGAATGAGAACACCTAGAGCTCAGTAGGACCAACCGTTTGGATTTACGATAAATCAGAAACACGAGTGAGAATTGCAAAAGAGGCCTAGTCTTCGTTCAAATTTAGGATGACTAAAATGCGATCGTTGTTCGTTTCTTCGAGATGTTCTCAGTTTTGCGTCCTTTGCAACCAGTAATCAAACTGCCTAATGAAGGCACTAAAAACAATTTATTTGAGTGTGAAGAGTTAATTTCTTGCAAATAAACTTGATTGTGAAGTAGGTAGGTAGTATTTATGGTTGGTATCTTGATTTTCAGCCGTGTTCTTTGCAAACGAGTGATCTACATAGAAAAAATAAACCTTTGTGTAATAATTTGCAGCGTTTTTTCAAGCCTATTATGTTCACATTGTTTTCAATCTGCGTTCACAACTCAACACTCCAGACTTCGAACCCTGCAGATATGCCATAGTATGCCCCGAAAGCGCACGCCATTCACGATAAACTGCGTTCTTCCAGCTTCCTCTTCTACACGACCTTCAATATGACTGCAGGAGTATAGAGTAAATCACGTCGTGTAACCCAAAATGTAGGGTAAAATGTAGGCCAAAATCTCAAACTTTCTTTTCATGAATAATATTGATATTTGGCGTCGTTTAAGACTTTTTGAAGCTACTTCCTATGGTAAGTTGTTATCTGGAGTGTCACACTTTTACATATCGCCGGCCTATAAGTGATATCGTATAAGTGATGAAAAGATTTTTGGACAGTTACAACGTCTAGATCGACGTGCCTCAGAATTCTGAACAGAACGGTATCAAAATCTCAATCGAACTGTAGTCACAAGGAATCACAGGCCAACGATATGTGTATTTTACGTAGCAATATGTACATAAATTCGCTCAAAAGGAGAAATTTATTCAAATTTATGTTCTGGTTCAGCTCCTCATGGTAGCTTAAGAACCCTGTTAGTTAAATCATCAGTTAATACAGAATAATAATATTCAAAAAGTTGTCGAGTGTTAGGAAATCATGAAGTAGAAAAGGAAAGAATAGTTCAAGTTCACCTACTGCGTGAGGCACAATATGGCATCTCATCCATAACATATTCATAAGATAAAATCCTTCCAAAATTGAGAATTCGGAGGAACTATAACGATATCCATTTTTGAGGAAATTCAAATGCACTTGGTGTAAATTACAACTCATTAGTCATCAGTTGGTACCTGCCTCAATCAAACAACTCTTAGCCCATCTTCAGATACCTACATTTCTATTCCAAGACTTCTACAGCTATAAAAAAAGAAATTAGGTTTCGGAAACTCATTCTTGGTATTTTCCCAGCCACATCAGGCCAATATGCCAAGTAAGACCACGTCATTCAGGAGACAACGGAGAAAATCTCCTGAATCACTAGCGTGGAAATGGGGGCCAGTCATTAGCCCCGGCATCACGCTACAGTCCACCCAGTTAACGAAGAGAGCGGACCCGTTGAAGAAGTGGAGTGCCAAACAGTTAGTTGGTTAAATAAAGAAAACTGAGTTGAGAACAGTTGTTGTCCATTATCTCGAAAATAAATGTCGAATCATCTTAAATCGATTTAGACAGCTACCTAATTTAGGTAATCACCAGTAACAAATAAAAACTCTTAGAACCCAACAAATCTAAACCTACCTAGATAGGCAATACTCACATCTTTCGTTTTTAAATAAGTCATTCAAAAAGTGAAAATGTCAAAATGTCAAAAAAATCAACGAAACTCACAGTCTACCGAGTAAAGGTGGGTTTTTAGGAAGCCCCACGGTAGGAGTAAGGGCGTCCTTGTGCGATTAATCTGGGGTAAAGTTGGACAACACTGAACATTTAAAAAACAACCACGTACTATTCCGTTTTAGACAATTCTGAATCCAAATAGGTGAATGTGTGTGTGTGTATGTATGTGTGTTTGTGAGAAAATCTGTAAACTCTGCCCAAGCCTCAATTTTCAACCGATTTGCTTGTTTCTTTTTGTTCGATTCAGAAATCTCCCGAGCTGCACATTATTTCACCAGAGTATCAAAATTAGCATTGGGGAGGGGGAGAGGGGGATAACATTCACAAAATATCCGGTTTTTCAATATTTCGGTTCCTTTATAGCAAATTCGAGGTTCTTATGTCGCTAAAAATGTTATGGGGGATAAGTGGGGTTCACTTGTCCAAAGATATCTTCAACTATCTAAGTTTCGTAACGTCAATAAGTTTACATGAACGGTTAAGTACATCTCAAATCAAATTAAGCCTGCTTTAGTTCGGGTAACAAATGGTAAAACTACTTCGATAGCAGTTGCAACAGATGACGAGTGTTACTAGTTCTATTCAAAATTGCATTCCTGATGTGTGTTCTAGAAAATAGATGACTGGATTACCCTTTCGTGGTAACTCCATTCATCTTAACATGGATACACTGCAAATACTGCAATAACTCACATAGATTTATTTTGTCAGTAGTTGCAATACGTTCAACGAAATGAAGAGTGTATTTCTAACTTAACAATAAACACAATGCTTCCGCTAACTTGGTAGACTGAAAAGCATTAATTCGAACAAAAGAAACCAAATGTAATGACAGGACAGGAAGACCTAAAGGACCTATTAGTGTTGCTAGAAGTGACAAGTCATGACGACGAAGGAGTTTGGTTCATTACTGTAGACGTAACCATCCAATAGAAGCAGAGAAGTAGAAACATATTGTTTAGTAAATCATGCATTCCAGAGGTCATCCCATAGGATAATGATTTTTTCAATTTCAACCAGTAAGCGATAAACATGTAAGCGATAAAACATATATATTCTGATTTACCTTTCCACTGCACAAAATAGTTTCACCCAATGTAATTTAGTTAGTAAGTTGAGGATGTACCCTTTAATTTTGGTTTACGATTTTCAATAATGAACCTTTGGAATCGACCAAGAAAAAATAAATTTTAACCCCCCCCCCCCCCCAAAAAAAAAATTGTTGGTTTTCGTTTCAAAGTACGAAGAATCCAAAAATCAAATAAAAATTTGACCGGCCGTCCGCCGTACGCGGCACTTTCCTTAGTTCTCATGGACTGATTTTGATGAAATTTGGTATATGGGCTCCAATTGGGGTCTCGTTGTGCCTCGAAGCTTTTGGTTGATGTCGGTCACTTATAGAGGGTTGAAAAATAACGGTTGAAATTTTGAAAACGCCCTAGCTCAAAAAATTTTGATACAAAGGTATTGAGTTTTTAGAATTTTTAGAGATCTGTAGGACAAACCGTTCGCTCCCTGCAAGAACTAAGGGTTGGATTTACGATAAATCAGAAACACGAGTGTGAATTGCATAACAGTTCTCTCCGCTCAAATTTTAAATGACCAAAATGCGATCGCTGTACGTACGTGGTAGGTGGGTATCTATGGTTGGTAGGTGGTCACAATGGCAAAGCCGAGTTCTTTGCAGACGAGTGATCTATACAGGGTGTAAGCCTAACTGGTCTGCCATACGGTACCAGTCGATCCTACAACTAATTTGCAACAAAAAATGTCTCTTAGCAATTTTTTTTAACCCTTCGTTTTCGAGTTATTTTAACTTCAAACATTTTTTCCGTGATTTTGACCTTATGTCATTAAATTGGTCATAACTCCGTTAATTATCCGTGTAAATTACAATTTGAGGACATCAATGGAAAGAGCATTAAATTTCCTATCGGATAGATGCCTTAACTTTTTTTTGAGTCAAGGTTTGAGACATGAAAACGTCCTCTAAAAAGAGAATTTTACGTAATTTTGGAAACCTCGCATTCTTTCAATCTCAAATTGAACTATGAGAACCCATACTTTTTCAAGGTGCAAGAACAGTGAAAACTGCGCCAGAATTTCAGCTTTCCAACGGTATAATCAAAACATATTCTACAATCGAATTTAGGGGAGAACTTTGTGTTTGAACGCGGAAAAACGTGCATTTTTTCAACGAAATCGGCGCTCTGGCCTCCTGTTTCCGGAGGCCTCGCGGTCTACTGCGGCGCCCACCCATCCACTGCTATCGTCCGACCCCTCAAATCGACTAGACGGAGCGCCTATTTCGTTAAAAAAATGCACGTTTTTCCGCGTTCAAACACGAATGTCTCCCCTAAATACGGTTGTAGAATATGTTTTGATTATACCGTTGGAAAGCTGAAATTCTGGCGCAGTTTTCACTGTTCTTGCATCTTGAAAAAGTATGGGTTCTCGTAGTTCAATTTGAGATTGAAAGAATGCAAGGTTTCCAAAATTATGTAAAATTCCCTTTTTAGAGGACGTTTTCATGTCTCAAACCTTGACTCAAAAAAAAAGTTAAGGCATCTATCCGATAGGAAATTTAATGCTCTTTCCAACGGTATCCTCAAATTGTAATTTACACTGGTAATTAACGGAGTTATGACCAATTTAATGACATGAGGTCAAAATCACGAAAAAAAAGTTTAAAGTTAAAATAACTCGAAAACGAAGGGTTAAAAAAAATCGCTAAGGGAAATTTTTTGTTGCAAATTAGTTGTAGAATCGACTGGTACCGTATGGCAGACCAGTTAGGCTTACACCCTGTATAGAAAAATAATAAACTTTTGTGTTGTAATTTGCAGCGTTTTAGCATTACGAGAACCCGAAACTTGAAATTTTGATATCGGAAAACTGGAACCTTCCTCATCCTTAGCCACCATAACATTTCAAGAGACATGCGAGCCTTGAATTTGAAAATCATTTTTAAATCCATGATCTACGATACCCATGCAAATTCGAGTCACCCTCCTCCCGTCACCAACGGAACCAGCCTGGCACTACAGCGGTGTAACGTAGTAACTTTTGACTTTTATTTGTTGGTTTTGGTAGGTATTCCGTAGATCACTCTGTAATTCAATGTGAAACACCCAAAAACCGACGCAATAAGCAGTTTCTGGAGTCCTGGCACAACGGTGAATCCACTGATTTGATCAACGGTGGCACACAAAAAAATGATATTCCACACTTGAAATTCCAGATGTATATTGATTATTTTCCCGGAATTTTAATGCCTGGGATCCATTAGTAAGCCTTAACATGAACTGAAATAACGAATAATCCAACATCCCCCCCCCCCCCCCTGCTGATTTTCTGGTGAAGTATTATGCAACTGGGAAGATGCAGGAGAAGATGAGAATTGAGGACTAGGTAGAGCGCTCAATGTGCTATCAGAGAGCACCACATTTTCAGAAAATAACCCCCGTTTCTCCCCCCGCCCCCCTCCTCCTTAAACTCAAATATCGAAATTCCGGCGAAGTAGTGCACAACTAGATGCAATTCCGCGTCGAACAAAAAAATAACCATGCAGATCGGTTGGTGAATAAAGCCTGGGTAGAGTACCCAACATTTTGACACACACACACACACAGACATACATCAATGATTTTTTCGCGGATGTGGACTCAGAATGTTCTAGAACGTATAGTAAGGGGTTATTTTTTTCTCTTGTGCTTGCTGTCTTCCATCACCCCAGATGAATAGCATGAGGACGCCCAAGTCTTACTGTGGGACGTCCTAAAAATAGGCTTAATAATAAGATAATTGATGTTCCAATACCGCAATTAGAAGAAGTTTGTACGATAACTCAATTTTGGTCCCATAGTAACGCTGCTGCGAGTTTTGAGATTTCCATTTGGTGCATCTTTTTAAGTGCCACTTACTCGTATCTTGTTGCTGACAGAAGGAGCGAAGTGTGGATTCATAGGGCCAAGGTCAAGGTAGGGCGCAATCGACGAGTTTCATTTAGAGGGGAAATGGCGCAATCACTCGTTCTACCGCTTAGACTTCTAGGATAGTCAAGCTGGTCAGCCATCGCCTTTCTAATGTATTTCCAAAACTGTCGGATACCTTCGGCGTCACTTGAAGAATGTCATTTCCATTCGAATAAGGTAGACTAGATCCGTCAAACCGACAGTAAGTGTGAAGTTCTCAGGGACACAAATAGTACTCAATTCGATTTGACCGAAGAGTCGACTAACATATTGAAGAACATGGCTCAATTAGCCTAATAATGACGACCCGTCAATCAGGAGGGTTATATTGAGATAATGGCTGTGGCCTCATAGAGACGAAAGCTGACCTATTTCTTCATTATTATTCTTTTCCATCAAGATATTCATTCTTCAACTATCTTGTAGCAGACTGGATGCTAATTTTAATCAAGAATAACTCGGCCGTATTCAACGAGACTGTTGAGAACCACGTGTTTTCCGCTTTGATGGTTATAACTGAATCCCTCCAGAGGAAGATGGTTGCTTCAACTTACAATCTTAATTTTCACTTTCAACTTAAATTCTGAACCATAAATAAAATAAAATATTTTTTATTGTCGCGTCCAGAATGGCAAAACAATAACAGGTCGTATATGGCTACTCATATGTCTATGTTACTAATAACTAAATGAAAAAAAAAATCGCTTATTTTATAAAGTTCTACGCTTACGAATAAAAACTTTATCCTACGTTTGAAAGACTTGCCAGTTAAGGAACGTACATTTTCTGGCAAAACATTATAAAACCTGAAGCCATTCTGCATCGGGTCACAACGCAAAGAAGTAGTGAGGCGTACTGGATTGGGTCGTAAATTATTACCAAATAGCGTATTGTGGGTATGAATGTCTACCCCAGCCTGGAGGAAGCAAGAGATCCTATGAACGAAGCACAAGCACGTGTACACGTATAATGCTGGTACAGTAAGGCAATTAAATTATTTGGAGCGACCCTGACAACTTTCCCCATAACCAAGATTCAATAGTATCCTATTGCCGATTTCTGCAACTTGAAAACAACGTCCCTCCCATCAGAACATCCCCAAAAATCAATACCACACGAAGCCCGACTCATGAAAAGCGCGAAGAACACTTCACGGATCACTGGGAACGGAAAAAAGCCATGAAGACGACGTAGAGCGAAGTTCGCGCTGGCCAACTTAGCAGCTAGTTGCTCGACGTGCGGTTTCCAGGAGAGCCTGTCGTCCATCCGTAGTCCCAGGAAATGAAGGGGGTCTCAGTAGGTCGACGTTTGTTCCTCGTTCCGGGTCAGTATTTCGCCAAATCGAAGGCGCAAAAACTTAAAAAGTTGTACCTAAATTTGAAATTTTAAAGGATTTTAGAAATTCATTAGTGCACGGACCTAGGGAATTGAAAAAATGAAAGATTGCCGCTGGAATCATCAAAATCGAACAATAATTGCCAGAGAGATATGGGAAAAAACAAGGGAAAACCCGTTTATTCAATAGTTTTTCCCATTTTTCTTTGGCAATTATTGTTCAATTTTGATGATTCCGGCGGCAATCTTTCAGTCTTACAATTCCCTAGCGCCGTGCACTAATGAATTTCTAAAATCCTTTAAAATTTCAAATTTAGGTACAAACTTTTGCTTCCGAGTCTACCAAGGTAGCGGAAGCTTTGTTTTCACTTTTCAAGGACGAAAAAAAAAGTTCTCCAAAATCAAAATTTTCACTCGCGTTTTGCGTTTTAGACCTTTCTGAACAATTTTGGTTCCGTGTCTGTGTGTCTGTCTGTCTGTCTGTCCGTCTGTCATGAATTCCTTGTAACGCGCATAACTATACGAAGTTATAGTCCGATTTCTATGAAATTTTCAGGAATTGTGCGGGTTGGTGTGTAGACGGTCCCCTATGAAAATCATTATCCTCGGACTCATAGAAGCGACTGCGCATGCGCAAACGTGAATTCCTTGTAACTGCCATAACTTCCACATTTTCTACCTGATTTCGATGAAATTTTCAGGGATTATGCGGATTAGGTTGTAGATGGTCCCCAATGAAAATCAAGGCCTTAAAATTTACAGAAGTCTCTGCGCATGCGCATACGTAAAATCCTTGTAACAGACATTACATTTACATTTTTCATCCGAATTTGATGACATTTTCTAGGATTGTCCAGATTAGCGTGTAGATGGTCCCCTATGAGAGTAGTGAAAGGTACTTAGAGATTGGTGTTTTGAGATCAACTACTATACATCGAATCATCCATATAATCGGGTTATGAATACGAGGAAGCTATGTGCCACATCCACTTGGCAGACGTTTTAAGTTTTTTCGCCTTCAGTTTCGGTAAATACTAAAAACGAACGGCGACCGACTGAGACCCCCTTAACCGAGGTCACGGAACGTCCATTGAGGGAAAATTGAAGATCCTGCGTCTTGTACGCATTACCTTCACCAGCTGGTCCGCATTACCGATACTGTTATCGGATTGTTTATAAAATGGGTAAACAAACAATAAGTAATAACATATGAATACAATTTGGCGTAAAAGAGATATTATAACTCACGAGCCTATTTGTTTCGTTATCTTCTCAAGAATGGGTACAAAATTGACAATCGCGGTTCTATGAAGTTCTTGCATTCAACTACGATTTGATTGGAGTCGAAGTTATCTTTCACCTTAAATGATGTTAAATGTCCCTTAATGAATTAATTAATGTCCTTAATTAATGTCCCTTGATGATGTTAAATTGGCCATTATGGTCCTTCACCGTTGCTGATATGCTGCCAACTTTTGGGTGGGTTTCAGGAAAAATAAAATCCCAGTCAATGTTTTAGGTACCGTATTATTATTGCGATAGTTATAAGTGGATAAGACTTATCCACTTAGTTATCGACCGCGAGCATCAATCAATGGGATGAATGGGTCTCTTCACACTGAGGTGGTTGAGTAAATGAGATGAACAGATAGAGTTATTCCATTTTACACGTACGTGCAAAGCTGTTTGTGTTAAGAACTTACCTGTTCATCTAACTGGCTCAATAATTTCACTTTCCAAGTTTAAAAAAGTTCGATTTCACCAAAACTTGAATGTCAGTTGGGGTTAGTTAGCAACATCAATAGGATGACCAGGATCGCATATTATGTAATGGATAATCTATATAATCATGTTATGATAACCATCCATTATGATATCATCCACCAACTTGACAGACTTTGGACAAGATGGACAAGTGATCTTTCGGATATAACATGTTAAATTATTTTAACCAGGCAGCAACTTTCTTAAAGACCGTAAAGCCCAGAAATATTGGGAATGACCCCAAAAGATCTAGAGGCTTGAAAATTCTACAGTGGAGGTCTGGTGGCTTCCCTCGTATCCGCTACTGAAGCTAACCACCAAAATTAATCTATTCCTCGCTGGGATAGCTTCAGGCTATTAACTAAGAATAACTAGATTCGTGAAAGGTCATTTGACTGGGATATTTATATACATCCAGTTTCGACAGTGATTTGATGACTGTGACAGGATCAACAGGCCGAGAGAGAGACTTCCTCCACACCCGCACTCTGGTGGATAGTGGATACTGAGGTCGTTGGTAGAGGTAGCGGCTGCGGATTGTAGCCCCCGCCAAGGTCGAGGCCGCCTTGCCTTCTCGTTACACAATACGACATTGTTAATTATGGACGGCACCAGCTCCACCGACCACGTTGTGGGTTCCCAAAACCAATCTTTCTTCCAGTTCTATAGTATTCAAGAGAGAAATAGGTTCTTACAAATCGGACAAATGGCTTAGTAAATAACTCACGAAATACGAAGTAACTATTTTTAAAATGATTACGGTACAGTGAGACACCAAGTCCAAAATTTAAATTTTTGAGCAATTTTTTTGGATTGATGCTTAAGTAGGAAAATGTAACAGCATGCGTAGAGGTAGATAAAATCATTTATTAACAAAAATGTGGAATTTCCATGCAGTTTTCATTTCTCTAAATTACAGTTCAAAACGAGAATATTTCAAAAAGGTGCAATGTGATGGGTCGTAAATTAATCGAAGTGGGTAAAATAGGGGAAGAAAAAAGCGAATTGACATCGAAGGAGAGTGAGTGATCAATTGTGACGTCATTTCGTTTTTACGCACTTCTTCGGTCGCTCTTGGAGACGAAATTGGGGTGTAAGAGTTTCCGAATGTGCTGAATCCCATTACGAGGCCAAAACGACAAGTTCCAATCCACAACGATTCTATAGATGGTAATCTAATTTTTTTAAAGTGATCTAGAACACTAAATTAATGTTTTGCCAGGGTCGAAAAGAATAATTATTAAAGCTTTTCCCGGAGTGTAAACACCTGGTGGTCAAATAATTTTCTCTGCAAGTTCATGTAGCTCAGCCATGTATCAATATGACGATGAGTTTCCGAAACGGTTTTTCTGAATTTTTCATACTAAAAAATTTCCTTAGAAAATTCACTAATAAACCTCCAGCTTTCTGGGATTCAGTGGAAGAAACAGCCCTTTTTACCATGATTCGACTAGGATAGTAATACAGAAGAGAAGTTATTAGTAGGAGAGATCATTCAAAATACACCCGAACTTTGCTGAAATTTGCAATGAAAAATATTTTTTTAAACCTGGATAGATGGGGTATCAAGTATGCGGGATGAAATATTCCCATTAGCGCCCAAGCTAATAACAGGTTATCGTCTACACATTGACGGTGTACACCTTAATAGTGATCGAGGGAAACACATGGTTCATGTAAATTATCGCTTTGGTAGTAATTCGCATTGAACACAGTGATACATCCGGGAACCTTTTTTTAGATTAAAATTACATAATCCATTAAAGAATTTTCGTACACCTTTCTCGTGCAATTCATTATTCAAAACTCGGTAACACGGCCTTTGAACCCCGTTTTCACAAGTACCTGCTATAGATCTCAGAAAATTCAAAGTTAAAACCAAAGATATCCTGACACTTCTAATTTTCTGATGTCCCTGGAATGTAAAGCGAAACTGAGGAGTAGCGCTTTCAATAAATTTTTTCCAGAAAACAGAATGAAATAAATTAAAAAAGCGAATATGTTTTGGTTAGCATTGTTCAGGGATATGAGTGAACGATTTTACTTTTTTCAGCTATTTACTTACCTCAAACGCCATTTCATTGACTGATTCAAATTTTGCAAACATTTTCTGTACAGATTTCATAACACGATTAAAACGGGTACAGGGAAAATGCTATGAAAATAGCAAGAGAAAGTGATGGCACTTTCTCTGCAACACTGCAACACTTGTTTGTTAATATGAAGGACTTCACATCGAAACAATCGTCTGTCTAGTTGAATACTAGTAACAAAACACACAACATACTGGTACCTACACTGAATTGTTATTGAGGAATGAGTTCCACGGCAATTGGAAGGATTTAATTTGACTCAAAACCGGAGATTGTGAAGCAAGTACAATAACTGCACGATCCGTTTCCAGTCATTTTCATTTTGGAGTATGGCACAAAATACCAGGCAAATTCCTGCGTACCTAATAATGACCGACTGTTCAACAAAGGAAGGTATTGGAGCCCACTCTTAATGTAATACGCTGTAGCAATGGTCTTTACGTGCGGACAGGAATTTTAGGGTTACCATGATTTCCTTCAACTGACACTGATAATTAAACACGTATCGTAGGAACCCCTCTGCTCTCAACAACCGTTTATGAACTCCATTCACCGCACTTTTTAGTTATTTACTTTATTTCAGCTGCTTACAATATAAAAGATCTTGGATTATCTGACAACCAAGTTTTTATAGGTTGGGTGACCTAAATCCAGAAATAACATAAACCTAGAAAAAAGTTTGCTAAGGGTGGCATAATTTGATACTCCTCACAAACCTTGTTTCGTAAGTGCACCACATCTTGACGGTAGCCTCTTCTCAAAGGTGTTAATTTACAAAACTGAAATGAATTTGCCAGAAGCAAGAAGATTTCATACCCATAAATTGCGTGTTGCTTGCTTCCGGATCACAAAGCGGATACCATCTGAATAAAATTTATTCTTAATTTTCAGTCAAACTGATTCCGAAAGATTTAGAGATAATCTTCTCATAAAGATCTTAGCACCTACGCACACTACAATATCCCTAAAGACCTGAAAATGCGAAATTTCTCAAGATCTCACAAGACCGTTTCTTAAAATATAAGCCAGATCATCATAACAAGATTTGGACGTCTATTCCTGTGTTATACATTCAACAATAGTTAAAATCTGAATGAAAACCAACATCAATACCAGGCCTACAACGGATTGTTTCTAGTATATACCCACCTTTTTTGGTAAATGTTAGACATTGTGGAAGTCTTCTTCACCGTTCCCGAGAGTACCAAGGCGGCGGAAGCACTGTTTTCACTTTTAAGAGACGAAAAAAAGTTTTCCAAAACCAAATTTCCCCTCGCATTTTACGTTTTTGACATCCATAGACAATTTTGGCGCATATCCTTGTAACAATCAATACTATAATAGTATCGTAGACAATGATAGCAAGTCCATTTTCAATAAAATTTCAGAGTTTATGCGAGTGGATGTCCTCTGCTCATGTGAAAACTTCAACTGAACTCTACAATTTTCATAGGATTTTAAAGACATCTACAGGGAATATGGCGGTTGGCGAGTCTCCAGATAGTCCTCTTTCAATTACATCGTGATCGCGTCATCGGTAATCATTGCGCATGACTTATCGTACAGCTAACTTACAAAAACGTTTCTGGGTAGTACCAACTTTCGATGAGCTGCAGATAGTTCCCCATCAATTTCATTGTAGTCGGATTAACTACATCCATTACAGTGAGAAATTGAAAAGTCATTACCGCGGATTAATTTAATTAAAAGCTTCAGTCATCTATAGAAACTCCGTTCTTTCAGGAATACATCGATTCATTAACTAAAGGCGGTAATGGAACCATGACAATTAGTTATAATTATTAAAAATTATTTGAAATCTATCATATACCAGAGAGTCCAGAGAACATTGACCTAGCGCTATGTTATACAGGGTGTCCCATGACCAATGAACAATTTTTGTGGGCGTGACCATCTAAGTAACGCATCTCATTTCACGAGCTCTACGTTTTGTTCATCACAAACGACTGAAAAACCTTTGACTTCTTGACCGAAAACGTGCACAAACTATCGGTGGAAGGGTGAGCTTCGGTTTGATTTGTTGGCCTTCCAATTCAATCGCAAGCAGGATCTGAATTTCATCAATTGCAATTTGATATTCGATTTCGGAAGAAAACAAATTTTTGGATTGTTATTGTTTTCACGTTGCTCGAAACCATGGGATGATGCCAGGAGATTCGCAAGCAACTTCCGAATTGGTTCCATGTAATTACTGCTCGGAATTTTTCCGAAGACGTGGACTGTTGGATCATCAACGTCACTGTCGGTCAAGGAACCAGTCCACAGGCCCAATCCTAGTAGATCGTGAGGTCATACACGATGACTCAAGTGAAACGAGTGTCCCAAGCTTTATCCAAGAAAAATTCATTTTTGGTCTTGGACTCTTGAACACAGAGGGCAACGGGAGTTCAATTTGGTCAGAACGTTGGCGGCGAGCCATGTCCTTGCAGGGGAAACAGTTCACATTACCCCAAGGAACCATTGGGCGCAGATTTGTCTCTCTACTATCAGAGGAAATACAGCTCGTGGTAAATGGAAATGAAACCTCTGAACGGATACTTGTATTCTGTGCTAAAGTTTTGCAGAGAGACAAAATGACAAGCTCGGGACCAGACATAAGAAGGCTGATAAGCAAACGGCTGGACGAATGGGTCGACGGACTGGTACAGGAAGCAGAGCGCTGCGATAGGGGACTGCGAACGCGTTCGAGGCAACCAGACCAGGATCACAAGATACGGGTGTTCACACGATTAGTCCACAGTGGAAGGTACTTGGTAAAACTATCCAAGTGTACATTTTTTTCTGGAATCATCAAAAAGCTCAAATGGGAAATTTAACGGTATAATCATATTTGAATTTTCAAGGGAAATGAGGGAGTTATGAACATCTTAGTGTCGCAAGATCGAAAATACGAAAAACAAAACTTCAAAGTGAAAAAAGTGGCATTTTGAGCGGGGTACAAAAAAAAGTGTTTGGGGGGGGGGGGGGGTTGAGGGAAATTATTTGTAGAATCTATTCCTCACGTATTAAAGGTTATAGTTGGGAGGACTTCAGTTACGAACGAGCCATGAAAGAAGCCAATTTGGGTACCTTGGAGCATAGAAGAAGAGAGGCCGATGTTATGCTACTACATACTCCTAGCTAGTTTGAGCCTGAATGTCCCCCAACATGCCACCAGACTGTCGCAGCCGTTTTACCTTTTTCCGTCAGCCACCAACTACTTACGGAATAATCCACTGAGAAGAATACAGGAGGAGTCCAACCGCCTTTCCGGATGTTTGGACTTTTTTACATGCTCTACTACATCAGTGAAATACGTCATTCGCCAGAACTTGAATTAGCATAATTATATACTTATTAATACTGTTTGCGTGTAAGTCATGTGGACCACGTTGTCAGTTCTTTTCGCCAAGGGTTTTTTATTTTCTTTGTCTTTCTTTTGTATTTGTTTCTTGTTTTTCTGGAAAATTCTCAGTGAACTATAATTATTTGGTTTAGATATTGGATAATAATGAAGTACCTACATCATGTTATTATGTTACAATTGGGCTTGTCCCGTATCAATTAAAATAAATAAATAAATAAATATTGTTCATTGGTCTTAGAACACGCTGCATAGCACGTCTGTTGCAACTGTCAACCGGTAGGATCCTCCAGACAGAAGGAGGCTCGAGTTTGAGCAAGACTCGGGTCACCGCATCCTAAGGGCATCCCGATACGGCCGTAAATCTTGCCAACGTGTAATTTGAATGATCTGACTATTCCGAGACCTGAGGTAACTCCGTCCCCCGGTGCTGCAATGAATTTTCAACACTTGGGTCACGTGGCACGTTCCATTGCACATACGCAAGTTTCAATTTCTGGTTAAGATTAACGTTTCAACGGTGATGCTCGATCAACAAGGACCAAACTATATACCAAAATACTACCCCAAAAACCAAAATATATGTTAAACTGCATCAACTATCACAATAACAATATCACATTTGCTGAATCCCCTGGTTAACATTTTTTTAAATCACAAAAAATACTTTCCTCGTCATTCCAAACGTATTACTCACAAATTGTTAATTTTTCCTATTTTCAGTATAACATACTAACATATTGTATGCACAAGGTATGTTTTGACGATATTAAGAGTCTCAATTACTTGTCTCAACGTACTCTAAAAGTGCCCACTCGGCAATAGCATTTTTGGGTACAACGAATTATACAGGTTTTCATTACATATAAAAATGGTTTGTACAAATTCAAATTTTTGACAATTATTCATATCTGAAATTGTACTTATATCAGAAATATTGTGCTGAATCCGAATATACCAAATATTACTATGATTATGAAATTAATATCCACAAAATATACGTTTAAACGTAATATCCACTAAAAATATTTTTGTCCATTTTTAAGTATTTTTATGCAGCAATCTTATAGACAAGTTTACGCTGATTCCGAATATACCATATCGATACCTTAAAGCACAAAGGAGCTATGTCCATCCACCTTCCACATTTTTAATTTTTTTTTAATTTTAGAAAAACTCAAATTCAACAAAACTATTATTGAGTTTTCTTGACTATAATAGCTTGAAAATGTATTGAGGAAATTAAAGAGTTTAGTGTAATAAGCCATTATTTTAGGAATTGTGCACTGGTGATGATTTCGCCCAGGCCTTAGTTCTCAACCGATTTTCGTGGTTCTTTTTTTCTTCGACGCGGAAAACTATCCAGTTGTGCACTACGGCGCCGGAATTTCGAATTTTGCCTTTTGAGGGGGGAAGGGGGGGTTAATGCTTAAAAAACGTGCGTTTGAGGGAATCTTGTAAACTCTGCCCAGGCCTCAATTTCCCAGGCCTCGATTTGCGTGTTCCTTTTATTGTTTGACTAAAATAACTTCCGAGTTGTACATAATTTCACCAGAGTACCAAAATTCGCAAGGGGAGGGAATGGGTGGGGGGGATAATATTCACAAAATATCCGATTTTTCAATATTTCGGTTCCTCTACTGCTTACTCATTGTACCCAAGCTTTGAAAATGATGAAAAATTTGCATTATACCTCCGGATTTTCATGAATTATTCTCTGTATCACCATGGAACTAATAGTGGTGCCACCATGGTCCCAGGGCACCAAAAATAGCATATTTCGTTGGTTTCTTTTGTGTTCCACCTAGAATACGGATGTGAACCTCGACGGACAGCCTACTAAAATTAATAGATGAAAGTTCAATGTTACTTCTGTTAATGTTTATTTCTGCTTTGGTGCCAGACTGGCACCATTGGTGGTCGTGGCGGTGATGGGGGGGAGGACTCGATTCGAGGACGCAATTCGCATGTTGGGTATCGTAGATCATGGATTTTAAAATGCTCTTCAGATTCGAGGCTCCCATGCCGCTAGAAGTGTTATGGTTTATAACGGTGGGGGGGGGGGTCACTGTTTCTTCCCTAAAGTAATAAATAAATTACATCGAGTGAAACAGTTTTATCGCTTAACAATTTAACTTATCGGTTAAACTGATCTAATGCTTATCCAACGGGATGTCCACTGTAATGCATGCATTACCAAACAATATGTTTTCTCAAAACTCCGTTTTTGGACATAGCTCCTTCGTGCTTTAAGGTATCGATATATTAATATGTTTAGAACAAAAATGTTCGCAGAAAACAAAAAAAAAACATGTCCTTAGAGAGGTCCAAAATTTTTTAGAGAACACCAATTTCGATTTTTTAGATGCTAACTAGGTCGGGTTATCGTCTGTAATCTCAAACACACACATATAACACTTAAAACAAACTGTTAAACTTAAGAAAACGTTTTATAGTCCCAAAACGGATTTCCAAGAAGATATTTTTCAAAAGTTTCCATCCTAAGAATTTTTAGGTCATTGCAACCGCTACATTTTCTTCGAAAAACAACAACGTACATGCTGATACTAATATACGGGTGTGACCTAAAATGTTAATCGAAAAAACAAAAAGATGACACTTTTCGGCCCATTGGCGGTACATTGGCGAGTCAAGGCAAGGCTTGGCGAGTCAAACGGCAATACACTCAACTAATGACCCTGAGGATGGCTGGCTGATGGGGGGAAGGGTTGAGGGACCCTCAGGAGACTCGTAAGCTGGTCACACTCGTAATAATTATTGATTTCACAACCGATTCACATTAATCCATGGTTCATCGCTCAGAGCTCCGGATGGTCTCATTTGCTTTTAAAATTTGAACACAATTCTAATTTGGTGAGAAAAATGACAGTAATTATTCATTCTTCAATTAAATAATTAATTATCTTAGTTAGCGAACGGTTGGTCTCACAAGGATTTCGGTCAAGTAAAAAAATTCTTTAAAATCGTTGACATTTTCAATTAACGAGCTTTCTAAGCTAGGGCGTTTTGAAAATGTTTTCCCTAACTTTTCACCCCTTAGAAATAACTGAGAATAATCAAAACCGTCGGGGCACAACTAGACCCCAAATGGAGCCGGTACCCCGAATTTCATAAAAATTGGTCAACAGGAACTGGGTCCCGCGTACAGCGTGCGGCTGGCGGACGATTTTTCATTCGATTTTTGGCTTTTTACATACTTAAAAGCTAGGACTTTTCACATACTCGTACCTTGAAACGTAAGCCATCAGATTATATATTGTTTTTCTAGCTCGATCCCAAAGGTTCATAATTGAAAATAATGAGCAAACACCACTGCACCAACAACATTCTTCGGGTGTAGTTCGTTATCCGCCCCCATTTTGTTCTCTCTTTTGCAAGCACACCCGACCTCCTTTTTCAATTTTTGAGGAGTGTTCCGTAAACTAGATTTCATCTTCTTGAGCACAATCGTGACGAATTATAATTTTTGATTGGTTAAGATTGGGAAATTAGGTGTTGAAAAAAGTGGGGGCGGATACCGAACTATTTCTCTAGTGAAAAAGTTCGGTATGCGCCCCCACATAGTTAATAATGGAAAACACAACATTTTTGGTTTAAATAATTCATTTATTAATATGATTATTACTTCTGACACATGTTGTGGTGTTGTATTATTCTATGATTGGGTCATACAAATTCTTGATGCAGTCCAAAAAATGCTCAAATGGATCTATGCCCATTGACTTCACACATCTCCTCCACAAAAATTCGCACAAGTGTGAATGAAGACTGGTGATGTTTCCTCCACCATTGATACAGTCAACATCGTTTTTATTTTATTTATGAGCATCGCATCTCAACCTCTTAACTTTCGATCAAAGTTATTCTCTGCCTCACCAGTTATCTCTCCCAAGAAAACGTCCCAGGCCGAATCAATGCAATTCGGTCGTGGGGGCGGTTATCGAACTTTTTCTCTAGGGAAATAGTTCGGTATACGCCCCCCACTTTTTTCAATATCTAGTTTCATTGCTTGGAGTATTTGAAAACATAAGTGCGGTATATTATTCATACAGTACATGAAATCTAGTTTACGGAACACTCCTCAAAAATTGAAAAAGGAGGTCGGGTGTGCTTGCAAACGAGAGAACAAAATGGGGGCGGATAACGAACTACACCCCATTCTTCTAACGTTGGATAATTTCGTTTTGTGCTACCAACTCCGTAGAATTGACTTGATGTACCTATAAGGATCACGTGACGTCAGGATGAGAGAGCAATGTCAGATAGACATAATACATACTTAGTACTGAAACTTAGTCATTCAGTGGTATGTGCTCTAAGATCATTCAATAATTTAATAATTTTTTTCTTCTTTGTTTTGTTCTTCTCTAATGCCTACTTACAATTACCTTACGATACGACCCGAATTAACGTTACACCTCTATCTAGGTACATTGCTTGTTTCGCGAACGTTGCGAAGCACCAAGTTTTATTAACTACTCTTATTTCAGAATCATAAGACTCCTCCTCGGATGAATGAACGAAAAACTCATTTTATTCAGAGAAAAACAGTGAAATGTTTACTTTTTTGAAGACGTATTTCGGCATATCAGTTTACCATAGCCTTGTCTTTCTCAATTAGTCATTCTTACATTAGAAATCAAATTATACACTAAGAATCAGTCTTGAATCTTCACAAAAGATTTTGTCATACAGAGAAGATCTCATTTCTGAGTGAAGTGTTTTTTTTTTCTGAGTGAAGAACTGCTCTCTAAGTATCAGCGAAGTCAAGAGTGGTAAATTGAATTTAGAGAGAATGCAATGGTTTTTTTTTCGGCAGGCAGGTGAGAAAATCTTTAAGATCCATAGGTGAAGTTGGATCTCGAATGCAATGGTTACTATGATCAGTTTGTCAGCAATAAAATCAATGGCGGGCTCAAGTTTCAAGCCGCACAATCTCTAGGGCGAAAATTGAGAAAGTTATGCGCACAACATGGATTTCAAGTTTCTCATACATAGAACTACCATCAATATCTGTAAAATTAATAGAGAACCATCTCGGGTTCAACCTATACTATCAATGAGAGAGTGAGGATGGACTTTGCGCATCCGCAGGCTTCCATCAGTCGGAGAGCTATGAAATTCACAGGGGACGTCTGGAACCTAGCTAACACCGTACCTAAAAATTTAATCAAAATCGTATAGTTTTGCCCGTTCGCAGATGCACAGACAGACTTGAAACCACACTCGTTCAAGACAGTCCAAAAATAAAGTGAATATCGATCTTTTTTATCCCAAAATAAAATACTTTGCAAATCATTAAACAAAGGTTTATTTATTAAATTTTGTTTTGTTTTTGTATAGATCAAAAAGAAGGTCTACTTATTTATTAATTTTTTTGTTTTTTATAGATCAAAAAGAAGGTTTATTAATTAATTAATTTTTTTGTTTTTGTTTGATCGCTCATCAGACATCATTTCCACAATTTTACCTTCACAATGAAGTTATTTATTTTACAATCAAGTTCCGGGTGCCTTCATTAAAAAATTTGAATACTGGTGATGAGGAAGCAAAACTGAGCACAACTCCATGAAGCGAACAGCGATCGTGTTTTGGTTAGCTAAAATTTCAACGGAGATTAGGCCTCTTTTGCAATTCACACTCGTGTTTCTGATTTATCGTAAGACCAACCTTTAAATTCTAATAGGGAGCGAACGGTTGGTCCTACAGAGCTCTGGTTGGTCTCATTCGATTCTAAATATTCACTACTACTTTAAATTGGAGAAAAAACAATAGTACCTTAAAATCGAAATTTTTTGAGCTAAGGCGACTTGAAAATTTCAACCCTTATTTTTCAACCTTTACAAGTGACCTACATCAACCAAAATCTTCGGAGCACAACTAGACCCCAAATGGAGCCCATATACCAAATTTCATCAAAATCAGTCCATGGGAGCTAAGGAAAGTGTCGCGTATGACGTAGGGCGGACGGACGGCCAAATTTTTATTCGATTTTTGGATTCTACAAACTTTGAAACGTAAACCAACAAATGCAGAGGGGGGGGGGGCTTTAAAAAAAATTGTTGGTAGATTCCAAAGGTTCATTATTGAAGAAATAAACCAAAAACAATGATTCCTCAACCTTGGTATACCAGCAATAAAACATCAAGGGTAAGTAAGCAACCTTCCAATAATAAATTTGCCAAAAATAATGGACCATATGTTGCAGACATTCGGTATATTCTAGATTTAGCTATTAACCATGCACCTGTAAATAATCAGATGGTTGTAGGTACCTATTATTAATTACCTATTTTGCCAAGAAAGTAATTTTTGTGTGTTTCTTCTTTTTTCATAATATCTGCATATCCAGAAACCTAATTAGGCTTTTGCAAGTAATATTCAATTTTTAGGTTAATGTTATCCAATTATTTCGTATTTTTTCAAACATAAACTTGCTTGTCCACACATCTTTTCAACAGGAGAACCTGAGAAAGACTAATCTGTTGAGCAATATTTGAATTAATAATTTGAATTAATAATTTGAATTGTTATCAGGTCCCTACTATCCTCAGTAGTTGAATTTAGTTTCATCAGCTCCCACCTATATTTTCTGGATGGAGTGAACAGTGGTGTAATGTACAAATCATACCATGAAGTTACAGTGGTCTCCTTCTACATGATCGAGATTAGATAGGTAATTGCTTTCTTTCCTTCGGGTCCGTAACGTCATGGAAGGTGGTCTAGGAAGGTTGTAAAATCCTCCCCAGTGATTTCATTGAGGATATGTTCTCCAATTCCCTTCTCACAGATGTAATCGTTACTTTGCCAGTCAACATCCAGACGTTGACTAGCAAGCCGCCACAGTGAATGGTCAGAATCCTGGAAAAATCCCCCAAAATCAGTAGCCCCCAAATGATCCGAAATGCCCCATTTGGCCTTCGCAAAAACACCCAAGATCTGAACCACTCTCAATTAAAAAATAAATATATAAAAAATAGGCAGTGTAAAGTACACATTGAAACTTGATTTAAAAAATTTCAGCAGAGAGTTTTGCTGTTTTTATCGTAACGTTTAGAAATTCCCAGTACTTTAAAATGGCAATTTGAAAACTAATGATTCCATTTTTCAAAGAACATAAATAAAGCCCTAATTCAAAAGAATCAAGTTGAAATAAAAAAAAACGGCAAGTATAGCTGCGCAGTAAAAAAAAATAAGCTGAATCAAGTTTCCTTGAAAATTTTGATTGCCAAAGGTGACACCGTGAGTTTCATCACCGCCCTCCGCCGCCATTGATGAGAATGCATTTTATAGCCTGTTGAGACTCTGTTTGACGATAAAACTGCCTCTTACAGTATTCAAAATACAAACGTTCAATGTGCCCTCACGACTTCCATTGCTTGAAAGAAATTTAGTGCTGATCAAGAATATACCATATTCATTGGGTCACAAATGAGTTCCAATGAGCTCCGATTTCGTTAGAAACTCGCACTTTCAAGTCTATTTGATAACCGTCTAATTCCTTGGATTCATAAAACTTAGAAAATTACATAAAAATCCTACTACCTAAAGTGCTTTGGTTGGCTCCATTTGATGGAAAATTCAACTTACTGTAGTATTATTTCAAAATACCTTTCAATTTCGGCATAACTCACGATTTTTTCAGGCAAATAACACCCAAAACAAGTCTTGCTGAGTTTTTGAAGATAAATGGCCATTTTCGACATTGTGCTTTTCGAAAAGTACTGCCAAATACCAACGCTAAGGTACCTATTCTGTTCCTCTTATTCTGTTGATTCTTGAGGTTTTTATTTACTTCTCTCCATGGTAACATGATTTAAATTAGCCAATAAAGATTGTGGTTTAAATAGAACTTTTAATATTTAAAATAAAAGTAATCCATTTTAAGTTTTTAAATCAAATTTTTTTTCTTAATTCTGGTTATTTTGACTAAAAAACTCATGATGATTTTTCAACTGAGATTCTCTCAGAACATCTATATCTTTCCAAACATTTAGGCTCTCTAGTTTCACCTCCTGGGCGGTCTTGGAGAAATGATAAGACGTGTTTTTGTAGCCAACTCCATTTCCTACTGTAAACACCATCTTTCAAAACTAATTGCGAAATTCGCTTTTCATCTCGAATCATCTTTTTGCGGGATATCCTAATGTTACAGAGGAACGAAGTCCGTTTGTCTTGTCCCAGAACATTCACCGTGATAGCAGAAGACTTAGCAATTCATGATGTTTCCAGGTTCGTTCAAACCACAACAAACCTCGTAAAATTGTTCCAGCTCACTACATTTATATTCCAGATTATTCAGGCTGATCGCAGTCAACTATGGGAGAATAAATTACCAAGTCGGACCTAACCGGAAAAGGTCACATTTAATGCAAAAATATCAACAAGAGCCTTTCCAGGTCACTGTTACAAATTTCTGAACTAGAAAGTAACATCAATAATCATAACCGATCAATATTAATGAATTATCTATTGTGTTTGACCTCAATAAAACGAAACAATGATCAAACATGATAGACGTCGGACAGGAAAAATTGAAATGATTAGTTGACGCGTCGGCAGAGTTGTAATGCGATAGTGAGAAAACGTAGAGAGGTCAGGGCGCTGGATGACACTCGTCTCGCGGATTACGACCACGACGTGCGCTTCAGTCACTTAATTGATGGCTTCCTCGTACTTCCTTGGTAGCATTTGCATTTTAGGTTAAAATCGAACTAAAATACAGGACCTAAAGAACTAGAGATATCTCGCAGGGTTGGTATAATAAACGAAAAGGAACTCATTAGCTTAATTGAACCAAAAAAGCTAAAAATCACTTGGTGAGCGATAAAACACGCATTTTTATTTTCTTTCGAAATTCCGGAGACGTAGAGCACAACTAGTTAGATTTTCGCGTCGAATAAAAAATATAACCACGAAAATCGGTTGAAAACTAAGGCCTGGACAGAGTACACAAGATTATGCCCGAAAACGCACGTTTTTTTTAGCATAAACCTCCCCTTTCCCACCCTTAAAAGGCAAAATTCGAAATTCCAGCGACGTAGTGCACAACCAGATAGATTTCCGCGTCGAACAAAAAAAGAACCACGATAATCGGTTGCAAACTAAGGCCTCGGCAGAGTACGCAAGATTTTGTCAAACACACTTACACTTACGTACATACATACATGCACACAGGCATTCATCTATTGTTTTTTTCGCGGATTTGGATTCTGAATGGTCTAAAACGGATTAGTATGTGGTTATTTTTTTCTGTTAAGCGTTGTCCGATTTTCCCCCACATCAATCACAGCCCAAGTCTTACTGTGTCCTAAAAAAGTGCATAAACTAAAACATGTTGAGTGAGGTCTTGTGTGTATTAGACAAAACAGATCATAAAATTTGATTAGGATACGAAAAAAGTCGAGTGCTACATAAAACCGAAACCAAAGTATTGATAACGAAAGAAACGCATAATTTGAACGGGAACCAGGATTGAGATTATTTTGTAAGCGTTGAAACATATTTACTGTCAGGCAGGGTCGTATATCAATACAATTATTGAGAGAATGGATGCAGAAAATACGATCAAACGTTTTCGTTTCATGTCGTTTGCAATAACATCGGATGCTTCTAGGAGAGAAAAACCATAGCTCGAGGAAGTACCTACTCAGTGTCAACCAACGGAAGATGATCGGTAGTCTCTTCGATGGCTTTTAAAAACAGGTGATTATTTTTTAAGAAAATTTAACTTCTAGTGCGGAGGACAACACAGTTGTTGATTCTTCCATATTCAGAGGAATTGTTTTTATGGATATTCATGGTAGGTATTAAATGTTGCAAGAGGGCAAATAAAGCGAAATTTGGATTTTTCACATCTAATGACGTCACAAATGACCGTCTTAACAGAAGAAAGTCAGCGTAATTCATAACCTTAATCTCACGGTCCTTCCTAAATGTGCATAGCCGTATCCAACACAGACACCCATATACAGGGTGTCTACCATTTGGATGGACCAAACTTCAAGGATCGATTGTACAACTAATTTGCAACAAAAAATGTCTCGTAGCAATTTTTTCTTAACCCACTCAAAATTCTTTTTTTTTCACTTTAAAGTTTTTATTCGTATTTTCGACCTTGCAGAACTAAAATGGTCATAACTCCTTTTTTTATCTTGCTACTTCGAATCTGAGTACACCGTTGGATAGAACGTTAAATTTCCTATCCATTTAGTGGGAAACCCAGTTTCTTAAAACCATTTGTAAAAGTCAAAAAATAAATCAAAGTCAACATTTATAATTTTTTTCGAAAATCGACATTTTTCAGGCTAACGATTCCCCCGCATAAAATACCGCTATCGTGGTGCACTCAACGGGAAAAACTACCCCAAGATCTCACCTTTCCAACGGTATGTCAGTTTCAAGGTCTAAGGGGAAAGTTTCTTCGAAAAAATTGAGTTTTATGCGAAAAAAACGTGCTTATTTAGGCATATTCCGCTAGAGAGTCGACCAAGTATTATTGCCTTCACTTTTCAAGGATTGCAATAAAAAGTCCACTAAATTAAATATTCACTCGTATTTTACGTTTTTGACCTTCCTGAACAATTTGGTACCGTGACTGTCCATCTGACAGTCGGTCTGTCTGTCTGAAAGTCCTTGCAGATGGCAAAAGCAATACGAAGCTACTATCCGATTTCGATGTAATTTTCGGCGATGTTTTCCATAAAAATCAAAATCAAAGCATTAAATTTTCAAAATCAAATTCAAAAATTTTAATTTTTTTTCTTCAGAAATTACCATTTTTTGGTTTACAGTTTTTCGTTTAATTAGAATAAAAATCATGAAATAAACTTTTTGTAGCAGAAGAATAACTTGAAGAGTTTCATTGACAATAATACTTTTTCTTTGCAATACAAATCATTGTACCTACCAACACTTTCTACCAACGTTACAATGACAGTTTTTTTGCTAATTGTTCTTTAATTTTATCTTAGTTCCATTTTTAAAATCAAAATGAACGGGTTTTCCGTTGAGTGGCCCACGATAGCACAACTTATTCCAGGTTAACAATAAACCTAAAAAATGGTAATTTCTAAAAAAAAAATTAAAATTTTTGAATTTTATTTTGAAAATTTAATGCTTTGACTTTGATTTACATGGAGAACATCGCCGAAAATTACATCGAAATCGGACAGTAGCTTCGTATTGCTTTTGCCATCTACAAGGGCTTTCAGACAGACAGACCGACTGTCAGATGGACATTTATTTTGGAACATAATTTGGTGGTCTTTTTATTGCAATCCTTGAAAAGTGAAGGCAATAATACTTGGTCGACTCTCTAGCGAAATATGCCTAAAAAAGCACGTTTTCTCGCATAAAACTCAATTTTTTTTCAAGAAACTTTCCTCTTAAACCTTAAAACTGACATACCGTTGGAAAGGTGAGATCTTGGGGTAGTTTTTCCCGTTGAGTGCACCACGATAGCGGTATTTTTTACGGGGGAATCGTTAGCCTGAAAAATGTCGATTTTCCAAAAAAAATTATAAATGTTGACTTTGATTTATTTTTTTGTTATTACAAATGGCTTTAAGAAACTGGGTTTCCCAGTAAATGGATAGGGAATATAACGCTCTGTCCAACGGTGTACTCAGATTTGAAGTAGCATGAGAATTAAGGGAGTTGTGACCATTTTCGTGCTGCAAAGTCGAGAATACAAATAAAAACTTTAAAGTGGAAAAAAAAGAATTTTGAGTGGGTTAAGAAAAAATTGCTAAGAGACATTTTTTGTTGCAAATTAGTTGTAGAATCGATCCTTGAAGTTTGGTCCATCCAAATGGTAGACACTCTGTATAACGAAGAGGTACATAGGTTATGCCGTACGGTCTGGTGTTAATTTCCAAAATTCAACTAAAAGATACCAACTTCCATGATTTTGCTTGATACGTACTCCAAAAGTACCAACAGGAAGCTTTGTTTTTCTTTAAAATCTAACTAAGAAGAGGGGCCGAATGGGGAAGATGAAGATGGAATAATTGCGTTTTCTAAGCTTACTGATGATGTTATACGATGATGTTATACTCGTAACTAAGATTAGAAGACGCACGACGTCGAGATTCACACAACCATGTGCTTATCTCAAGAGACACGAAAATGGCAGTTAGGATGTTCTAACTTGGCATGACAGTATGATAGGGCGACAGATCTTGGAGAGATCGTGCATAGTTACAAAATAATTCTGATTCAGAACCGACAATCCATCAAGGCCAAGTAGAGAGTCTTTTCGTCTGATACAGCTGGAGCAAAGAAACCAAAAGCCAACGGCCCGAGTAAACATTTCGACGGAACTGATGAGCTAATGGGATTCTAGCGCTGGCTAAACACTAAACCAATTATTGAAATATCCGGGTTGATGACGCTTCGATCTTGAAAGACAGTTCTGGATCATCAATAATGCAGTTTTAAGTACCTGACATCAAAGAAGAGCATCCCAAGTCAACTTAATCAACGATCTAGTCAACTTAGTTTTATTAAATGAGAACCCTTTACTTTACTTAACGGAATCAGCAAAACCTACTATGTTCATATACTCCAACCCTAGACGCGAAAATTCAAGGGATTTTCTCAGGGTTATAAGTCCTTCTACAGTCAATACTTGAGATGAGGGTAATCGTATACAAATACAAATAATTTGCTCAGAACAATTTCTGCAAATACAAATATTTTCGCTCAAAATTTTTTTTAGAAACGAACGCAAAACGCGGAATTTATTTTTACGAACATGAATATATTTGCATTTCCAAAAAATACATACAAATACATTCGTATTCCAATACATAAAGAATCTGACTGTCTTGTGTATCTTTACGAGTTTATGACCGTATTCGTTCTTTAATAAGGCGAATACCATTGTGTACGCCTTCGGGAAGAGCGGATACACGGTGAATTCCCTCCTTTCATTTCGCACGACCGTCAATCCATTCTATTTCCCCCTTACACAAGTTTCCTCCTAACCTCTACAATCCTTCCACACTACTTTTTCCTCACCACTTTTCTATTTCCACTTTTCGTACCTCTACTTTCCTTTCACACTACTTTTTTCTCACCACTTTTCTATTTAAACATTTTCGTACCTCTACTTTCCCATTCACACTACTTTTGGTTTATTATTTTCAATAATCGACCAAGAAAAAAAAATTTTAACACCCCCTCAAAATTTGATGGCTTACGTTTCAAGGTACGTCGAATCCAAAAATCGAATAAAAATTTGGCCGTCCGTCCGCCGTCCGCCGTACGCGGCACTTTTGCCACTTAGCATTGACCGATTTTGATGAAATTTGGTATGTACGCTCCATTTGGTGTCTAGTTGTGCCCCAAAGATTTTGGTTGATGTAGGTCAGTTCTAAGGGTTCCAAAATCAATTTTGAAATTTTGAAAACGCCCTAACTCAAAAAATTTTGATATAAAGGTATTGTTTTTCCTTCAATTTAAGATTCTATAGAACTTTTAGAATTTTTTGAGACCACCCGGAGCTCTGTAGGACAAACCGTTCGCTCACTACGAGAATTTAATGTTTGGACGTACGATGAATCAGAAACACGAGTGTGCATCGCAAAAGAGGCCTAATCTCCGTTCAAATTAAAGCTGACCGAAATGCGATCGATGTTTTTCTTCATTTTGGATGGTTGGTGGCTTTGCAGACGAGTGATCTACAAAGAAAAAGAAAAAAAAATAAACCATTGTGTAATAATTTGCAGCTTTTTCATCTCTTCCAGTAGTTTTGTACCATTTTTGATCTATCCATAACGCTAGTTTCCCTACACACTACCTTCCTCACCTCTACTTTCTTTTCACACTACTTCCCGTAGGTATAGAACAATAAATTGAGAAATTCAAAACAGTGAAACCAATAAAACGTGAAATAGAAAACGTAGATTTTTTAAAGAAAAGGAGTTTCAACCCTGATTGGGTCACACCATGAACTGCGGGGTTTGGTCGGTACCAAAAATTTTCTCCCTACTCCCAGTTCATATTGATTGGTTACTAATTTGTATTTGAGAGAAAATGAACAGTGTATTCTCGGACGAACCTACGTAGCGTTTGTGATCTAAAACTTAAACATATATTCTGGTTGTAACGGTGTTAGTGTTGAAAAAACAAATAGCGAGAGATACTTGGATATTAAAAACTACTCCAAGAGAAACACAACACCTTCGGCCGCATGGGAAACCTAATTTTCCGATATGAACGTTTAAAGAGTAAGTTGTTTTTACAGTCAGAATACAAGGCCTCGGCTGAATCTCAGACACGCCAGCCAAGTCTAAAAATGAACTCAAACCGTTTGAGACGGCAGACGGTCAATATTGTTGACAATATGTACAATATATGTATTGTCATATACATATTAGGTATGTAATGACATAACAGCTCCCAATATTCAATATAATACGAGCTGTTAATGAACAACACAATGTGCCCTAGGAAATGAAGAAAATAATGATAATTAAGTGAAAGGATACAATAATTGACTGATATCATCGATCAAAACACTGCAGAGAGGAGGCGTAAACGGAAAGTATACGAGTCTCGGACGAATAGAAGAGAGAATACAAACCAACACACAAAATAAACAAAATGGGAAAACTTTTCAGGTAACTTTTTCAGATTTCAACAATAAATAAGGCACCCGAGAAATTAGTGTACCGTAATTAGTGACCGCTTTTCCTTCAATTTTGGGCTTTCAAAAAAGCGAACAAAATTGTAATAAAATGCTTTTTTTTTTATTTTCAAATAAAAAAACTGAACTTAACTTTTCATTTTCTATTATTTTTTTACAAATGCCAACTCTTCCATCTCGATTAATTTATAGGAAATAGGATAACAGCATCCCAGTCAACGAACAATGAACTAGACCTTCTAAAGCGTAGTACGCACTGGGATTCTTTGAGTCGACTCTACGTCTCCGGAGAATCTCGGCTGCGTCCGGGCTGCATCTACGCTTCATAGACTCATTGTTGCAACGAATCTGGTGTGTTGCGGGCTAGTATTATATTAGTTATATTAGTTATATAGTTATATTAGCGAGTTAGTATATTTCCGGAGTCAAATTAATCCCATCGAAAATGGGATTCTTTGACTCAATGTTGCGCAACAGGCGTGAATCTCAGCCGCGAAGATTTTGTTTACTCTAGTCCTCAATCCACTCGTGATGTGTATGAGTCTCCCCTGGCTAGGAACCGGAGAGTGGCAGCCAGTCTGTTGGCAGTTTTTCGAAATTTGACCGCCAATTTTCGTTAAAATTATTTCAAAATCACTTGGGGGACATCCTCATAAAAATCCGGAACCCTGTGCTATCATATCTTTCAATGTCAAAGTGTTCAAAAGGACTTCCCCAGCTGATTCCCGCCGTGAAACACTTTGCGGACCCACCATCTAGGTCGTTTGTTATTAATGCGCCTCCGATTGGATGCACGATTGTGCAATAAAAAAAAGAGCGACATATTTTCCCGAAAGAGCTGTTTCCTCCGACATCGTGACGTTCACTGAATCTCGAAATCTACGCAGCCCAGATGCAGCATCGCAACATGAATCGACTCAATGAGCCCCAGTGCGTACTAAGCTTAATAATGACCGATACGCACGCGGCAATCCATTTAAATTTTTGATTACTTTATTGTTCAAACTCTATATCCGATAGAGCGCCCATGAAACCGTAGTTAACTCGATATGCAGCATGTAGTTACGCTATGAAGACGAGAATGATTTTTCATTCAAACGCAGGCAGTTCTATTTATATGTTTTTATTATTGGTTCCGAGTCTACCAAGGTAGGTAGCGAAAACATTGTTTTCAAGGTTGAAACAAAATTTTCTAATAAATAAAATCTTCCACTCGTGTTTTACGTTTCAGACCTTCCTGAGCAATGAAGTGTGCGCATGGGTCGGAAAAACTGATTATTGTTATTTTTAATCTAAACTAGACCTCATTCTGAGAATTTTGACACCAACCGCGACCTAGTAGCGCGAGAAGACCTTTCTCTATGATTTTGGTTTATTATTTTCAATAATGAACCTTTGGAATCGACCAAGAAAAAAAAATTTAACACCCCCTCAAAATTTGATGGTTTACGTTTCAAGGTACGTAGAATCCAAAAATCGAATAAAAATTTGGCCGTCCGTCCGCCGTACGCGGCACTTTTGCCACTTAGCATTGACCGATTTTGATGAAATTTGGTATGTAGGCTCCATTTGGGGTCTAGTTGTGCCCCGAAGATTTTGGTTGATGTCGGTCACTTTTAAGGGTTCCAAAATCAATTTTGAAATTTTGAAAACGCCCTAACTCAAAAAATTTTGATATAAAGGTATTGTTTTTCCTTCAATTTAAGATTCTATAGAATTTTTAGAATTTTTTGAGACCACCCGGAGCTCTGTATGACAAACCGTTCGCTCACTACGAGAATTTAAAGTTTGGACGTACGATAAATCAGAAACACGAGTGTGAATCGCAAAAGAGGCCTAATCTCCGTTCAAATTAAAGCCGACCGAAATGCGATCGATGTTTTTCTTCATGTTGGATGGTTGGTGGCTTTGCAGACGAGTGATCTACATAAAAATAATAAACCGTTGTGTAATAATTTGCAGCGTTTTCAATGTTTCGAATGTTTATGACGTCACAGTAGGCAGGGGGGTCCCGCCCAGGCGGGAGGAGTGCGAGACGTCATAAACATTCAAAACTTTGGGAAATCATAGAAAAAGATCTACTCATCCAAAAAGAGAACGGCTGGGGTCAAAATTCTCAGAATGAGGTCTACTTTCGATAAAAAATTGTAAAAAGTAAATCAGCCCCCCCCCCCCCCCCATTGTGATTCCGTGTTTGTGTGTCCGCCAATCATGAAATCCCTGTAGCGGGCAAAACTATCCGAAGGGATTCTGGCGTGTAGATGGCCCTTATGAAAATCATGGCCCCCGGATTGATGACGACGCAAAACACGAGAGGAAATTTCGATTTTGGAGAACTATTTTTTTAACCTTGAAAAATGAAAACAATGCTTCGGTCGTTTCATTTCAAACTGGTGTTGGATCAAATCAATTCTCTGCAATACTTTCCTTTTCTTCTTTTGGGTGGATTCAGAAAAGTAAATATATGCGATGGATTGATGAAAACGAAGACTCAAACCCTGATCGAACCCGATTGAACATTTACCATTTTACTGCATTATCATCAGATTTACTGACATTGTTATTTTATACAATCGTTATTATTTTAAACTCGAGAAACACAGTAGTGTCGTCACTAGCTGCTCACAAATCCCCTCGTGACAGGTTTTGAAACTATTGAGAGAAGAGAGGGGGCACCTGTGAAGCCCTCCTCTAGTTCTGCTTGAACAGTTATTGTTGTAGCTCGCTCGGAGTGTGAACCTTCGAGGTGTCATGTGATCATTTTGATATCAAATTTGTAGTAAAGGCTGTCCGAGGGGGAGTATCGCTATCTCGAGTTCCGTTTCTGAATTAGTACCGTTTCTTTAGGTAATAAAATTAGTTCACAATTCGGAAGTGTTGTTCCTTTGCAAATGCCATGTCTTCCGACGAAGAGGAAGGTCAGCTTCGGGAGGAGGAACCCACCATAACATATAGATTAATGAAAAATTAGTCGAATACATTTTCTTCTCTCCCCGATCACGCCCATCTTTAGTATCGTTCCTTTTATCTTTTGCTTCCGAGTCTACCAAGGTAGCGGAAGCACTGCTTTTCAAGGTTCAAAATCAAAATTTCCACTCGCGTTTCACGTTTAAAGCCTTCCTGAATAATTTCGGTTTCGAGTCTGTCTGTGTGGGAGTCTGTCTTGAAATCCTTGTAACGGGCAAAACATTGCGAACGTTCAACCTGTCCCATATATTCATCAATCAATGTCATTGAAATGTACAGATGTATTAATGAATATACTGTACAGTGCATTTAAATCATGAAATCATTTTAAACATAACCATGTATCTACTTATACGATGAAAAAATATAATAATTGTATGACTAATAATACATGATAAAGTCAATAAACAATTTTGTCAAGGGGGTCTCAGTCGGTCGCCGTTCGTTCCTAGTTTCGGGACAGAATTCCGCGAAATTGAAGGAGCAAAAACGTAAAAAGTCGTACCTAAATTTGAAATTTTCAAGGATTTTAGAAATTCATTGCTGCACGGCCCTAGGGAATTGAAAAACTGAAATATTGCCGCTGGAATCATCAAAATCGAACAATTATTGCCAGAGAAATATGGGAAAGACCAACGTGAATAAACTGTTTTTCCCATATTTGTCTGGCAATTATTGTTCGATTTTGATGATTCCAGCGGCAACATTTCAGTTTTTAAATTACCAAGGCCCATGCACTAATGAATTTCTAAAATCCTTTAAAATTTTAAATCTAGGTACAACTTTCTAAGTTTTTGCCCTTTCAATTTCCCAAAATGCTGACCCGGAACGAGAAACGAACGGCAACCGACTGAGATGCGAAGTTATTGTACGATTTTGATGACATTTTCAGGTTTTGTACGGAAATGAGGTGTAGATGGTCCCCTATGAGGGTAGTGTAAGGTACTTATTGATATTGAGGTTTTGAGATTATCTACAATGCATCGGATAACTATACAATCGGGTTATGGTTTCGAGTGAGCTATGTGCCACACCCACTTGGCAGACTTTTTTCTCGTTCTTCTCCCTTTTTTCCACGTTTGAGTTGAAAGGGTGGGGGAGGGGGGCTCCGCAATCAACTAGTCCCTTCGCTCAGGCCAGAGGAAGCGACATTGATGGGATCCTGATAATTACATGGGAGATGAGATATTAGGAAGAGGAGCAGTGGATGGAGTAATACTGCAATTCCGGCTGGAGTTGCGCCACTGCGTCGGGTTGTCTGGTCGCACTCGAGTGTTGTGAAAGCCATTCGAAGCCAGTCAGTCACCCTCTCCCTTCGTCATGTCACTTTGATTGCCCGTTTCCTTCTTCCTCACTGACTCGTATTGGTTTTGGAGGTTCAGAGCAGTGTGGCGACCTTGAGCCAGCTAGCTGTGCGGCGCATCCCGATTCCCTTCCTCGCAGAGTCAATGATTCACAGACGTGGGTCGCCAACTCCGTCGATTCCTTCTCCATACTCGCACCGATTCTCTATCTAAATAGCGAATTTTCGAAAAAAATGGAGCTATTGACAATTTCAAGTGTGGATTGTTTTCCAAGGAAATGCGTTGGAAATACCCAACAAATCCATTTTATTAAATTTAAAAAGAAAGCCAAGTTTATGATACTTAAAGTAATTACAGATTCAAGAGATTTAAGCTTTAGTGAATTTTCGAGGGAAGAGACGCAATTACAATAGTCACAAAATGGCAAAATATGACGAATTTTGACTTTTTCCATCAAAAAAAGTACCGTATCGTTTTCTGAAATTTAACAAAATTGCAAACGTATATATTCATCTGTATATGTGTATGAAAATATTTTAGAAAGAACACAAATTATACGACACAGAACTATTTTTGATATTTCGGAAAATTCCTTTTTCAAACAAGGCGACCGAAAATTCTTCAGTAGTCTACAAAGTGCTGCATCGTAGTGGTATTGTGTTGGAATAAGACAGGTTCAGCTCAGCCAACAACCCCAACACATACCGGAGCAAACACTCTGCAGATTGCCAAACCCCTATGTGCGTTATGAGTAGGTGTGCAAAGATTGTCCGGCTTTCTATATGGGAAAAGCGGAAAGACCACTGAACCTTAGGGTAAACAACCACAGGGCTTCAGTGGTTGCCCAGAACATGGGCATGCCATCTCTCATGACTCAACGTTCGATAATTGTTTTGGCACCAACGAATTGAATAAGCGTGAGCCAAATGGGTCCAAAAGACTACTGCTCCAACCGGAAAGAGTACAAAGCAACGTGTAGGGGGCTTATGATTCTTCTGGATTGAACATAAAAAGATAAGCTACCCAGTGCAATCAAATATTTAAAGTCATGTTGTTTGAAATATTGCCAACGCCCCAACGCCCAAACCATTGGAGACCCAAAATTCATTCTTTCATTGCTAATCTCTTGTTTGAAAAAGGAAATTTTCCGAAATATCAAAAAAAGTTCTGTGCCGTATAATTTGTGTTCTTTTAAAATATTTTCTTGTACATGCTCATGTAGAGCCAATTTTGTGTATTAATAGATAAATATATTCATCAATATATGTGATAGAGGTTTTTGTTGACCGATTCAGACTCGCTGTTTTAACCAATTAACCCATAACTATGGACCATCTAAAATTAAAAAAAGAGGAAAATGGTTGGAATAGTCGAAAATATGTAGTAAGGTAACAATAGTTGTTTGCGGAGGTAAGCATTACTCATAATAGCTTACTTACAATAATAAACCTGTAGTTACAAATTGAATTGATTTCTTTTTATAATATAGATTAATTCCATAGACATTTAGTTGGCAATATAAATCAAAAGGAAAACAAGGAGCAAAGAAAAGAAATCCATTCATGCATTATGAGAAAATGAGTGAATTTTCAAAGAAATCTTTCAACTATGGAAAAAACAATGGTGTTGGCAATTTCTTTTAGATAAGTTCTATATCGCAATACTACCAACCAACTACCAAAACATTCATTATTTCTTAAAGGTAACTACTTTCCAAGTCAATTATAAATTATTGTGCTAAAAAGTGGTACTTAGGTGGGAAGGTTAGGTTCGTGTGAAATAAGGTTTAAGATAATAAATATGGTCTTTGGTAGGTCAAATGTAGATAAATAAATTAAAAAATAGCTTTAAATTAATTTGATTAGAAAACATGATTTTTTTTAGTGAAGTTAATTTTATTGCAATAGCGTCTTTTTATCGGACTATTCGCTAGAACCTCTAAACCTAACGGGGACGAAACTTAACTAAAACAAGTAGGATCTACCAGTCAGGAAGCTGGACTTTAACAAATTCACTATACTGCTTCTTTTGAATCTTTTGAATCCCTTAACTGGATAAGAATGTGTTGTTCAAGGGTAAATTGCCTGATTGGATGTCGTGAGAAAAACCAAGTGTCATAAAACTATACAACAACCCCCTGGATACAAACTTTTTGAAAATCTCAAAAATACTCCCCTCGAAACCCCGAACTTGCAGAGTGCCCACACGTGAATTGCTATTTTTCCTATTGTCAGTATACCATACCACAATACTGTATGCACAGGGTACTATTTTAAACTTTTAGTAGTCGATATTCATGATCTTCACGTCACTCAGAACTCAACGAATACCCACACGCATATATTCGTAATTTTGCTTCCTCACTACCGAAGGTAGGGAAGCTTTGTATTCGTGAAAGAAGTGAAAAAAAAAATGTCCTCCAAAATCAAAATTTCCACTTGCTTTTTGCGTTTTAGAGCTTCCCGAACAATTTTGGTTCCGTGTCTGTCTGTCTGTCTGTCTGTCTGTCTGTCGGTCTGTCTGTCTGTCGGTCTGTCTGTGGTCAATCCTTGTCCCGGGCAAAACTATACCAACCTGTGGTCCGATTTTGATGAAATTTTCAGGGATTATGCGGGTTAGGTCCTAGACGGTCCCCTATAAATTTCAGCACCTTCGGACCAATAGGAGCGAGTGCGCATGCGCAAACGTGAATTTCCTGGAACCTCGGTTTCTCGGTTTCTAATGAACCGATTTTGCTCAAATTTGGAGGTTAGTTAGGTACTAACTTCTAAGAGACACCCTATAAGTTTCAATCAAATTGGTCAAGCAATAGCCGCTGCGCATGCGCGAACTTTAAATTTATTGTTACAACCAAAACTCCGCAACTATTCAACCAATTTCGATGAAATTTTCAGGGATTGTGTGGGTTAGGTCCTAGACGGTGGACCGCTAATATTTTGGTATTCAATAACTCTTTGAATCATAATTTTTTCGCCAACTGATTCTGTACGTCCATGTTACAATGAGTGAGGAAGCTATACTGCCCACCCAACTTGGCAGACGTTTTTTTTTCGATTTTTAGAATACCATACCACCAATTTGTATGGACAGAGTAGGTATGTTTTGAAGATGTTAGGAGTCCATATACGCGGGTTTTCATAATAAAATAAAAATTGTTTATATATATTTACAATTTTTAATTTCTAAAATTGTACATAGATCAGAAATTTAGTATCGAATCCAACGATACCGTAAGTTACTATGATTATGATGGTAATGTCCACACAAAAAATTAAAAAACGTATGTTTTAATGTTTTTTGATCTAGTTTTTAGGACGTCCCACAGTCAGACTTGGGCGTCCTTATGCGATCGATCTGGGGTAAAGTTGGACAACACTCAACAGAAGAAAAAAATAACCACACAGAAATCCGTTTTAGACCATTGCGTACGTGTGAGTGTGACAAAATCTTGTGTCGTCTGCCCAGGCCTTAGTTCTCAACCGATTTTCGTGGTTCTTTTTTTGTTCGACGCGGAAAACTATCTCTCGAAATCGCTTGTTGGGTGTCGTAGGTCATGGATTTTAAAATGCTCTTCAAATTCGAGGCTCCCACGCCGCTAGAAATGTTATGGTGGATAATGGCGAAGAGAGGGGAGGGGATCACTATTTCTTGCCTAAAATGCTTGACATAATGCTTATCTAATGGGACGTCCCCTGGAATGCATGCATTACTAAACAATATGTTTTCTTAATAATTAAGTAATCTCAGGATTACAAAGAAAACAAGAGTACGTTAATGTATGTTATGTTGTTAGGTACCAAATGATCAGTCACTGAATTATGTTCCATTGATGTTCTCAAATTGAGACCATGGTATAATCATGCTTCATGGTATAATGATTGACAATAGTATAACATGAAAGTCACATGTGAAATTTTTGTACAGTAAAACCTATTAAACATTTGGATGTTTATTCCCCATTTACGGAACTGTACATACTTACGAAAATTTCATTATCCCCTCAGAGCATTATTTCCAATCTGCATCATAGGATTCCCTCATTTTCCTGAGAATGAATTACTCGTGAAGATATTTCCTCCTGTTCATAAAAATGAAGTAGAAACTAAAGCGCGACAAAGAACGTTGTGCAATGGAAGACGCCCACCAAAACTAATTAGGCCAATTTACAATCTGAAGTACATTCTATAGAAGAATTGCTTCATTCATCATTAGCAGTTGAAATGCCGAAACAAATCCACCTAGGATTACATCAACCAGGAAAGTCAATGAAGGTCATGATTTCCATTTAAAATCGGGAGCCGCGATGACCGACAACCCACAATTACCGACCATGAAATCGGCGAGTGAAGATCTCCAATAAAACTTTCACTGCTATTAGCAAGAAAAAGAAGGATGGAATAAACAGCCGGCTTTGGAACTGGAAATGATCGGCTATCCGTCAAAAACTGGTCCGTCAAACACCTTCCTCATAACAGTCCTGATTCCTTAGGTGTTAGTTACTCAATAGCTGAATGTAGCGTTTTCTTCGATAGCTTCCTCCTAAAAGGTAAAAGTAAATACAATTCTGCAGGGGGGCCGCCCAATTGATAACATCTATCTGCTGTGAGAAACATATATTACGAGTATATACAACAGGTGTTCTAGCATTACAATGACCAATTAAACCTACATAAAACTCAATGTTTCAACTTCATGACGTAATCGACTATTTTAGTAGTTTTATTTATTTATCTTAAATGAAATTAATTTAAAACACCTGCTGATGATTGGAATCACCGGGGAATAAATACATTTCTTGTAAAAAACAAGTATTTTATATCTCTGTTAACTAACTATTCCGATTCATATGCTATATTTGCTCTGCCCCAAAGTACTTCCTAAATCAGAGTTGGGTTGAGCCTTTGCCGTCTCCATTCGACTCAGGGAAAAGAAGAGGAAAACAACCTTTTACTAATCCAGATTCATGTCAGTGTATTTAAAGTTCTATACAGTGTATTTCAACTTTTTGATCTACGAGTACAAAATCGGAATCTTAGAAGAGAAAAAAAAAATTCAACAACGAAGAATGTAGAAAGGTGGGTGTGGTATCTAACTTCCTCATATCCATAACGTGATTATGAAGATCCCTTACATAGAGGGTCATAAAATCATCAATCCCTAACTACCATCCAAGATTGAACAAAATCAGGAAATTAGGTACTTAGTAGATATCTAGTGAGAAAATGATTTTTGTGAGAATCCATATTAATTTGCCCAAGCTCGATGGATATTAATCTGACTGCAATGAAATTCAAAGGGGGCCATCTAAACCCTAACGTGCACCATACCTAATTATGTAATCAGAATCAGAAAATGTTGAGAAAGTTATGAGTATAAATATGAAGAGGATTTTAGGGTTTAAGCAGACCTTGATCTGCCACGGTTGATCTGATCACAATGAAATCCACAAGAGACCATCTTGAGCCTAGAAAACACCATCCCTTCAAATTTCATCGAAATCAAACAGTGAATTCCTCTAGTTTTATCCGTTACATAGATGACACACCGCCAGATATGGAATTTTATTGTGAAGGAATATTTGGTTGACTCGGAAGAATAGTAATGTGGAGAATAATTCACACAACTTGAAATCTTACGGGATGTAGCCCCCCCCCCCAGGTATATTGTTCTATCTTTCGTAAAAATAAACTAATGATACTAACAGTAGGTAGTAAGTAAAAGTAAAGTAAACAACCATTTCAGGTTGGATTTTCGTCCGACTGTCATTCCTGGCAAATGATACTACTATTTATTATAAGTTTACACTTTTAGAGTTGGAATGTCCATTATATTGGTCAATGTTGCGGCCTCCTAGATTTGATATACTTATAAAATAAAAGGGGAATACGGTGTACTTTAGAGGAAAGGTAAAGGCAAATAGGAAAAAGGAAGTACCAGGTCTTCCTCCTCCAGATATAAATATCGTCTCGAGGGTCCACTCAACCATTCCATTCCAAATCTTGTCTTGATACCTTTAACAACCAACTACTCTTCCTTCTTTCTCTCTCGAGACTTCGCCTCAATGTGCATGTATCAGACTTTCCTTACCTTTTGAGAAAGACTAACGGTTATTGGGCCTGGCTTACTTATCTCTCTAATAACCACCATTATTAAGGGGTTCACGTGCCGGATTAGATGAGCTCTAACTAAGAACTGATGAACTCAAACTCTAGAGCTTGTCATGCCACTCAACGACTTTCACCACTTTTTCCATCTCATTCTACTAGGGTAAATTCTAATATCAAGTCAAGTATTCTAGTATTCAGTTCAATAGGTTTTATTCACGATTTTATGAAAGTTCGAATACAGTCAGATATAGCTAAAACATAACATTTGACCTACCATCTAGTGCTTCTCACCCATTTTGTTTTTAATCGTACATCTTTAAATGAATACAGCGCACAGCACATAAAGTGGCGCATAGAGCAATAGATAGGTGGACTATTTTTATTTATTTTATTTTTTTTTTTTTTTTTTGCTTTTTTGGTAACGTGGCAATCTTGGGCATAAGTGAAGTAAGGTCGGGATTCATGTCCTCCTCTCCTGACGTCACTCTTCAGCAGTGTGGCCTCATGTAGGAGGTATTTCTTGGCCAGACATGTATTTTACATATTGGCAGCCCATACGAGGTGGCAAGCCCCAGTCACGAAAACAATAAAAATAATTCGGTCGACTCCAGGAGGCGAGGAATGCAGATAATCGAGAGTTTTTTTCAAGATAGGACGCGACGCCTCAATCCAAAAAAGGAATGTTATGCAACCGTCCGAATCAGGCGGTCGTAAGCCGAGAGCAGAAAAAGGGCACGGTACCAGGCCCACGTACTACGGTTGTTGTACATTCTGTACCGTACATAAATTCTGAACTGTAAGAATGTACAAGGAGAAATTAGAAAAATGGATATTTTGTACTCATTAGCTTGACCTGGTCAGTAAAAAAAAGTGCCAACAGTAAAAACCAGAGATGGTTGGTGAACCACCAAATTATATGATAATCTATAATAAATGTTGGTTTGAAAGGGTAGCTTCGGTAGCTTAGGGAAACGTAGAATAAGGTAGTATAAGGGAGAATAAGGTGGTAATAAGGGAAAAGTAGAATAATAACAAGGACATACATTTGATTATTTCATGCAAAGTGCTTGATAATTAGAGTTTTTTTTCTGTTTTTTTTTTTTGTTACAAACGAGGACTTTTCGTAATGTGAGGAGGCTATTTGTCGAGAATCACTCAAATTTGTTGACTCAAAGTTAATGGATTTTTTGGCAGGAGTTGCATGGTTGCTAAAATAAGGTAAATTGGGGCACCGTATCAGATCTACTCTCATAGTTTTCTGGAGGCCTGAACAGGTCACGGATATCTGCGAAAGCATAGTTGATCTGTTCAAGTGTGAAAAATAACTTCATACGCGAAAGTTCTTGAAATTTTCTAACAATGATTCAATCGCTGCATCATCAAAACGTCTGCCAAGTGGGTGTGGCACATAGCTTCCTCGTATCCGTGACCCGATTGTATAGATGATCCGATGCATAGTAGTTAATCTCAAAACATCAAAACAAGTTAATCTGTAACATCCATGAAAATTTCGTTGAAATCGGATGGAAAATGTAGAAGTTATGACCGTTACAAGGAATTCACGTATGCGCATTCAGTCGCTTCTACCAGTCCGGGGATGATGATTTTCATAGGGGACCCAATCCCTGAAAATTTCATAGAAATCGGATAATAAATTCGTATACTCATGCGCGTTACAAGGATTTCATGACAGACACACAGACAGACAGACATGGAACCAAAATTGTTTAGAAAGGTCTAAAACGCAAAACGCGAGTGAAAATTTTGATTTTGGAGAACTTTTTTTTCATCCTTGAAAAGTGAAAACAAAGCTTCCGCTACCTTGGTAGACTCGGAAGCAAAATCCAAAACTACCAACTGCTGGTTTTTTTATTTGGCTTCAGATATACTATTCAGCCTATCATAATGAATAGCAATTTACAATATTCCTTCATAGAATATAACATTAGAATTGGCATACATAAAGTGTAACATGAAAAAAGTAAAAGTTGACTAGTTTGAAAAAGGGTTTAAAAAGGGGGAGAAAAAAAACGATTCAATTGTAGTCACAGAGCCACAATACTATCCTTGCAAAATTGAAGAATAGCGTCATAATGCAATACATCCAGGAGTCGGAGGATGAGCTTGAGATTGAAGGGTTGATCGACCGATTAGAAATAGAAATAGACATTAGAGATAGAAATTTCCTCGAACAGCTTTTCTCGGGCAAAGTCGAACAGCTTTTCTCGGGCATTCCATCAATAAATGCTGTTCGTCCTCAGTAACTGAACAGATCTCGCACAGCTCGCTGTCTGATTTTCGAATTCTGAAGAGACATTTTTTGGTGCAGCAGTGACCTGTTCGTAGTTCTCCGTCGCTGGTGTAGAGTGGTGAAGGGCAGAACGACTTTTCCAAGTTAGATAGTGACTAGACTATTATAGAACTCACTAAATTATATCCGTTATTATATCTCTCAACTCTACGTCGCTGGTGTAGAGTGGTGAAGGGCAGAACGACTTTTCCAAGTTAGATAGTGACTAGACTATTATAGAACTCACTAAATTATATACGTTATCATATCTCTCAACTCTTCGACGAAACCACTTACACATTCACCAAAAATCTCTTCCACTAATTCACCCACTTGCTCATCCACTCCGGAAGATTGTTTTAAGTGAGTCGTCACTCCTTTTTACCAACTTCCGTAAACTTCCGTTTACCAACTTTCTCGCCGCGTAAGTGTAGGAGTTTGAACATAGCTTCATTTATTAGAATTTCTTTAACCTCCCAAAAACGATCACAAAATTCACAAGTAGCTTCTTAGTAGGCTAGGAAGCAAAATGTGCCCAACATTATTTTTGGAACAAACATTTCTCAACTGAGAATCTAACGTAATCGTGATGCATAGTACATTTTTTACTTACGTTAATCGAGAAGGGGATGAGTAAAACGGTATGACTCACCTAAAACAAAAATACAATTGTTATTTATGAACACTACGACCAGGTAATATGAATAAATAAAATTAGGTATAATATAATTGGAGCTCTAAATACCTGTAAGCTAAATTTTGGATATCCTTGAGGTGTGGTGTGTCAAAATGGTTCAGTTCCAAAAGTTGTTTATAAAGACAATATATTATGATTTAACTTCTTATCTAAAATAATATAAGTACCTATCATGAATTGGAAAAAAATACTACAAAAAAGTTTATTCATGCAATATGAGTTAATGAGCGAATTTTCTAATAAATCTTTAAAGTTATGGCTGAGAAAATATTAGCTATATGATAAAGCAGTCAGCCTTGTGAGTGTTGCTCTTGGTACGAATCGTTAAAATTATACAATCAACCTCTTGGTTAAATATATTTTTAAAAACCTCAAAAATACTCTTTTCGTTAGCTTGAACGAGTACCCACACGTATATTGTTGTTTTTCCCGGTTTTCAGTATAGCATACCAACATACTGTATGCACACGCACAGAGTATGTTTTGAAGATGTGAGGAGTTCATATTCATATTCCACTCGTCTCCCCGAATTCATAGAGTACCCACACGAATATTGTTGTATAAAACATTATTTTCCCCTATTTTCACTACACCATATCACCATAATGTATGCACAGGGTTTGTTTTGAATATCTTAAGAGTCCATATTCACGTTCCACACGTCTCCACGAACTCAAGAGTTCTCACTCGGCTATTGCATTTTTAGTTACAACGAATATACACAGGTTTTCATTGTATAAATAAATTGTTTACATATACGAGTATATTTACAATTTTTTGACAACTTTCAATGTTTGAAATTGTAGTTACGTATATCAGTAAGTGTAATTATATATGGTGCTGAATTTGAATGTACATTATACATTATCACTATGATTATGATGGTAATGTCTGCAAAAAACCATAAAAACACGTTTGCGCAGCCCACTCAACTTCTTTTCTTGGGAGACTTTTTTCCATTCGTTAATTACACCGGTTCCTAGACTGGAGATCTATCTTTTCCTTAATTAATTATACGACTACTATAGATCTAGACATTCATGTTTTTTCGAGGTATTTGAGCATAGTAGGCGATTCGCGAAAGAGGAAGTGGACGGACTTGTTTAAAAAAACGACTGAGAAAAAGTGTTCAGGGAGAACAAGACTTGACCGTGAAGACCGCGAAAAAAACCGCTGACTATAGCAGATGTCCACGAGAGATCGCAAGGACATCACTTCCCCCCATTAACTGGTAATTCATAATTATATTTCAGGGTTCTTGCAATAGATTTTCAGTAGGTACATGCTTTTACAAATAAATGTGTCCCTCTATATGTCTGTATGTCGAAAACCCTTTTGGTCCACCAAAACCTTCAAAGCCATTGTACGATTTTGATGACATTCAGTCCCTTATGAATTTCATTTCTGTTGGATGAATGATCGCATGCTATTTGAATCCACGATTTCTTAGTTCCTAATAGTTTAAAATCACTCAAATTTGGATCGTATTTGGCAGTGGGATCGAACAATTCTATTTTCGGATTCTATGTAATTTGAAACGAAAACCATCAATTTTTGAGGATGGTAACTTTTTTTCTTGATCAATTTCATAGGTTCATTATTGGAAATAATGAACTGAAATCGCCCTATTATGATGACACATAGGGCGGAATTCATAGACAAGGCTTGAATGTGAGCGAGCACTCAATTATTTGAGTTGAGGGTCAGCCTCGACTCAACAGTCCGTATTCATAGTTGATTGAGAAGGCCCACTTAAGTGTTGCGGTCGCCTGAGTGCACACTGAGCCTGAGGGGACGCTCAGGGGCTACTCAACTCATTTTCACCTCAAGTTGGCGACCTTGGTGGGGATATTTCCCTGTTTCATGGATATTTTGGGTAAAAAGCACGGGGAAATTTCCCTCTCGTTTTCTGCACTGATCGTGAGTTATAACCTTGTCGGTTCTCTGTGGTTATAACAGTAATGAAAAGTTTCTTATTGCATTTTCGTTACTGTGGATTTGCATACTAATTTCTCTATTTTGTCCGATTCCCTACAAGTAACCATTAGTTTTGATTTATTAGCAGAGGTGAATCAATCAAATTGAAGTCTGTTCAATTATATGAGGGTGCGGACATATTTTTGGGGATTTGTAACATGATTTCTATCTCCGCAATTTCATCAATTGGAATGAATTTGCTGCCATCGGACTCTGAAGAAGGTAACAAATTATAATTTCCTCAAATTAGCAGTAAATGTATGTATCTATATGTAGGTACGATACGAAAGAAAGAACCATTATTCAAAGTAATGAACACACAAAGGCATTTTGGTATCCTTTTGATGAGTGTTCTTAGGCATCATTTAACAAAATCAACACATTGATTGTTTCAGACAAAATAAACTTCTCCCGGCCGAATGAAGAAGGCAAAGCAAATATACGAATATTTATGACGTTTGGAACCCTTCAAAACCTTTACCTACCAACTTATTTATTTATCTGTGTGAAACAATATTAAGCCCGAAATACACTCGTACCTATATGGATGTTTTTTTATTCAACTTGGACTTCATTATCAACCCATATCATTTTCTACAAGTATTTTCTACTTTATCATTTTACTAGATCGTAAAACAAGATTGAGAACGAAGGCGATAATGTTTGAACTTCAAAAAATCTCGGAAGATTTCACCGAGTTCAGGGAGAAAATATTGAAAAGACTGTTATAAGGAAATTCAAGTTTGCGATGATCTTCATTGGATATTTTTGACGGAAAAACTTGTTTAATCGCCATATTTTTTTTAGACAAACAAAATAGATAGGTAGTTGACTTGCTGTACACTATTTTCAGTAGGAAAATCTGATAATAACTGTGGCTGAGGGGCACTTAAGGTACCTCCGGCCAACACTCAGGATTTTGCACCATTGAGTCGAGGGTGGGCCTCAACTCAACGCTGAGTTTGGTTTATGAATACCGTTGAGTGCGCCCTCAGATATCGCACTGAGTGCTCCCTCAGGGCGCCCTCAAATCTTGTCTATGAATACAAATGAGTGCCCGCCAACCCTTATCGATGCGTTTGAGGGTGCACTCAGACTTAAGTAATGACTATGAATTCCGCCCATAGAATCTGTAGGGGCAAAATCTAGGGTAAGAAATCTATATTTAAGAACAATCAAGTCCAACAGTGGCAGCGCATAGGTATTGTGGGAGTGAATTGATCGGGATCAAACAGAGCTTGTTTGGCGTGAGAGCACATTCACTATCAACTTCCTTGAAATGTAACGCCTGTATCACCAAATTATACAACGTGAGTACATATATATAATACAGAGTTGTATATAATTCGATCTTATACTGTACTGGCTGACTCACAAATAACAACAAGGGCATGAGTATAATTTTGTCACTTTTCCTTTGTTTTAAGCATACTTCGATGAGGAATTTTGAGGTAGAAAGGAGTGATGCGCCATTCCGTATCGAAAGGACAGGAGGTCCACTTTGAGTCCTCGATAAATGGATCATTTAGTCTTGTCAGTTCCTATCAACTCGATTGTTTTTCCAACTTCGAACCTGCCTCGAATGGGAACCAGGAAAAGTGGCTTAATATGCCACTTTTCCTAATTCTCATTCGAAAATTCTATATATTATATAAAAGATCAAAATCCAGTGCGTTTTATAAGATAAACGAAAATTTTTTCGCAGAAGTACCATTGATGTTATGCGAAAAACGAAAAGAAAAATAGGAAATTTCCAATTTGACTAAAATCACTTTATGACTTGATTTTTCACCCATCAGGACCCCATAAACAGTTTTTTGTAGGCACTAGAATGATGGGAAATTTGACACCCTTTCCAACGGTACCCGTATTTTTACATTTTCACGGTAAATTAAAGTAGTTATGGTTATGTTAGTGACATAAGGTCGAAAATACGGAAAAAATCTTAAAATTGAAAAAAAAAATTGGAAAAACAAGTGGTTAAAACGGAATTGCTAAGAGACATTTTCTTACTTGAATTAGTTGTAGGATCGACTCCCGAAGGATAGTATAAACACACAAAATCGTAACAAAGACAACCTACTGTTATTTGTTTTCGAGATACTGGAGAGCAACTTTTGCAAAATAGTTAGTATGAATCTCGAAAAAATACCAAATGAGCAAGTGGAGTGCCTGCGAGTGGTTCAAGCTGCAGTAGCGGTAATCTAAGAGGACAGGCCAATCAAGGTGAACGATGTTAATAACGTACCCCAAAGTGGTTACTTTATTACAGGACGTGGAAGATTGAATTCCAGAATCTCTCAAGATATTGCTGGAAACTTTAATTATTCGAAAGCTTACAGTCCAAAACACCAAATTTACCGCCATTTTCCACGCTGCTGTTAGTGCTGCAACGCCATATCATTCAGTTCTCCAATTTTATTGGGTTGGGATATTGCTGTACAAAAAGTATGGATATAAAGATATGCTGGATGTGCTGTCAAGCCTGGGGTTTTGCTGTACTTACCACAAAATCATAATGTTGGAAGCTTCGTGCATTGAGCACCCATTCGAAGATCTGGTGAGTAATTCGACTGAGGGACTGAATTGTTTTATTGTACGTTCTTATACCATTACTAAGTCTATTCATCTAATACCGTTTCCCTTTCTTTTTCAGACTCACTCAACGATAAGCGAGAGGAAGCATGGGTCTCAGCCCCTGCACCCCCCCGAATACGACGGTCCGACCACATCAAAACACCAAAAGTTAATGACAATTTTATTCTTCCAAATTCCTTCACATTTACTTCTAAATCATTCAATTTTTTTTTATCGTGGATATCAGTAAATAAACAAAAAATGCTGACAGCGAAAATTTCATTGATCACAAACTTTCCCTTTTCTTGCCTTCCTGATGGTGCTTTTTGGACGGCAGAATTAGAAGGCCTACAACTCCTACTTCGAAGGTGTGACACTTTATTTTCACGTGGCAAGTGGTAGAATGAGACTTTTTTTCTCCTCACTTTTGCTGCAAATTGGGAAATTTTGTCATATATCAACTCCCAATTTTGAACTTATTTCTTGATCAAATTATAAAGCTGTGGTACTCATTCAACGCAGAATCCAATGGGCTTTCATTTGTTATTAAGTGATCGAAAGGCTTGGGAGCGGCGCTTCGACGTAATAGGCGAAAAACCAACACAGTTTCAAAAAAATGGATGTGGCACAAAGCTTCCTCGTATCTATAACCCGATTATATAGATGATCCGATGCATAGTAGTTAATGTCAAAACACCAATCTCTAAGTACCTTTCACTACCTTCATAGGGGACCATCTACACGCTAATCTGTTAATCTGGACAATCCTAGAAAATTTCTTCAAAATCGAAAAATGTAAGTTCGGATGGAAAATGTAGAAGTTATGGCCGTTACAAGGAAATTCACGTTTGCTCATGCGCAGTGGCTACTATCAGTCCGAAGGTGGTGATTTTCATAGGGGACCATCTAAATACTAATCTGAAACATCCCTGAAAATTTCATAAAAATCGGACAATAACTTCGTATAGTTATTCCCGTTACAAGGATTTCATGACAGACACAAAGACAGACACGGAACCAAAATTGTTCAGAAAGGTCCAAAACGTAAAACGCGAGTGAAAATTTTGATTTTGGAGAACTTTTTTTTTCATCCTTGAAAAGTGAAAACAAAGCTTCCGCTACCTTGGTAGACTCGGAAGCAAAATTATAGGTTTTTTGGCTTCCTTGAGTTGTTCTCACACCCAGGGACCTTGCAAAACCAGGATACTACTAGCAGACACCCAATGAACCGATCCGAATTATAAAACGTTTTCCTACAGTCATTCCGAAGTGCAACCGAAAATTAACTGGCGTAGCAAGGGAAGGGGCAGGGGCGGGTAGCTGCACATTCCCTACTCAAAAAGGTATGTTACGCGGCTAAAAAGGAGTTTGGAGGGACTTAAGACGGAAATTCTCACCTACAACTTGGGACCGGAAATTTTAATATATAAACATATGATACGAGAATATACGTTAGGTACTGTATATTTGGTTACATTATGGTGACCCATGTTAAGGATCGCAAGACTTCAGGAGTCGTTTCTACAACTAATTTCAGTAAAAAGTGTCTTGAAACTTTTTTCTCCTCCACAAAAACCCGAGTTATTTCGCTTTCGAGATTTTTTCGTGTTTTCGACCTTAAGCCTATTAACATGAAAATTAAAATCTCATTACACCATCGGAAAGAACGTCAAATTTTACATCACTCTAGTGCCAACAAACAAATATTTTTAAGGTCCTGGAGGGGGAGAAATCAATCCTTAAAGTAATTTTTGTCAAATTGGCAAAATTTATCATTTTTTAGGACCAAGATTTGGGCGTCCTAATGCGATTAATCTGGGCTGAAGGACAACACTCAACGTTGAAAAAAAGAACCACATATAAATCCGATTTAGACCATTCTGAATCCAAATCCGCGAAAAAACTATAAGTGTATGTCTGTCTGTGTGTGTGTTCCAAAATCTCGTGTACAGGCTTTAGTTTTCAACCGATTTTCGTGGTTCCTTTTTAGTTCGTCCCGGAAATCTATCTGTTTGTGCACTACGTCGTCGTAATTTCGAAATTTGTGTTTAAGGTGGAGGAAAGAGGGTTATTTAGTGAAAATAATGGTCATTCTGACAGTAACAAGAGTGCCCCACCTAGTCTTCAATGCTCAACTGATTTGTGTGTTTCTTTTTTTGTTCGACTCACATCACTTTCCAGTTACACATTACGTCATCAGAGTATCGAAATTCGCTTGAGGAGGGGACGAATGGAGGATAATATTCACAAAATACACGATTTTTCAAATTTTGTGGGTACTTAGGGGCTACTAAAAGTACCCAAGCTTCAATATACCCCTAGATTTTCATGAACTATTTTTTCTACCACCATGGAACATATCTATGGTGTCAAAATGGTGGCAGGACACCAGAAACCTCAGGTGACCTTCTACGGATTAACTACCATAACTAACAGAAGAATGTTCAACGTTACGACGTATTACCGCTGTGGTAAGGACAGACTGGCGCCGATAAAGGAGAATCGGAGCGGGGAACTCGAATTAGCACGAACTTTCAAATCACTAATGTGGGGTGCGCCTGATTTTTTTTTTTTTTTTTAATTTTTAATCGAAGGTAGACCTCATTCTGAGAATTTTGACTCTAGCCGTTCTCTTTTTGGATGAGTAGATCTGTTTCTACGATTTTTCAAAGTTTCGAGTGTTTATGACATCACGTCCCCCAGGCGGGTGGGGGACCTCCAGCCCACTGTGACGTCATTAACACTCGAAACTTTGAAAAATCATAGAAAAAAGTCTTCTCACACTAGAAGGTCGCGATTGGTATCAAAATTCTCAGAATGAGGTCTAGTTTAGATTAAAAATAACAATAAACAGTTTTGTTAAATGAAATGAGATTAGTTTCTGAGATTTTTTTACAATGTTGAGTGCACCAGTTGCAGTTGCCGATGGTCCCTTCTAAGCGGAAAGAGTTCAGTGAAATTACCAGCTCACCCAACTTTTAAAACAATTAATTATTGTAGGGAAGTGCGGATGGTGTGAATATTCTTGGAATCGAATCTAATTAATTGTATTTAAAAATAAGTACCATCAGTTTTAACTTGTGGATCACGCTCTTGTGGATCATCTTCAATTTATTTCAAAATACTCTGAGTAGGAGTATTGTTTCATGTCCATGTTATTATGTAAGAGAAACTTTACAGCCCACCCAATTTGGCAGACACTGTTTTATTTTATTATTTAGGAATCGAGCAAGAAAAAAAGTTTACCCTCCACCCCATCAAAATTTGATGGTTTACGTTTCAAGATGAGTACGTAGAATCCGAAAATCGAATTTTAAAACTAACCGTCTATCCGCCGTACGCGGATCGCTGAAGACATCCATAGCACTCAAATTTAGAAGTAGGTGCCTAGCATGTCCTGCCGATTCTCTTCCCAGATTAACATGATATTTTCTTAACTCTTGAATACAGTCCTTTCGATAGCATTGACTCGATGAAGAGAGTGAGTCGCCCGGTATCACAGCAGAAGAAAATACAAAATTACAAAATAAGATGCAGCTTATTTTGTCTATGATCAAATTTTAATCAAACTACGTAAATAAATACAAGCTCGCCAAAAGTCTAAGAAGTAAAACGGGGCCACTAAAGCCATCCCTTTTCCCAATTGGGTTTGGAGATATTCAACCCAGGAGACCCGAGATTATAGCTCGACGTTGTATTGTATATTCGCGGGAGACCCTGAGCTCAGAGCCGTTACGTCAGGGCGCCACAGGGGGGGATTGCATCAGAGTTGGCTCTACGCGAAAGTTCATCTTCCAGGAGTCCATCGTCTATCCCACTTTTACTCTTCGCCCCACGACATGACCCACATCCCTAGTGGTACATTTCCAGTGTCAGGACAGCTTTGAGGGTCGATCGCCTTTTCTCCCCCCCCCCCACCACCATTAATATTCAGCTAGAGCCACGACTAATCTGCCTGCAATGAAACTGCCCACACAATCGTGTAACAGTTGAGCGCGCTGAGAGGATATCGCGTAGTACTATAAAAGATTGGAAAGAATAAACCATGTAGACACATAAGTTGATGACAAGCAATACGTAATTAAAATCCCGCAAGACAACAAATCTCAACCAAAAAGTAATAATCACAGTGAGCAAATCTAAGCACTCACTTGGATAAGCGAGCGACATACCGCAATATAGTCTCTTCAACTTGCAATCTAAGATTGCAAGCATCGATCCTGTGGGGAGCACTAAATAGCACAAAGTAGCACCACAACTCCTGGCCATCAAGTTTGATGAGGCCGGGAAACGTCAATGTTAAATTGTGAAGAACCGCTTCCCGCTCGTAAATCACCAAGCAATTAGTTGTCGAGACAGTTAGGACGAAGGTTCGGCTACTCGTGATGGTAATTAGGGTCATACGACCATTTGAGGTGGAGAAAGATTGTCAGGGCCCACCTCCGTTTCAGGACCGATGTTGGAAGAGCGCATGAACCGAGTGAAACTTTGAGATTTCTATAACCTTGTTCGCTATATGAAATTGGACCAATTAACTACGTTATAATTAGAGCCCCATATTTGGAATTCGAAAGTGGATCACGAATTTGTATCACTATTATTTCAAATTACGACCTCATGTCACTTTTGAATTTTGCTTTCAAACGAAAACGAAGTTGTTGCAAATTCAAAATTTTTATTCTCATTTTACGTTTTTAAATGTTCCTGGATATGTCTGGATTCTTGTCTGTCTGTGCAACCAGAAATCCTTCTAAAGGACAAAAATATTCTAACTTATTATAAGGCTTTGAAGAAATGCTCCCGGAATGATGGTAGTCTCAGTGCATCCGTAAACAACTTTTTTTTAAAATATAAGTAGGAGGTCTTTAACGAATTGATATACAAGCTCCTTCCTCTGCAACCTAACAAGGTCTATTGTGAAGTGCTTCAAGGCTGTTAGCCCACTAAGAAGGGTTAAATGAACACCCCTTCTCACCACTTTTTGGTAAAGCAGAGAAGATTGGTGTATGCCACCTTAGCAATGGTGTCAAGAGCTAAGACATCACTTCCGAGGCAGCAAAAGTAAACAACATAGTCTCACTCCAATTCCGCTCGAACTAGGATCAGCCCCAACAAATTTTTTACAAAAATAAAATTAATACAATTAATGCTGCAAATTATTACACGAAGGTTCATTATTTTTCTGTATAGATCATTTGCCTGCAAAGAACACACAACTGCGCATGCGCAAATGTGAAATCATTATTGTACGGAAAACTTCCGTGACATTCATCGTAAAAATGTTGCGCTGTCACCTATCAGTATCATTGTCGTCAGATTAGTGATATCCATTGATCATGCGCAAACTTGTAACATAATATATTTTCTACCATAATTAGCTCACTTCCAACATCGATCAAACTTGGAGTGCAGTAGGGGATTAATGTTTTGACGACACCCTATATGTATCCGATTATCCATACAGTCGTGTAACGGGTACGACGCCCGCTTTTTCTACATTTCAGGAATGCTACTGTTTTTAGTGTGACTACAGTACCTATCCATCAAAATAGTGTTGTGGTTCCATCAAAGTACTTTCTAGAAACTTTCTGCAATCAATTATTCATTGAATTTATTTACTAAATCCACAGCAAATCCAGTTATTCAGTGCTGCCAAATGCCTTTACTCCGAAAATAATCGCGTTCTTCGCATTACTATTTGAATTGCGGCACATTTCCGCTTCTGAAAACTTACAAAAACGGGTAGATGGTTGGAACCCACCACCTCATATCAATAACTACAACTCAAAACGCGACATAATTCATTGAGTTTCCCGGTTGAAATGTAGCGTATTATTAAAATAACCACACACCTGCAGAGATAAAGAATTAGTTTCACATTCTCGGGTTCTGAGTTATCTTGGGTCTCACCAGAGAATTCCCAACCATCGCAACGCTTGACCACAAACAAGTGACCACGACTCGGAGTATGTATTTCAATGCCATAAGTCAGAACACAACTTTTTTTCTTCGATGTTTCTGTGGTTGCGTCGGTTCTACAAATGATACACCTATTCCTTATTTAAACTAGGTTTCAAATGAACGAACCTATTTCTATCATTAAGTCAAGTTTGAATGTTGCAGAACGAGATTACACAATCGTTCTTCACCTTGTCACTTCCATTTCAAGGACCTTAGTACCAATGCTGATCACGAGTACACGTAGAAAATTCGCAAGGTGGGTCCCAGAAATAAAGGCACTAGTTATTTGCCGATTAGGAATGTTTGGTGACAAGCGGTTATTTCTAATTCTATTATCTCCTTCCTTTAACTTTTGGATATTCAAATAAGGTTGCACTGGTGCTTTGAGCCCAAAGCGTTCAGTATTGGATTAGTCAAGCGGCAGGACGTTATACAACGATCACAGAACCAACTATCCTCCGGGTCGAATGTTCGCCACTTGGTGAACGATAGTTTCTTTTGATATGTGCGAAATACCAACCCCGTCCGAAATATAACTGAAATAGCAAGAATCCGTCGTCCACACTACTCGAAATATAGCGAACGTTTGAGAAATGTTCGGCGAATAACGCCTGTGAGGAACTGTGGAGCCGGCATAAACCTTCAGTAAGTTTACCTGTTTTATAGAATTATGCTCATCTGGAGAGCTAACTATCCATCGTTCGAAACCCACCAAAAAACAGTTTTAATCGTAATGATGTCACCGAATGAATGCCACAAGCGCTCTCTTTCAATCCATCAACAGTTAACACGTCTTAGTTTACTATCGTAAACAATCAAGTAATTATTAATACCAACATTATTCATCATAGTTAACCATAATTATCAACAATTAAGGTTCATAATTCCCCCAAGTGTATGAACAATTTCACGTTGATCATTGTTTTCCAGTGCAATTTATATCTCCGTACTTTCTATCAATTGATCAGATAGTTAGCTTTCCGGGCGCCCCAAAACCATGCATGCAACACTAAAACTGATTACTGATATGCCATGATGCTCAGTGAGTATTACTCGAACCTGTAGAATCGAACATGAATAACATATTCAGAAGCTTTCAGGAACAACATGTCATTTTGAAGACAAATGTTTTCCTGTTGAACTTCTATCACCACCAAATTTTAATGTGAACTCTCTCTCTGACTGTATATGAAGAGTTTCAATTATAGTTCTAATTGTCTAAATTTAGACAAACCGCCGTAATGTCTGAGAATCTATCTAGAACAGATTATCTAGATCAGCTAATTTCAGAAACACGAGAATAATTTTTTCTACCAAATTTTTCATTTTTTCCTAACATTCGGGAAATATCCACATGTAGAGGTATTGTTCACATCATGAAAGTCCATAGGACGATTAATATGTCTTAAGAAGTGAATGGGGATCCATCTCTAAATTCCTTATTCTTGGGATGAACAATATCTCAATCCTCTATCTCTTGTGGCATAGACATGCCACGCCAGATAAGAGGTTGAGGTCAAGACCGTAACGGAAGTTTGGGTCTTGACGTAAGTGAAGTTGAGGGCTAGCCCACACAGATAAGTTGGACTCTGACCTATGTAGAAAAATTGGTGACCAACCCATAGATAAAAGTTAGGGTCAAGCCCCTCCTGTATACTTTTTTTAAATATTGAGAAAATATGTTAGACGGAGGAGTCCCGTTGGAAGGAATACCAATTCATGTAGGTACAAAGCAGGACACGGATGGCGTACAGAGTACCCCAATGTTCACTTCTTTCTCTTAGAACAAACATAATTATATTACTTCTAATATATGAGTACCATCTGGAGTTACCTCCTTCAGTTCCTAACCAAAGCCTGCAAGGTTATCAGATGTAGAGAAAATAAAGCTAAGAAGTGATAAAGTTCACATCAATCTCTATCACTCATCCGTGTGATGCACAAGATCAAATGCACTATCAGATGATTATCCTCAGCATGAAGCGGCATCAATAAAAAGTTCAATTGAGTAACTGCTGTAGAAATTCAAACTTGGGTACATTATTGTAAGCATGTTGAGGGCAGAATAGAGGAAATAATGAGAGCGGTAAGCTTGCGGCACAGGGGCAGGAAGTTGTGGAACGTGGAGATCTAATTCTTCAAGGTCCATTCCAACCTCGCCAACTGGCGGCAAAATGTTGCTATCACGAGAATCAGTGTACCTTATTATTAGCCTAAGCACACTCATACATGGCAATCTCAGGATCGAACACCATGGATTGTCAGACTCACTTGCAGATTACACAAATAAAAGCGCGAATTGAGGCGTTGTCAAATTTCCACCCATTTTTCAATCACTCCTTTTTCACCAATTGCACAAAAGGAGGTGCTGTCTCAATTAAAATATCGCATTCTTTTTACTTATGTGGAAGGGAAGATGAATTTAAACCGTCCAAAACAAAATTCTGGAGCACATCCAGGAAACGGTGGCGGAAACTGAAATAATCCTACAGGTACGAGTTGTATGTTTCATGTGTTTATCGGGGGTTTCGAGAAATGCTCGTGCTCGTGCTCTTCTCCTCATGCAGTCTTACAAATGTTATTTCATGTCCAGATCTTCTAGTTCTCAAATTAGTACCAAGAGCTTATCATTTGTAGGATGAAACTTCCAGTTATAATATTTTTGATTTTATTATCAGAGTACAAATCAATGAACCATTACCACCAAGTCAAATATTTTCGAGCAGACCTGGTAACTTAGAATATTGCCTTAATTGTGAAACTAATTAATTGGAAAAAACCCGCGTTGATTAGAAAAAACGTTATTAATCTAAAGCAAGGGAATCAGGAAAACGTGTATTTTTGAGAAAATTTAGCGTTCTAAGGTGATGATGACTTCACCATGACCGGACAGGAAAGGTAGCTTTATTTTTCGAGAAATTTTACTCGCTTATTCGAATAGTGACAATCCTTATTCGTTTCAACTGATAAAAATTCGATTTTTCGATAAAGTATTACTTTTTTTGAGGTTACAGAGCCTCAAACAAATTTCTTGCTATATCGAGAAAATAATCGAGATAAAAAATAGCAATATTGTACAAGATTACAGAACAAATCGAATTAACACATTAGTTCAGCGAAAAACTTGATTTGGAGCTATTCGTTCCAAAAATGTAAAACTTTCTTGAAAAATCGGATTTTTATCACTCGAAATAAATTTGGAGTGCCACCATTCACTTCAAAACTGAAAATTACAAGGGGAATGATTCTTGCCATGGTGAAGTCATCATTTAGATAATAGGCACTTATTAATTTTCTTACCCTGGAGCCAATTGAAAAAAATGACGAAAATTCTTGTGAATTTATTATTTAGGCATTTCGCTCACTTATCAAATCTGCTCGGAAAAAATTGACTTGGTATCCACGAATTAAAAATTCAACTCCTTTCAATTTAAAAAAATTTTACATTGTACTTTTAAAAAGATGTAATGAAGTTTACATGAAGTTGTTTGGTGGGACTTTAATCCTTCGCCGTCATTTAAGCCGCCTAATCCTCCTTTAAACTTCATACACATACTAAATTTGGTGAAGTTCAGTTAAAACATATTGTTTGGTAATGCATGCATTCCAGGGAACGTCCCACTGGATAAGCATTAGATCAGTTTAACCAGTTGGTAGCCTCGAATCTGAAGAGCATTTAAAATGATCTACGATACCCAACATGCGAATTCGAGTTCAACCCCCCCCCCCCCCCCCCACGATCACAACCACCACCAATGATGCCAGTCTGGCACCAAAGCGGAAATACGTCGTAACATTGAACTTTCATCTATTAGTTTTAGTAGGCAGTCCGTCGAGGTTCACATCCGTATTCAAGGTGAAACACACCAAAAAAAAAACACGAAATATGCGGTTTATGGTGTCCGGGCACCTCTATTAGTTCACCTCTATTAGTTCCATGGTGGTACGGAGAATAATTCATGAAAATCCGGAGGTATAATGAGAATTTTTCCTCAATTTCATAGCATGGGTACAATAAATAAGCAGTAAAGGAACCGAAGTATTGAAAAATCAATTATTTTGTGAATAATATCCCCCACTCATCCCCTCCCCTTGGGAAATTTTGGTACTCTGGTGAAATCATGAACAACTCGGAAGTTACTTGAGTCAAACAAAAAAAGATACACGCAAATCGGTTGTAAATTGAGGCCTGGGCAGAGTTTACAAGATGATGCCCAAAAACGCACGTGTTTTGAGCACTTATCTCCCCTTTCCCCCCTTTATAAGACAAATTGCGAAATTCCGGCTACGTAGTACACAACTTGATAGGTTTCCGCGTCGAACGATAAAAGAACCAGGAAAATCGGTTGAGAACTAAGGCCTGTGTAGACGACACAAGATTTTGTCACACACACACACACACAAACATAACCTATGGTTTTTTCGCGGATTTGGATTCAGAATGGTCTAAAACTGATTACTGTGTGGTTATTTTTTTCTGTTGAGTGTTGTCCAACTTTACCCCAGATCAATTGCATAAGGACGCCCAAGTCTTACTATGGGACATCCTAAAAATAGGCCCCCTAAACAGCTCCTAAAGATCCCTTTAACAACATTCGGTGATTCCCTGGACATCGCACAGACATAAATTGATTCAGGCGTTGCCAGTCCCTTCTTAGCGGAGTAATTAGTACGATCCGAAGATTTGTCAGTAAATTTTTAATAAAAATGGGTCAATTCGTTAATAATTTGTGCATCGTGTTCTATAACCCCTATTTTATAACGGGGCTGCCTGGATGTAGTCGGTTCCATACAATCAGATGTTTTATATTCGTATATTCATCCAATTTAGAATTTAAAAAAACACGAACTACTTAGTTCGAGAAAAATTCAGGGGTTGCGAGACGAAGGGCTGAGAAGAACTGAAAATGAATACAGAATGAGGTAGTAGTACGTGCAGATGATCACTGACCCGCACAAATTGTGAAAGAGCGCTTTATTAATCAATTTCAGAACGGAATGAAACATCACCAACTCAAACAGCCAGAATAATTATATCGAACTTCCTGTTTGGGCGCCCTCTGACAGCCGGAGCGCCAGGGTATGTCTGGAGCTAAATGCCAGGACGTGCTACGGGAATGGCTCTAAGGAAATGAGACTCCTTTCCTAGGATTAAGAGTAAAAACCGGATGACCGTGTGCTCAGCCGACAAGAAACATTGGAAGTTGGAAGTGGCTCAACCAATCAAGTGAAGGTTCCAGATCAGACAGCGCGGAACGTTGAGTAAGAGCAAGTAGTAGCCTTGAACGGTGCAGCCCCTTGGAACAGCAAATAAAGAAAGCTGCTGGGTTAGTTTTACCAAGAAACGACTTACAGAGAATCCAACAGAAATAGGGGAAGGTGGGTATGCAACGGAATTTAAAAACGTCAATCATGAAAGGACCAGATACTACATGAGGTCTTTTTCCAACTATTCTACAAAAAGGGGAAAAGTGTGAAATTTATGACGCTTGAATCGAAAAAAATCTCGAAGTTCGGTATTTTGATGTACGCCAAAGAACAGAAATGAAGAAAAATTGTAAAAATCCGTCGATCATGAACTTCACTATTTCTAAACGTACACCCGGAGGGATTCTGACTGAATACAATAAAAAAGACAAATCTAAAATTGGACAATGAATGTACTAGTTCGAGTTGGCCACTGAAGGAACAAGAGAAGGGTTTCTGTCGAAATAATTCCGAAGTTGGCTGGTAATGTCCTCCAGACAGGTGAATTTTCGTGGAGTACAAAAAGTGAAGTAAAATTGAGACCATTAAATTAAATGACTTTTAAAAAGCGAAAAAAAACGTTTCTGCACAGTGCACACATTGAACTTTGACCGCTTCTAGTCAATTTTCGGAAGATAAAAAAATTAGCAATTGAAATGTCCATGGAAATCCGTTTTAGAACATTCTAATTCACCATTGTTTTAGAACATTCTAGAAAATGTCCAAAATATAGGATCGGCAGGTTTTTCGAGGCAAATATTTTTGGTCACGCACAAAGACTTGGAATGGATAAACCTTTCGGAATTTCCATCTCAAAGCTAAGGGAAACATATTTGCGATAATGGGCAATATTTTGGGCGGGAATTTTTAGTTCCTAACCTTAATATATCCCATTTTCCGCTCCGAAATCCGAATAGTTGAGAAGAGACGAGCGAGAGAATAAGCGCGCAAAAACCAAATGACGTCACAGCTAAACAACCCCTTCTCACTTGTTTCTCACCATAAAGGAGGGAGATGGAGATTGTTCAGCTCTGACGTCAAATCATTTCAACGCGCTTTTTCCTTCCCCTATTCCACCCATTTCCAGCCATTCTCGGGCCATCATGTAGAACCTTTTTGGAAAGCACCCCGTTTGAACTATGATTTGAAGGAATGAAACAGATGCGGTTCCTTTTTACATCATAAACATCGATCTTGATGGTCCACTATTAACTAAGGAAATGGACAACTACCTACTAACGAAGAAAAAATCGGTCCGTGGCGAATGATATCACGTTTATTCGACGCGACGTAGTGGTAAGCTTGCGCCCTTTGTTTGGATTCGCAGTGCTACCTATCTATCGAGTCGATCCAGCGCGTGACCAACACAGAATTGCGCAACACCTATTTTTGACAAAGTCCTGAACTACCTGATAGAAGCGCACGTGGTCTGGTATGTGAGTACGAGTAGGTCTTACTAGTATTGCGTGATTTTTTAGGAGCTAAACGTGTTCAATTTACAATATGTAAAGCCTATTCATTTTACATTAAATCCCATTACATACATTCACATATAGCCATCACATTGTGAGGAGGTGTTCGATAGGTATTTGGTCCTTATTATTTAGACCTGGAAGCGGTAGACAGTAACACCTTTGTCAAATATCCACGATTTCCTTGCAAAATTGAGCGAAATTCGACTATCTTACCGATGACAACCATCAAAAGGATCAAGGCCCCAATGCCACTATATCTCAAAACTTCATTGTGAGTGAGCAATGGCCCCGTAAGCCAATTGGGATGAGATTCATATGAAGTGATGAAGACGTCAGTTCTCTGTAACCCATGAAGTTTGAGCGAAATCCGACAATGCGAGAACGATGTAAAGGATTTGATGTTTGCGTTAACGCAGAGTATACCCTCAAGGGGGCGCTCACACAACTATAGGGGACTATTGAGAATCCAACCCTCATAATCCAATAATATTTTATCGAAACAGGAAGGTAACTATGGAAGTTATTCTTGTTGTGACTATTTCACGCTTCCGCATGTGAAGTGGCTTCGAATGATACGAAACGATGACATGCTTAAGAGATGTTCAGAGGGACAGAGGTCTATCCTCCAAGTTTGAGCAAAACCTGACAAGGAGGAAATTATGCTCTTGGCGTTTACGTTTACCCATGCGCAGAGGCTACATTGCGTCTTGCAGTGATGAAATTGATACCGACCATCTAGGGTCCAACCAGCACAATCCCTTAAAGTTCCATCGAAATCTTTTGCTTCCGAATCTACCAAGGTAGCGGAAGCTTTGTTTTCACTTTTCAAGGTTGAAAAAAAAACGTTCTCCAAAATGAAAATTTCCACTCGCGTTTTACGTTTTAGACCTTCCAGAACAATTTTGGTTCCGTATCTGTCTATCTGTGTGTCTGTCATGAAATCCTTGCCACAGCCATAACTTCCACAATTTCGACTCGAATTCGATGACATTTTCAGGGATTGTGCGGGTTGGCGTGAAGGTGGTCCCCTATGAAAATCATCGCTCCCAAACTGATAGTAGCCGCTGCTCATGCGCGAACGTGAATTCCTTGTAACAGCCATAACTTCCACATTTTCATAACTATCCGATTTCGATGACATTTTCAGGGATTATGCGGATTAGGTTTTAGATGGTCCCCAATGAAAATCAGGGCCTTAAAATTGACAGTAGACTCTGCGCATGCACAAACGTAACATCGTTGTAACAGCGATAACACTTACATTTTCCATCCGAATTTGATGAAATTTTCTAGATTGTTCTGATTGGCGTGTAGATGGTCCCCTTTGAAAATCATTTCCCCCAGACTAATAGTAGTAACTTCTACATTTTCTATCCGATTTCGACGAAATTCAGTTATTGTCAGTAATTGACGTCTGTAGATTACAAGTAGCAGCTTCGATATCACCATCGACGGAGATGATAGCCGTATCATCTGCAAAGGTGGCAACAGTTGTACCTTCTCGTTGGGGTAAGTCCCGTGTGTACAGTAAATAAAGGACTGGCCCTAAGACACTCCCTTGCGGGACCCCTTTTATTGGCTTCAAGCCAGAGTATTGGTCATCTTGCTTCACCCTGTCTGTTTTCAAGGTAGGATTTTAGCAGTAAGTAGTACTGTTTTGGTAGATCTCTGTGCAGTTCGTACTCCAATCCTTCGTGCCAAACCTTGTCAAAGGCCTGTACACATCAAAGAAGATACTGGCACATATTTTCTTACCTTCGATGGCCTTTTCTATTATTTTAGTGATTCCATCGAAATCTGATAGTAATTTTATAGTTTTGAGAGGGAACTAAACTCGTTGATGCTTCTCAAGAATATGGCATTCCAAACAACCATAATATAGTTTTATTTGTAACAAGGATTTCTAGAGTTACAAGAAACCAAAATTGTTCAGGAAGTTCAAGAATGTAAAATGCTATATATTCGTGAAGAACACTTTTTAGGACGTCCCACAGTAAGACTTGGGCGTCCTTATGCGATCGATCTGGGGTAAAGTTGGACAACACTCAACAGAAAAAAAAATAACCACACAGTAATCCGTTTTAGACCATTCTGAATCCAAATCCGCGAAAAAACCATAGGTGTATGTCTGTGTGTGTGTGTGTGTGTGTGTGTGTGTGTGTGTGTGTGTGTGTATGTGTGTGTGTGTGTGTGTGTGTGTGTATGTGTGTGTGTGTGTGTGTGTGTGTGTGTGTGACAAAATCTTGTGTCGTCTGCACAGGCCTTAGTACTCAACCGATTTTCCTGGTTCTTTTTTTGTTCGACGCGGAAAACTATCTAGTTGTGCACTACGTCGCCGGAATTTCGAATTTTGCCTTTTAAGGGGGGGGAAAGGGGGGGGTTGATGCTCAAAAAACGTGCGTTTTTGGGCATAATCTTGTGTCGTCTGCCCAGGCCTCAGTTCTCGACCGATTTTTGTGGTTCTTTTTTTCATCGACGCGGAAAACTATCTAGTTGTGCACTACGGCGCCGAAATTTTGAATTTGGCTTTTTAAGGGGGGGAAAGGGGGGGTTAATGCTTAAAAACGTGCGTTTGCGGGCATAATCCTGTAAATTCTGCCCAGGCCTCAATTTCCAACCGATTTGTGTGTTTCTTTTTTGTTTGACTCAAATAACTTCCGAGTTGTACATAATTTCACCTGAGTACCAAAATTCGCAAAGGGAGGGGGCAAGTGGGGGATAATATTCACAAAATATTCGATTTTTCAATATTTCGGTTCCTTTACTGCTTACTAATTGTACACAACCTTTGAAATTGAGGAAAAATTCTCATTATACCTCCGTATTTTCATGAATTATTCTCTGTACCAAAATGGAACTAATAATGGTGCCACCGTGGTGCCAGGACACCATAAACCGCATATTTCGTTTTTTTTACTTTTTTTTTGTGTTTCACCTTGAATACGGATGTGAACCTCGACGGACCGCCTTCCAAAACTAATAGATGAAAGTTCAATGTTACGACGTATTCCCGCTTTGGTGACAGATTGGCATCATTGGTGAGGGAAGGGGGGGGGGGTGAACTCGAAATCGCATATTGGGTATCGTAGATCATGGATTTTAAAATGCTCTTCAGATTCGAGGCTCCCATGCCGCTAGAAATGTTTTGGTAGATAATGGTGTGGGGGGGGGGTCACTATTTCTTGCCTAAACTAATAAACCAAATTACATCCAGTGGAACAGTTTTATCGCTTACCAACTGGTTTAACTGATCTAATGCTTATCCAATGGGACGTCCCCTGGAATGCATGCATTACTAAACAATATGTTTTTAATGTAAATTAGCCATTTTCAGAGTTACTAGCATTTTGATCCTCTGCCATTTATGTCGCAGAGGGGCTGGAAATCATACGCTAAAACAACACCGGAATCGACACAACTTCCGCCACATTGATATACAGTCAAAACCTGTCACGTCTCATCCCTTTTATACGCCGCCACGACCTTGCAGTCATTTTTGGCGACTGTTTATTATTCTAAACGTTCGTACAAATAGCGTCCTTTTTCAAGAGTACTTAGCAGTTCATTCGCGCCTGCGTATCCCGATCGAATGTACAAATGAGGCAAAGCCATGAGGTTATTTCCAAGGAAGGGGCGATGAGTGAACCAGGGTAGGTGGGTAGGAGCCGGTAGGATGGATGCCAGCGTGGTTGGAGTTCTATCCTCGAAGCACTTATTGATAGGTGAACACTCGAGAACTAATGATATCGTCAGAAGCTAATGGTCTCTAACTCGAGTTCCTTGTTTTCGTCGACGAGGGAAGTTTCGTCCTTTCAAAAGACCGAGTAAACTTTGGTGCGAAATACAGCTTTTCCTCTTGAAAGGTTCAATCGCAAACTTGTCCCAGGTGGATACACTCAAATTGCATTGGAAATCAACCAAGATGAAGATTGAGTCCTCGTTCTATTTTTTCCAGTTTGAAATCAACTAAGGTCGCGCACTTTGGTCCACAACTTAGGAAAACTGATAGGTACGACTTTTAAAATGAAAAACTATCCAGTGAGGGATCACTAACTTCAGACGTTTCTATAAACAATTCTATTAACAAAGAGGAAGAAGGGCCTATCATTTTGATACCACCGGAGAGTTCTGTTTTCAAGTGTTCATAGACAGCCAGAGACATTCATTGTGGAGATACGTCAGCAAGGGAGAACATGTTTCACATGAGATCCTTAACTTGGCGGCTTAAATTTACATGCTTTTTATGATAAAAATTACTGAAGTTATTATACAAACAATTATTATTTCAACATGTTGTTTTTGATGTATTATAATCTCCATATCAATTTTTGACCAATCATTATTTCGCCCAAAGTTCCCTGAAGGAAAGGTTTACAAAAAAAAAGGAAAGATTTCTTATGGTAATACAAAACCTACCCCAACTCACTATGGGGAAACCTCAGCCGTCAGTATACAAAACGTAAGACATCTTACGAAACTTAACTTAGCGAAACGAAACTGTGGGATGATCTAGAGGACCATGAATCCAAGCAGAGGTCAAAAATGAGTGAACATAGTACTAACTTAGATTTCTCTTTGAGATTGCTGAATTTGTTCAAGTACGTGAGAGGATCAAACAGTAATACTACGTGCTAGACTTTGAATGGTAGATAGTTGGAAAGAGGCCCACTTCTATATCTCTCGAACGAGGGATGCCCCTCCACGCCAAGCCACTGGAGTGAGGATGAAACATTAAGAAATATTTTTTGAAAGCCCCAATCTGTGTGAGAATCCAAAAAAAGTTTGCCAAGTAGGTGAGGCACATAACCTCGCTTCCTCGTATCCATACCATCCATAACCCGAATGTACAGATGATCCGATGCATTGAAGCTAGGTACTCTAAAGCATCAATCTCTATGTAGGTACTTTGCACTACCCTCATCTACCCGTCAACCTCCACAATCTCTGAAAATGTCATCAAATTCGGATGAAAAATATTGAAGTTATGGCTGTTACAAGGATTCTACGTTTGCAAAGGCGCAGAGGCTACGAATGATCTGGGAATGACGAATTTCATAGGGGACCATCTGCACCCCAATCCACACAATCCTTGAAAATTTCATCGAAATCGGACAATAACTTCGTATAGACAGACAGAAGACATGGAAACAAAATTGTTCAAGATGTCCTAAAACGTAAAATGCGAGTGGAAATTTTGATTTTGGAGAACATTTTTCTTTCAGCCAGGAAAAGTGAAAACAACTTCCGTTATCTTGGTAGACTGGGAAGTAAAATTAGATTTATTAACTAAGGTAAACTGTCTTGAGGAAAGGCATATGAAGCCTCGTATCCCATTTTTTTAACTTGAAATGAATAACGAAAATTAGGACCAATCATCCAAAAAGTACGTTCTGAAATATTTTGAAACATTTCGGCTGTTAAACGCTCTCTCACTAGTAATTTATTCAGCATGAGTTCGCAAGTTGCGTGACACGACAATTATAGACACCGTTATGTTCTCGGATACTCACCTTCGATTCACGATTGCCAATGGGAACTTGAAAACAACAAATATTTTACCTAGAGGTCGAAAAATCTAGAAAGCAAAAAATTGTTTCATGCCTTTTAATTCTTGCAACGAGCAATAAATTCATTTCTTTCAATGTCTAATATACGAAAATAAACGTAGGTGCAAAATAGGAAGGTAAAAATAATGGATCTTATACACATGTACCTCCGATTGAGAGAACACACTTGAGAATATAGAGAAACAAGTTTTATTTCAGAAAAGAAAATCGGGAGCTCGCTAGCCCAAAAAGCTACTCTCAGAATCCAGCTCTTTAAACGTCCCCCAAAAAATATAGTTAAAACATAATATACTTTCCATTGCACGCTATCTTCGCGCCCAAATTTGTAGACATTTTCAGGAGAAAAAAAATCACAACCGTGGATCATTTTACGAATACACCAAATATTATTACCAACTATACTACGATCATTTTACTGGTTATTAGGGAGGTATTTAGATTTATTAATTGTTTTATTATTTAAAAAAACCCAAGTGTAGCACATGTTTTTTTTCATTTTTTTCGACGCTGAATCACGTGGTGGTATCCATTCTTGAATGTGATTGGAATTTTTGATATGGCGGTTGTTTTTAGCGAAAAGTTGCTGGTTGTTGGTTGCTGTTCTTCCGTTGTCCGGATTTATCCGACTTTTCGCTAGAAACAACCGAATTTTCGGCCGCCATTTCAAAAATTCCGATCAAATTCAAAAATGGATACCACCACGTGATTCAGCGTCGAAAAATAATGAAAAAAACATGTGATAGGTACACTTGGGGTTTTCAAAAATCTGATTTTGGGCGCAATCGTTGGTATGCGCAATTTTGAGCGCCCAGGGAGGCGGGTTGCGCGCAGTAAAAAAATCAACTGAGGAGTCGAACATTCATGAAATTTTACGTAGAATCCGAATCTGCAATAAAAAAAGGGGGTTCTCATTCAAAATAAGAGAGTCGGTGGGCATTGCACATGGTTTGCGCATACCCACGCGCACAAATTTACGACATTCAAGATCCTCACGAAAAAAATACTTAGATTCCAAAAAGAAAGATGTTGTTCTTTGTCACGTAACGATTTTAACAGGGGGGTTAAAAACTTTTGAAACACCCTGCATTGTTGTTTTATTAGAATTTCAGAATAACAAACCAACATACTGTATGCACAGGGTATGTTTTGAAAATTTTAAAGTCCATAATCTTGTCTAGTCTAGTCGTCTCCTCGAACTCATAGTACCTACCCAAATTAAACGGTATCGGAATGATATCCATCTCATGCATGGATGTAAATATGAACGATATGTACCTTATCATTTTTTTGTTCGGAACCGATTTATTACATTTGACATAGTCGCATCTTCTAGATAAGTTGAATGGAAACATTTGAAACATGCTGTACCGAGAGTGACAGAAATGTTGAAACCTGTAATCAAACTGTTTCTGTGATCGCCGCCCTTTCTTCGTCCATTTCGATATTTCTTTGAAGCGATTTTTACAGCGAGTAGAAGAAACTCAGTTGAATGAAAGCTTGAAAAGTTTGACGGAATTCACTTCTAAAGGACGCCTGGTCTACGGGGAAATCAAGGCTACTCACATACTTTGTAAAAGGTACGTCTGAAGGTACGTCTAAAAAAGGGTCTAAAGAATAACAAACTAAATAACCGAATAAAATGACTCAAAGATAAGAAAAGTATCAACAAGCTCGTTTCCTAATTTTTTCAATTTTCACTGTCACATTAAGGAAAGGATCGGAAAAGATTTTGACAGTAAGGAAGTGTTCTTCGTTCCTTTTATCGAGTATTGTTCTGCACGCAGAACTTCGTCCACACTTGTGAAACATTGATAAGCGTACAGTTCGCTTACAATTTTTGGCGTAAAGTACACCGGTGTCATACCTCATGAACCTTACCTCACTGGATAACTGAAATCCTTCAAGTTCGGCATTAAAATAACCGACAAAATTATGATTTGTCCTGAATCGTTAGCGTACAGTATGCGAGCTCCCTCCACACATGCGAACCAATGGTAATCTAATCAGACCTATGATTCGCACGTGTAAAAGTTACTATGAAAGAAAGCTGAAGTAGGAGTCAACGGCCAACAATACATATCTGCCGTTCAGCACATTCGAACCACTTTTCGTACGATACGATGTTCGGAACGCTGTGAAAAAGCGTCGAGGTTCGACACAATGATCGGGCATTCATTTCATGTGTGAATGCGCCTTACATCGATTGCCAAAATACAGTAACTCCAAGGGTGAACTGTATAAATACGAACAAGGCAGTACAAACGACCAACTTCAAAATAAAGAAGCAACTCGCTGAACCAACTAACTCGATCACACAAACCCGAAAGGCTGATCAAGCTGTCAAATCATACTATCAAACAAACATACTATCATCAAATTCGTTTGAAAATCTATGTATCAATAATAATTAAAGAACGAGTTCAAGAGGTTTGATCGATGATAATTATTGAAATAAAATAAAATTAGATGTTTCTCGATAGTCTCAGAAATTATATAAGCCGTTTCAAAATTAGCACAGCGTTTTGTGCGTATTCCTGAGGAAGTATCCTGATTTCCCTTGTTCTCGACCTACCGGTTTTCGCCTGCCCGATACAGGTATTGGATCATGTTTTGCCTGGAAGGGAAGTTCGTGCTTACGGCATTGAATCAAGTCGTAGGTAAGGTCAAGTGACCAGACCCGGCAAACCAGACTACACGTAAGAAGCAAGAAATTCCCCTCAACTTTACGTTATGCAAGCCTCCAGGTACGAAACACACGTGGCGCTGCAACGCTCATGCTCACTGCACCCCTATCTCAATGCATTAACCTAAGTGTACCAATGACCAATGGAACAATGAGGAAATTACTTGGAACGATAGACCTTAATATATCATCAGAACAAATTCTGATCTTCCCTTAGGAAGACAGCTGATGACGTCCGCGACTCCAGGAATGGCAGTCGGACGAAAATCCAACCAGAAATGGTTGTTTACTTTACTACTACTTACCACTTTACATAATACAAATCGTTTCCTCATAATTTGCCCTTGAAACTCGTTTACTCATAATTTTCCTCCACGACGAAAAGAACTCCAGTTCGTATACATCATTATTATAAAATAAAATTATTATTATAATTGAAAATATGATTATTTCAGTTTTGAATTTCCTGTTGATAAGATCTATTTGAAATAGAAAAACTGGCTGACTTCTGAAAAACAAATTTAATTACAAATTATAAAATACTTTAGGGTGGTGGCACCAGTCGCATACACTTACCCAGTATCATACACTTTCATCTTCAAATCGAAATAATAACAGTTCTTGGTGACGTAGATAGGATTTTATAAGTTCAAAATATCTGTGTGCTTCCATAGTGGAATTGGAAAGAAGAAGAAGGAGAAGGAAAGGTTTTTGTCGGGTTTCTTACGTGCAGGTTGGGACTCCTTGAAGGCAGCACTCTGTTCACGGGGTCTGCTTGCAGTTTAGGTTAAGAAGGTGACTCCTGTTCTATATTAGTATTTTCACACAAATGTTGTCTTTCCATTCCCCTGGGCGTGATATTTAATGTATTTTGACTTGTACAATTCATTTTTGTTATTTGTTTTGCTCAAAACACAGTTTTTAACCCGTTTTGAGAGGGTGTATGATACTGGATACTTATAATACAATGGTACCCCAGTGTCATACACATGTGTATAACACTGGGGATTCCCAAAAAATTCCAAGTTTTGCGTTTTCTCGGCTATTGTAGGTGTTAGGGACTCGAAACTCACAATATTAACTTTTTTTGAAATCACCAGTATTAAGACCAGTATCATACAGGGGTGTATGATAATGGGTCCACAGGGTGTATGACATAGAGCCCAACTAATTTTTCCCATTCGAGCATTTTTTTTTGCTCCCTAATATGGCACCTCCCACGAAGAGATCAAAGTATTCTGTAGCTGATATGAACGAGAAATCGTTGAAACTATCAGCAGCATTGGAAGTTCCACAACCTCAGCCCAAGTTCCAGGGCCATATCTTACAGCAGGAAATGCTACAAATGAGGATGTGTTGGCAACGATACCTAGTCCTTTCAAAAAAGCACTAATTTGGACCCCTGTCATTAAGCTAGCCAACAAAAATAAAAACATTATTAAACATATTGTTTAGTAATGCATGCATTCCAGGGGACGTCCCATTGGATAAGCATTAGATCAGTTTAACCAGTTGGTAAGAGATAAAACTGTTTCACTCAATGTAATTTATTTATTACTTTAGGCAGGAAATAGTGACACCCCCCCTCTCACCCTTATCTACCATAAAATTTCTAGCGGCATGGGAGCCTCGAATATGAAAACCATGTTAAAATCCATGATCTACGATACCCAACATGCGAATTCGAGTTCAACCCCCCCCCCCCCCCCATTCCCACCAATGGTGCCAGTCTGGCAATAAAGCGGAAATAAGTCGTGACATTGAACTTTCATCAATTTTTTTTGGTAGGCAGTCCGTGGAGGTTCGCATCCGTATTCTAGGTGAAACACAAAAAAAAAACCCCACGAAATATGCGGTTTATGGTGTCTTGTCACCATGGTGGCACCACTATTATTTCCATGGTGGTAAAGAGAATAATTCATGAAAATCCAGAGGTAAAGTGAGAATTTTTCCTCGATTTCAAAGCTGGAACCAAAATATTGAAAATTCGGATATTTTGTGAATATTATCCCCCCACTCGCCCCCTCCCCTTGCGAATTTTGGTACTCTGGTGAAATCATGTACAACTCGGAAGTTATTTGAGTCAAACAAAAAAAGAAACAGGAAAATCGGTTGAGAACTAAGGCCTGTGCAGACGACACAAGATTTTGTCACACACACACAGACATACACCTATAGTTTTTTTTTTTCGCGGATTTGGATTCAGAATGGTCTAAAACGGATAACTGTGTGGTTATTTTTTTTTCTGTTGAGTGTTGTCTTCCTCCACCCCAGATCGATCGCATAAGGACGCCCAAGTCTTACTGTGGGACTTCCTAAAAAAGGAATCGGACCTGGAGCTGTCAGCTCTCTTGAATGGCGAAATGCAATAATTTCAAACAAATGTACTTATTTTCGATTATAATGCTCAAGTACTAAATAAGACAATTTGTTCCTGTGTAGGCACAAAGCATTCTTTCCTAAAGGTTCCTAGAGCTTGCAAACCTAGATTGGTAAGAGTTTCCTAAAACAAGAACTGTCGACTATAAAAGTAATATTTCCATTCAAACCAATTATTTTCTAATCAATAAACATTACTCGAGGTTTAGTGTGCAATTCTTATCTTTATTTCACCTTTGATGATGAAAAATAGCAATTTTTGATGTTTTCGTGCAAGTGTATGATACTGGATCCGAAGTATGAATGACACTGGTGCCTCCCAATTTGTGCCATGTATGATACTGGGGAAAAAAAGAGATCTCGAAAAACATTTACTTAAGCTGAAAGAAACCGAATATTTTACTTCTCTTGGTTTTACAACGTTTAAGAACAGTCGTTCTAGCTATTTTGACCCCTCAACTATTTGTAGGATGAAATTTGACATAAATATTGAGCAAAAACTGGAAATTTTCCCTTAACGTGTATGATACTGGTGCCACCACCCTAAAATAAATAAAAAATAATATAATCACGTTTATTTGTTGGCGTAGTAGTTGCAGTGACCTGCTGTGCAGGTGTCCAGTTCCTGTGCACAAAACAAGATATTTCGGAGAGATCACACCATACCATGACGATTGTTTTTCGATTTGTAATTAGTCAAAATTTAGGAAAAATAATGATTAGAATTTTGGTTGGCCATATCGTACAAACTTTTTACTAGTTACACACATTTAAATAGTCATTTTAATAGTTTCTTAATTACAATTATTGTCAATATTTAAAACTTACATTTTTGTGGAATTTGAGGAAATTGGATTCGGAAAAACGTAGACAAGAGGTAAAAATTTTAATGTTCAAGTTAAATAACTAATCATCCCCCCCACCCCCATAGCGATCACCTTTAGTATCAGCAGATACGTTATAGCTCATGATTTTCAGAGTCAAATATTTGTGGACGCATGCGCACTCGAGTAACTAGGTACTCTGTATTATAGTTCACTAGCTGAAAAGCCTACTAAAAGCAGGCAAAGACGATCCCTCCGATTCCTCCCGCCTCCGACTCCTCCCGCCCCCAACCCCTCCAGCCACCAACTCTCCCCACTCCCACGACCCCTCCAACCCCTCCGTGCATACGTACCAACGTACAACCGTACGTACGTACGTACGGTTGGCGTTTTATATAATTAGATTATGGCAGAATATTAGATGGCAGATATTATAGATCGGTAGAGAGATCGAATTACCTAGTTCGGTGATTGCCGGTTAAGGGAATAATATGTTATATATTAGGGAGTTTATAGAGCCATCTGAGTCGTATGTAGCACGAATAGAAATGACGAACAATGCATGAGCAGTCGTTATTACGTTATTAATATAATATATTATATTACGTTATTCGTTATGACTCGTCTTACCTACTCTTAAACTATTCGTATACTAGTAAGCTCACGACTCGAGTCCCGAGAAGAATGGCAACCATCACATTTTGTGTTAAGACCAATTTGTAAAGTCTATTCATGATCCAATAGGCATGGAAGAAAAGTACTGCTTGAGTATTCAACTGGGTACCGTGTTGTGGAAGTGATTTCAGACGAAAGTTGTTGCCGTTTAATTGAACTTACGGGGAAAACCGACAAACCTTCGTGAGTTCAGAAGCTCATATTTGTGCGAAATTCCGATTTCTCTTTTACACTTAGATATCTACCTAAGAATGGCACTTGGCAGGAATCAGGTCCAGAGTATGGCGGATGAGTAAATAATAACAGGAGGAAAAGGCAGTCGAGTTGTGCACAACGGTTTGTTACCTATGTCTATAAATCGGGTGTGGTTTCTATATGTCGGCGGCATCGCCAGTATTCAAATTAGGCGCTACCGAAATATAATGCGATATCTGAATCGGCTTCTCGATGGATCGAATGAACGAGAAGCCTATTGAATCAGCTATCGATACTGGACGGGTGTATCGATGTATCGAGAGGGGGACAGGCAAGTCGGGAGAACCCCGCGAAGGGATGTCGGTCTAGTAATGTCTGATAAGTTAAATTCAATCGTAATGGTATTGTGGTGCAATGCAAGTGGTGTGATAATGTCGAGTTATGATTAGTGAATACGCCCTTTCCGTCAAATAAATCCCGAAGTCCTCCGTCTTCTAGACTACCCCAACGTCGTTCGGCGGCTTGCCAGGACCAAACCCTTAGACCTAGTGATAAATTGAGGAAAAAAAAACCTCATCCGATTTTGATGAAATTCTTAGGGACTGTGCGGGTTGAAGTATAGATGGTTCCCTATGAAAATCATCACGCCCGGACTGATATTAGGCGGTACAACCGTAACTTCTACATTCCCATCAGATTTCGATGACGGAAAGGGCGTATTCACTAATCATAACTCGACATTATCACACCACTTGCATTGCTCCACAATAGCATTACGATTGAATTTAACTTATCAAACATTACTAGACCGACATCCCTTCGCGGGGTTCTCCCGAACTGCCTGTCCCCCTCTCGATACATCGATACGGGTGTCCAGTATCGATAGCTGATTCAATAGGCTTCTCGTTCATTCGATCCATCGAAAAGCCGATTCAGATATCTCATTATATTTCGGTAGCGCCTAATTTGAATACTGGCGATGCCGCCGACATATATATTAATTGGGGAGGAACCTATCAATGCTAAAGCTACCTAAAGGCTCAAGAGCACAACGCTATAAAGTGAACAGGTATTCAAGTATACCTCAACTCTGAGCTTTAGAACTCATGCGTGGAGCTGATGGCATCAGGAACGTCAACGATTATATTGAACAATAAACATTATAAATCTCTCATTGGATTGTGGATCGCTCGTCAGTCAATGAACTAACTTCTAGAATATTATCATCCGAATTAAGTGGCCATCTCTAAAACATACGTGGGTTCCGAGTTTGCCACCCATTTTTTCCCTCTATGCTAAAACCAATGTCGACCACTTTTTGGAATTTTTCGAGCCCCTATTATCCCTCCACTGAAAAACTTGAATAAAAAAGTACCTGTACATTCCTTGAGTCTATTGGTGGAATACGTTTATCGGAGGACGTGCAAAAAGGAAGAAGGGTACCTACCTATATTTTTTGTTCGATTCAGCTGGTGGAACCACCTCGATCAACCTTTGTTAGGTGTGCCTCCTCAATTTCAGTTATTTTGCAATGTTTTTGCTTGCTCCCTAAAAGTGGAAAGAACGCACTTAGGATCGGTTTGGGTGGGTTTCGAGCAAAAAATACCCTGCGGAATGAGGACCTATTATTACACCTGAAACCAAACATCGGAGAATAAAATGATAGGATGGTTGCATGTTTCAAATTAATTTCAGTTTACAAGTAGTAGGAGAATCCACATACAGCAAGCGAACGAACCCTGCGTAGATAATACCTTAAGCCCATATATCCAACAAAAATTGTTTTCATCATGATTTGATTTATTTCATGAACTTTACCCTAGAATACGAAAAAGTACATAGTATATTTAATTATCAAGTTTTAGTATCTTTCCAAAAGAAACTGAAGCATTTATTGAAATAAGTAAACATTTCAGGGTAAATTCGGAAATTTATGTTGATGCTTTACCAATTACATCATTAACATTATAGGAATTAATAACAAAATTCCGTTCATTCTCTGAGATGTATTTGAGAACAATCAATTTCGGTTGAGTATTTGAGACTTTTCGAGAATAGATTTTAGACCAAATTAATGCCAATATTAATATCGATCATAAATCAGTAAAAATTTACAATATCAAAGTCGGCTCAAACTCGTTTGATAATTGTCAAAACCAACCCAAAAAATTACACCAAGTGGGTGAGGCACATGGCTTCGTATCCATGACACGACTGTATGGATGACCGAAGCATTGATACGGGATAATCCAAACTTCAATCTCCAAGGACTCTCCAAATTTAATAGAAAGTGAGAAAATTACGCACGCGCGGAGTCTTCAGATGATCAGATGACGAGGAAGTTTATAAAGGAGTCCCAACTACAGAATCTATAAAAACTCATCGAAATGGAAAGAAAAACTGTAGAAATGGTAGTTTCTAGCACTCCACATGGGCGCATCCGCAATGTACACTTTATGCTTGATAAGGGAACACCTATACTCCCGATCACACAACCCTTGAAAATTTCATCAAAATCGGATGGCATTGTTGAAAAGTATGCTTGATATAAGAATTTAAGTTTGCGCGTGTACAGAGGCTGCTATCTACTCGGGTATCATGAAATTCATTGGGGACCAATGAATACCATCTTGAGTTTCACAGTCACACAATCCTTGGAAACTTCGTACAGTTTGATCCGTTACTAGGATTTGCTGTCATACAGTCCACAACCACGAAACCAAAATTGTAAAGAAGTTCTAAGTCTAAAACATGAAATGCAAGTGAAATTTTAGATTTTGGACGGTTTTTCCTCATCTCCAAAACTATGTTTTTTTTATAAACTCGGAAGCGAAATGGGGTAGAATATCCCATAATCGATGTTACAAAATCGTACAAAATACCAAGAATTAAGCTCTGCTACGTCATCGATCTGACCCACTGCGTGACGGAATGATTTTCATGAGAATTTACAGTGAAGGTTAGGAAGGTACTAAACTTGAGTGTAATCTCCTGTCAGAAACTTCAGAGATCCAAAAACCATAAACAAAAAATCGCTAAGATGACAAAAATATGTCAAGTCCTTCAAGGTACGTGTGGGTGTATACGGATAGCATTAGCGGATACGCGCCGTTGGGAAATGAAGGATTCAACAGCGCAGAGATAAGGTCAACGAATTGCATAACTACACACACCAGTCACACGAGCTGCACAGTCTTCTCTCGCCAAACTGATAAACAATAATCGCGCGACACTACAGAACTGCGGGGTCGGAAAAAACCCGCTAATTTGAAAATCACACGATCTGACACCCTGCAGTTCTTTGCATGATGAGCTCGAGTTTATTGCTCAATAATTCTACCTTGCGGAACAAGGTCCGTGAGGGCGGTAAAAGATGAAACGCCTTTTTATACCCATCTTAAATTGAATTAATGAAAAAGTTTAGTTAATTCTATAACACCGTTTCAACATTTCAAGGCCCTCGAATTTCATGATAGACAATTATTCTGCTGAGCCGGGAGAGCCCTATCAACACTGAGAGTAGCCCCCGACCTAAAATGTTGACACTCCTGGAATAATAAAAACTATCCTGACCACTGAGATTTCACACAAAGTTACTCAACCACATAATTGTTCTATTTTTCCCCTGAGCCTCGAGTTTTATCAAAACGATACCGGCCCACCAGAGAGGTGCCACCCAAACCCGCCATAGCCCTCCAAAACAAAACGCTCGTTTATATCTGATAGCCCCTCGCACTAGGCACTGCGGCAGTTCTTAGCTTTCCACCATAATTTTGAAATCGTCGTTCAAAATTCCTTTCCTTTACCAGTAGAAAGTGGATGAGGAGCCACCAAAAAAAAATGCAGACTAAGGGGGAGGGTTATTCATTTGGAATCAAAAGAACACAAAAATAGTCATGGATCCACTTTGAAAAAGAAAAAATTATTCCATTAGTAATCAAACTATGGAATTTCTATTTATAACGACGTCGGGTCACAATCGTGTAGCAAATGCATCCTTTAAAATGGACACTCTGTGTCTGTTGTCAGTACTGATTTGACTAGTGCTCTCAAACTCAATGGTTCGAAATAAGTTCACATGAACTTCACCAGTAGGATCTACTGAACCTTGTAGAAAACAACTTTGAGCGATTTATGGGTGAATAAAACAAAAGCTACAAAAAAAGCTTTTGTAGCAAGTCTACTCTTATTATTACTTACTACTACTATTATTACTTACTACTACTATTACTACTTATTATGTTATCACCACTGCCACATCTTTCTCAATACAGAAAAATATGCCAGAAAGCAGTCTTGTCGAAGAACCAACAGTATAGATACATGCAATGGAGTGTCCAATTGAATGGGCATCCAGTTCAAAGAGCGACACGAATTACTTCAAGTTTTGACAGAACAGCTCATTACCGACGTTGTTGTTGTTGTTTCGAGACATGAAAGGTTATAGATAATCCACCATTCATGTATCTTTCTCGTATCCACCGAGGAACCGCAATAAAATAAGGAAAGATCTACGGCATAACCCGCACAATCTCTGATGAGATCCTCGGAATTTGAAGAAAATTGTGGAAGTAGGAACTTCCTGGCGATTTCGACCAAAATTAGAAAATTAAATAGTATGAAAAGTGACGGCACAAACTACCCAACAACAGGCGAGATCTGCATCGACAACAGACAATAATTTGGTACAGTTTATTCAATAGCTATAAAGAGCAAAAAACAATTTTTTACGGTTCATCACTGAAGAACCTTTTCTGCGGACTAAATCTTCCATCTTATAAACGCTGAAAGTTTGCACACGGTCTCAAACAGACCACTGGAAGTAATCGGGGACAAGTTAACGATCAGCTGGGTAATCCATTCATGGTAATCTGCCCAGCGTTTAGATGAAATCGGTACGGTTATAATTATTCCAACAAACGATACACCCGGTGTCGCTGTGCAACGCATGAGTAACCTGTTGATTAATGATAATTCTTAAGATGACTCACCTTGATAAGAAGACCTGGATGAATCTTGGAGCTTGAATGTGAAGGGTATGTGAACTTTCATCATCTTCATCTGAGGAATCGGTGCTTGGACGTTGTGTACCGCCCCACCGAACATGAAATCTTCACCATGAAGCCAGAATATCGTCATGTTTCTGTAACAAAATAATAAAACATTCATTGAGTAATTCTGCAAAACAAAAACTGTCAAAATATGTACCAGTTGCTTTAGATACCATCTCTGAGTAGTATCGATTGGCTCCTTTAATCCTACCCGTTAAATTACAGAATGTCTTCAAAATCAAGTACACAACCATCATAATGCTCACATTCATGCACATATTTACGTTCTGGCTGGCAACAGTTGCGCTGCTCTCTCATCGGATGTTTAAACATTGTTTCTTCCTATTGAACTGCCTAATCTCATCTACCAAACGGTAAATAATATTATTCTAGATCGTGTCCCGATTGATCAAACATTTCAATTTGCCCAACGCACACTTCTAACTGTTGAAGAATGTGTAATTTCTGGGCACGTACTCATTCCAAAACATGCCCAACCCACACCAACTTAGTTCGAACCCCCAAATACTCGTAAAATGGAATTAATTAAATCAAATTCCATGATAATTCCACGTCACTCAAACTGTTTGAGTACACGTAAGTGTGAATACAAGCGCAGAACGGAAAAATATTTGACAGATTAATTTTTTAATTCCACGCCAAAAAACCAACGGGAGAAAAAACAAATCCGGATTGATACCATTCAATCGGATTTTCCCCGTGAAATATCAGCACGACAGTTCGACCTGTGTGTCATAATACGACGTAAATCATAACGTGATTCATGAATATTGTAAGCGTGATTAAGAAACAAAAAAAAACGTGAAACTATCGAGTCTTAGTTATCTGGTACTTAATGCGTGTATTTGATCCAACGTCAAATTCCATGGAAAAACGCTGCAAATTATTACACAACGGTTTATTGTTTTTACATAGATCACTCGTCTGCAAAGTCACCAACCATCCAACATGAAGAAAAACATCGATCGCATTTCGGTCAGCTAAAATTTAAACGGAGATTAGGCCTCTTTTGCGATTCACACTCGTGTTTCTGATTTATCGAACGTAAAACCTTTAAATTCTCGTAGGGAGCGAACGGTTTGTCCTACAGAGCTCCGCGTGGTCTCAAAAAATTTTAAAAATTCTATAGAATCTTAAATTGAAGGAAAAACAATACCTTTATATTTAAAATTTTTTGAGTTAGGGCGTTTTCAAAATTTCAAAATTTATTTTTGAACCCATAGAAGTGACCTACATCAACCAAAATCTTCGGGCACAACTAGACCCCAAATGGAGCCTACATACCAAATTTCATCAAAATCGGTCAATGCTAAGTGGCAAAAGTGGCGATTTTTGGATTCTACGTACCTTGAAACGTAAACCATCAAATTTTGAGGGGGTGTTAAAATTGTTTTTTCTTGGTCGATTCCAAAGGTTCATTATTGAAAATAATAAACCAAAACGACACGATCAATCAATTCTTTCGAGTGAGCAAAAACTTGAGTAGTTACCCATCAAATTTGTAGCAGATTTGTCATAATATGTACATGAGACATGATTGGCAGACATATGAAAAAATATATATACATGAAAAATAAAAACCAACTGACATGGGAATGGCGGTTTGGTTACTGTCGTAACCACGTTCCGTGGCTCCGCCTCTCCCCATCAATGTCACCCGCAAAACGCTATCCCAGTGAGATGCGATTCCCGCTTTAGCTGTTTTTTGTCAATTGGAAAAACTTCAAACTAAGGGGTGGAGCGTAACAAGTAGGGTTCAGCGTAACTCATATTTTAAGTTGGTTTTTCAACATGTTTAGTAGCTCTGTCCTGAACCCACCCAATTTTGATAAACAGCTGAATAATCAGCATTCTCTAATTAGTGACCTCAATATTACAAAAAAAAATTGAGCCGAATAATTAGGTCTAATCTTGAATATAAGCTAATCTTTGTGAATGGGTTTTGGACAAAAAATACGACAAATTGAAAACAGTGATTTTTGGACCAAATGAATGAAAACTATGGTCGCCGCTTTTCATCCTTTGTTACATCCAGTTGATGTAACATGTGTTGACGTTCATTTATTTTTATCCAAATTAAACCATGTGGATTTTAAATTAATAAAATGAGAATTGTGATCCCGAATTTCGTGTGAACACGTCGCTTATTTCTTATTTTCTTATTTCCATTATTTCTTTATATTTCCTGGGGAAATAGGAAGGTATAGGTGAATATCGGGCGGGGATTACAACACGTGGCATCCCTTGTTTAGTGAATACCAAACTTTGGAGTAGAAAATTTTCAATTTAGTATGGAGCGGATCAGATCAGAAAGGACAGTCGCGAGGCGTATATTTTCACGGGCGTGTACCGCGTTGGATCAAGAATTGAAGAAGGAAGAGGTGGATTACGAGTCGGCATGTGCGAAGATGAGGACAGTGGAATACGAAGCCCAGAAGTTGTTCGAGATAGATGAGGAGATGAAGGCGGCGTTGTTTGCAGAAGAAATAGACGAAGAAGATCAGGTGAAACAGTTTGAGGACATGAGCGACTACAGAAGTAAGTTCTTTCTATTCAGTCAAAAGTTCGAAACGTATGATAGATCAGTAAAGGAGACAAGAGAATATGTAGATGCGAACTCAGTAGTTTCAGTTGACGGGCAGCACGTTATGAAAAGCAAGAGAAATTTCAAATTGCCGAAGATTGAGCAGAAAAAGTTTGATGGGGAATTGAGGAACTGGCTAGGTTTCTGGGGACAGTTTAAGGTTATTGATGAAAGCCCCGACATAACCGATTCAGACAAATTTCAATATTTGCTTCAGGGGACAGTAGTTGGGTCTAAGGCACGACAGGTAGTAGAAAGTTTTCCGCCATCAGGCGAGAATTATCATAAAGCTTTAGCCTACCTGAAGGAACGTTTCGCCAAGGATGAATTTCTCATAGAAGCCTACTATCGAGAATTGTTAACATTAGTCATTCAACAAGCTTCTTGTAAAACAGATATTTCGTTGTCAGATCTTTTCGACAGATTGTCTACGCAACTTCGAGCGTTGGAGTCCTTAGGAGTAACAAAAGAGAAGTACGCGGCCATGCTCTTCCCGATGGTGGAGTCCTGTCTACCAGTGGACATCTTGAAGGCCTGGGGCAGGTTCCGGCTCACACCAACTGCTGCGGACATCGGATCTCAGAAGACTCCGGACTCGATGCTGACGAACCTCATGGACTTCCTCAAGGCAGAGGTCGAAAACGACGAAAGAATCAGGCTCGCTTCAGATGGGTTCTCCTCAGAAAGTAAGACTAGTGCTAAGAGATCAGAGGCAATTCCTACAGCTGCCACAATCCTATCAGTCGAGAATAGCGCGAAACCTCGAGTCTTTAGTTGTATTTTCTGTGGCAAGAGCTCTCACAACAGTCAGGATTGCGGCAAAACTCTCAATATGCAATTGAAAGCCCGTAGGGAAATAGTGGTTAAGAAAAATGCCTGTTTTTCTTGCCTCAAAGAGGGACATTCAGCAGATCGATGCAGGTCATTCGTACGTTGTCCGGTTTGTTCAAGGAAACATTATGCCATAGTTTGTGCAGAGATATTGAAGAATAGAACACCTGAAGAACATAGAAAACATTCGACTTCTGTGAACCAGAATAACACCAGTAAACCAAGTAGTGGAATTGTACTGCAGACACTTCTTGTCAACGCCAAAGGCAGTCACAAAAGTAAAGTTTTGAGGGTATTATTGGATTCTGGTTCACAAAGGTCCTACGTCGCCTCTTCTATTGCAAAGGAATTGAAGCTAAAGAACATTAGGAAGGAAGCAATAACCCATTGTTTGTTTGGAGGGGTTACATCCAAACCCGAAGAACATTCGCTATATGAGGTCGAGTTAGCTAGTTTGAAGGGAGACAAAAGTATCAAGATCCAGGTCCTTGACCAGGCGGTTATTTGCAACTCGGTGCCTAGGATCCACAACTTTGATAGGCTACAAGAGTTGAATACCAAAAATATTGTACTCAACGATGTAGGGCCTGAGGTACCAAACATAACTCTACTATTAGGCGCAGATGTGATAGGCAAGCTACTAACTGGGCGCATAGAAACGTTAGATAGTACGGGGATGGTCTTCGTCGAAACAATACTCGGATGGACAGCAATGGGAGAGTATCCACAACGTGACCTAGCTCTGTTATGTTCGTCAAATCTCAATATTTCGGATCTGTGGGATCTTGAGACGTTAGGCATTCCAAGTAGCGATACAAGACCGGATTCAAACAACACCTGGGAGAATTTCCAGCGTACAGTTACGCAGGGGAAGGATGGGCGATACGAGGTGCAGTTACCATGGTTGACAGGTAGGCCCCAACTCAGTTGTGATCTGGGCATAGCACAGAGATTGTTCAGCACCACTAAGAGGCTCCTCAGAGTAGGCGAAGAACAATTTTCCGAGCGGTTTGCATATTTTTCAAGATATTCGCGGATTGACAGAATGGTAGCTTGGGTTATACGTTTTTGGAAGAGCCGAAAAATAAGTAGGAAACAACAAGAGGTGGGGCAAGAACGTTTGATTGTTTTCAAGAATCGAAAAAGAATGTTTAAGCTCAAGATAGAAAAGGATTTTGACAAGAAGGAAATGGATTTAGATGAAATCAAGAGAACAGAAGGTACTAGCGTGGGCAACTCGTCCAAACGATTATTGAAAAGACAGAAAAGGTGTGAGTGGTGCTGTTTACATGTGCAGTATATCGTGGGGTGCATTACGAACTCTTTTCATCACTTTCAACTTCCGGGTTTTGAAGCCTCTAAAACGTTGTCGTCCTTGGTTAATTTGGACAAAATTTGCTCCTTTTCAGATCAGAAATTCAATCCTCCCATTGCAGAATGGTGGGGAGGATGGTGGGAACGTGTGGTTCGGATGATCAAGGAGCTGGTGATGAGGAATCTGGGACAAGCGGCACTCACTTATGAAGAGCTGACAACCGTCATCTGTGACATCGAGGCGGTGATCAACGCCCGGCCTCTCACTTACGTCGCAGAGGAAGCAGAGGAGCTACAACCGATCTCCCCGAAGCTCTTCATTCAAGACATCAAGTCAACAAAGACTGATTTCGACACTCTACTCTCTGGAGATCACGGCACAGGATGGGACCAGCATGCGGAGAGCTCAACCGTCCAGCCATTTGCCTGGTAGTTCGGAGGATGTTACATCCAGTTGATGTAACATGTGTTGACGTTCATTTATTTTTATCCAAATTAAACCATGTGGATTTTAAATTAATAAAATGAGAATTGTGATCCCGAATTTCGTGTGAACACGTCGCTTATTTCTTATTTTCTTATTTCCATTATTTCTTTATATTTCCTGGGGAAATAGGAAGGTATAGGTGAATATCGGGCGGGGATTACAACATCCTTCATCTTCATAACTTCTATCACAGTCACCACTCACCATTCTCTCTTATTCATAATCACCCAGAATCCTAAACGCTCGAACACAAGGAGACCATTCAACGCATAAGAGAAAATGAATATTAGCTTTGCGAATAATGAATCGATAAGTAACTTTCCTCCAGTTCATCCTAATTCACTGAAATCTAGTACAAATTCGCAGTGTATACACCGAAAGTGAACGGAAGAAAGTCAGCTCAGCTGCATGAGGATTAAACCTAACTTCTCTTTTGTAGATTTCAGAGAGCTGTTCAGAGAGTGAACTGGTATGCTGGACTTCGTGGTGCGGAACTCGAGAAACCTGAATGACGTTGCTACGATCAAATGTTTGTATTATTCGCTTGTTCGTGCTCAGTTGGAGTGCTCAAGTGAAATATGGAGCCCATCACAAGAGAAATATATCTCTCAACTTGAAAAAATCTAGAAAAGATTTGCGAGGTACCTGGAATACAAGGACTCGGGCACGTATAATTCCAGGGCAAACTACGCTGTACTCTGTCAAAACTATGAGTTGGTTCCCTTGGTAGTTCGTCGCCAATGGTCGGATCTGGCCAGCATTCTGATACGAGTGCGCCCTTTTTGCAGTTGGCAGACAGATCTGTTTGATCCGAACATCAGCCGTACAGTAGCGCACCGCAACTCATTGCACCAACGGTCGCTAATTGCTTTCAACCAGGTCTCTGCGATTAACTCGGAGTTTGATATCTTCCATGACACATTTGGAACATTTAAAGGGGGATGCATCCGCGTGTTGAAGCAAATACGGACAGAGAAGCTAAGCAAGGGAGTGAAAAGTTAATAACAATATGTAAGAGTATATCTGGAATAGTTACCTTACTTGTTATCTTTTATTGTTATTTTAACCTGTAATTTTTGACCTGTGATATCAATGTAACTAGGCATATTGCCTGTATTTATATATCACTAATAAATAAATATTATTATTATTATTAACTCGCTATCACAGCCTCGTAGGGACCAATAGAAATTATTATGTGCATATCAGATTTGTGAGGAGTCAAGCTGAATTCCTCAAGTCCATCCTAAAGATCAAACCTCAGGATAAAAAACCCTGTGTTGTTGCCTGTAAAGTCGGTATACGGGCGAAAGTTTTACGTGACAACGACTTTGAGTGGTAAAATAATTTTAATGTTAATATTCATTCGTATAGTAGGAAGGAGGATAAAATAAAATTCTTTGTCAAGTTGCACAGAGTAGGTATTTCCCATAGGTAGTAGGTATTTCCCATGGGTGGGGGGGGAGTGAGTGCCAGGGAAGGGGGGCGGGGCGCTCCCGCTTTTGTGAGCGCCGGGGAAGGGGAGGGGCCGCCCGCCTTTAGGGAGCGCCGAGCTGCACCCCCTCCGTGAGCGGAGCGTAACGCAGTTTCTTGGAGTGTCTCCCGGTAAACCAATTTATAAGACGTTGTCACGTCAAAAACATATTGTTAAGTAATGCAGATAGGTTAAGCAATGCAGATGCCGAAAATAAACACGAAATGTGCAGTTTATGGTGCCCTGGCACCATGGTGGCACCACCATTAGTTCCATGGTGGTACAGAGAATAATTCATGAAAATCCGGAGGTATAATGAGAATTTTTTCTCAATTTCAAAGCTTGGGTACAATTAGTAAGCTGTAAAGGAGCCGAAATATTTTTAAAAATCTGATATTTTGTGAATATTATCCCCCTCTTCCCATGCTAAGTTTGATACTCTGGTGAAATAGTGTGCAATTTGGAAGATTTTTGAGTCGAACAAAAAAAGAAACACGCAAATCGATAGGAAATTGAGGCCTGGTCAGAGTTTACAAGATTATGCCCGCAAACGCAGGTTTTTTGAGCGTTAACCCCCCTTTCTCCCCCTTAAAAGGCAAAATTCGAAATTCCGGCGACGTAGTGCACAACTAGGTAGGTTTCCGCGTCGAATAAAAAAAGAATCACGAAAATCGGTTGGAAATTGAGGACTGGGCAGAGTACACAAGATTTTATCTCACACACACACATACATACATACACACACGCGGACACACCCACAGACCTATGGTTTTTTCGCGGATTTGGAGTCAGAATGGCCTAAAACGGATTACTGTGAGGTTATTTTTTTCTGTTGAGTGTTGTCCAACTTTACCCCAGATCGATCGCATAAGGACGCCCAAGTCCCACTATGGGACGTCCTAAAAAACAGGACATGCTAAAAATTGAACACTATCTTCAATTGAAAGAAAAGTCATAAAATATTGACTAATTAAGTACCTATAATTAATTATTTTCATCAGCGAAGATTGAGCCTCAGTGCGGTGTAATTTCCAAACTAATGAAGAAATATACATCAAACGTTTTTGAGATTGGGCGTTTTAAGAAATTATCCCCTACTGTTTACCCCTTAGAAGTGATTGACAATAACCAAAACCTTCGGGGCACAACTGGACCCCCAATGTGGCCGATATACGAAATTTTAATCAAAATCGGTACACGGGAATGGGGGAAAGTGCAACGTACGGCATACAGCGGACGGACGGAACATTTTTTATTCGATTTTTGGATTCTACATACGCCTTGAAACGTAAACCCTTTCTTGCTCGAACTTGGAAACCGTTTTTTCGCTCGATACCAAATGTTTATTATTAAAAATAATAAACTAAAAAAAGATCGGCTGATTAATTTTTCGAAACCTGAACTTCTCTCCAATTTATTTTATCAAGGAAATTGGTACGATTATGATTATTTCAGTACGATAACATGATCTTCAATCCCCTTCAAACTTCAACCGATTAGAAAATCAAATGGTTGCCAAGGTGAGGAACTGAACTAGGTCACATTCTCTTCGGCAGAGAGAATGGTCTTAACGACCAAACAGAAATTACAGTAAGTAATCGTACTTATGCACTACAAGGACTTGTGAGCTGACAGAGGGATTTAGAGAAACAGCAAATTCCAACATACAATCTTTTCGCCATTCATCATTTTTATGTAAAAGTCATTGACTTGTAAGGTTTTCGTGAAGCTGAAATAATGCGGAGGGGAGCAAGTTGAAGCAAAAAAACATTTATCAAGAGTGCGTGACACATAGCTTCCTCGTTTCTGTAACATGATTGTGACGACGATTCAATACATCGGAGATAATAACAATAACCCTCATACTATAGTGGATCACCAAAACATGAATCCTGTACAGCAAGGATACCTAAGGTTCAATCATTAAGGAATTCAAAGGGGACCACATTACCTCAGAAAACGGTGGAAAACTGTAGAAATTGCTCTGAAGTCATTCAGATGCCATAATTATCTTCTTCCCCTACCCCTTCACTGTTGGCAATACCTAATTACATTCTCTACAATATCTCGCTGGTACATAAATGAATTTTTGTCGAGATCCGACTCTTACGTCACATCGGCCAAGCACGTCACAACGTCGGGTTGAGGGACAAAAATTTGGGACCCAGCACGAATACGGGGTTGCACGGAAATCGTACAAATGAAATTAGGCGAGGAGGGTCAAGCCTCGTAATATATTCCGACTTTCGACTTCGCCAGCCGGACCCGTTTCCTTCTCTTCAGCCACATGAGGATTTTATAACGATCCGGTCCAGTAAGAGGGAAGGGAGATTACAGAAACGAAATTTTCTGACTTCAACAGCTAGAAGGGTTCTTAAAACACACGGAGGTTGATAAATATCCCCAAACTTGGATACCTGTGTGAAATGGGCCATAGACGCCCAGCCATAGATTTAAGGCGCGCGTAGACTAACCCGCAACACTTCCCGAGCGGCGCGGCCACATCATTCCATTACGACAGAACTTTTTATTCGCCCAACTTCTCGAATCCATCAAAGAACAAATCTCCACTGAAATTTTCTTAAAGTTCTGACATGAATAAAGCCTGTAGAACTATAGACAACCATTTTCATCAGTATTAATTCGTGCATTTAACAAGATAGGTAATAGTAGGTACAATAGTATGCAGAGTTGAACATACTGTGAAGTAAATTACGTTTTTAAATCAAAATTCCCACCCACCATTTTTTAGTATAATGTTGAGGATAATATCCTCCTCTGGTGGATGTTAGAGTAACATATTATGTTACTCTAACATCCACCAGAGTTTGGAGAGATTTGAAGATGACTATTTTTTGTAAAGTGCGAAAGTGTTCGAAATTTCTACTAAAATCAGCTATCACCCAAAATCGAGCGTTCATAACTGTTCTCCTATTGATCCGGAATCTCCCAAATTTCAGTATAATATCCACCAGTTATATAAGAAACATATCCCAGGAGGAGGAGGTGCCCAAAATAAGTTTCAACATTCAAAATTACGTTTGAACCGAAACGTAGAACACTAAATCAAATACGCAATACTAAGCTGTTGGAGTCGATGAAATCCGATTATTCTATCTATGAGTCACTCTATTAGTAAAGTAAAAGTAAAGTAAAGTAAAGTAAGCAACCATTTCAGGTTGAATTTTCGTCCGACTGCCATTCTTGGCGTCGCGGACGTCATCAGCTGTCTCCCTAAGGGGAGATCAGAATTTGTTCTGATGATTTCGCTCATTATTATAGTCACTCTATTATACTAGGTGACACAAACTTATTGTACCAGCACTGTATTTCTCTCGGTTATGAAGTAGAATTCCTACGGCGCACAAAATCACCAGGTTGTTTTCAATCAGCTTCTATCCCACAAAGTTGGAAAATCATGCACATACCTACTTGACCGGTACCTACAAAATATTACACATTTTAGATCTCGGACGCCTTTTGAAAAACGAACTCCGCCACGTAATTCAGCGCTGAACAAGAGCTGAAAATCGTGGGTGATAAGTGGTAGTTGTTTAACACATCAGTCAAACGCGCTTTTCCGCAGTATATGAGAACTTCTGTTCTCATTTTAGGCTCATTTTCTCAGTTTCTTCAGGGTAGAACACTTATCCAGCTGATGGTTTCCTTGCTGAAAACTACATCAGAGTTGCACCTTCAATCCAGGAACCATTGTTATTCTTATATTAATTTATTCTCATCACAAAAATTCGCCACATAGGGGATCAATTTTCCACTTTGATTGGTTTTCGATAGAAAAACACTCAATTGACGAGAATAAAAACTTCCAAGATTTCTACTTATTTAGTGATATGTATGGTGAACCAATGTGGAACAATGCACTGCGTTGCCAGCAGCGATCACATTTCCATACCGAAAATACCTTCACGATGCTGTTGAATCTGCGTTCAAAACGTTCAAGCATCGTTTAGATGTTAAATCATGTTTTGCCATCACGTTTTATGAAACCAAGTGATCTTTTGTGGTTGATCGTAAATAGCAGAGTTGAAATTGGCCCTAAACCTCACGATCAACCATGCAGCCGATTATTTCTACCATCAAGAACTGTGTTACCTAATGGTAGCTACTGCGCTCAATGTGCAGCAAGGCTGAATAGCCTAGCAACAATAGTAGTGCAGGGGAGACGTAAAGCTAGGAGCGTGCAAGCAGGGGCGAGTTAGACGGGACTCGAGTCCAGGCAACTAGTGATCCTGGTGGGAATAATCGATACGCCCCGATCTGACATCCAGAGCTTGTTTGGACTAGAAAAAAGATGAACATACTGATTGCCGCATTATGATTTTTGGTTTATTATTTTCAATAATGAACCTTTGGAATCGACAAAGAAAAAAAATTTTAACACCCCCTCAAAATTTGATGGTTTACGTTTCATGGTACGTAGAATCCAAAAATCGAATAAAAATTTGGCCGTCCGTCCGCCGTACGCGGCACTTTTGCCACTTAGCATTGACCGATTTTGATGAAATTTGGTTTGTAGGCTCCAGTTGGGGTCTAGTTGTGCCCCGAAGCTTTTGGTTGATGTAGGTCACTTCTAAGGGTTCCAAAATCAATTTTGAAATTTTGAAAACGCCCTAACTCAAAAAATTTTGATATAAAGGTATTGTTTTTCCTTCAATTTAAGATTCTATAGAATTTTTTGAGACCACGCGGAGCTCTGTAGGACAAACCGTTCGCTCCCTACGAAAATTTAAGGGTTTATATTGAAATGTATATATATGTAAATCAAAACACGAATGTGAATCGCATAAGAGGCCTAATCTCCGTTCAAATTAGAGCTGACCGAAATGCGATCAATGGTTGGTAATTTTGATTCTTTTTTTCTGATTTTTTTGATTTTTTTTTTTTCTTTTTTCCTTCATATTGGATGGTCGGTGATTTTGTAGACGAGTGATCTATATAGAAAAATAATAAACCATTGTGTAATAATTTGCAGTGTTTTATTAAAATCTAGACCTTTGTTTAGTTCTACAAAGGACGCTGCAAACGATCACATAACTATGCATTTGACCGCTTTGGCCGATTTGGCACTTGCATTTGACCGCTTTCTACTTGTTTGCTATTGAGCTGACCTTTATTCTGAAAAGATACTGATAAAGACAAAAATTAAACGTATTTTTGGACTTGAAATAATATTAACTTGAAATAATATTTTCAATTATGTGGGCGTGAACCAATTTTAGCGAATTTTCAAGGAAAATGAAGCTATTTCAATGGCCTCAAAATTTTTAGAATGGACTTTTTCGAAAACATTTTTCACTGAAATCCGTTTAGGAACATTTTTAAACGATCCCTGAAGTGTGTATAAAAAGATTTCTTTGAAAATTCGCTCATTAATTCATGCTGCATGAATGGACTTTTTAAATACCAGCGGTACCACCACTGTAGCTGCGAGTTTGTTATAATTTTATATGTATTTTACAAATTCATATTTTATTAAGGAATCCCAAACTCTTACAAACGTCAAGAATTGATGGGACAATATTTGATTTCAAGCAACTGCATTTACTAAGAGGGAGTAGATTGCAAATCGTTAGAAAAGCAAAATGAAGATACCGAGAAACATATTGTTCAGTAATGCATGCAGTTTTTGCCAATGTAATTTAGTCAGTGCCTATGTTGGGGAGTACCATAATAATTTTTGGCATTTTGAGAGCCCGAAATTGGATATTTTGGAACCGGAAAAAATCGATGGAAAGGAACCTATATGGAAAGTTGCCTATGTCCTCGACCCCCACTCACCCTTAGCCGACAAAAAATTGCATTTACTATGAGGGAGTTGATTCCGAATCGTTAGAAAAGTAAAATGAAGCTACCGAGAAACACATATTTAGTAATTCATAAGGACCAGTACAATTTCAACCAGTAAGTGATTAAAAACAAAACAGTTGTATTTACCAATATACTGCCCCCAACAGTTTTTCCCAACGTAATTTAGTCAGTAGGTACCTATGTTGGGGAAGTACCATAGTCATTTTGGTTTATTATTTTCAATAATGAACCTTTGGAATCGACCAAGAAAAAAAAATTTTTAACACCCCCTCAAAATTTGATGGTTTACGTTTCAAGGTACGTGGAATACAAAAATCTAATAAAAATTTGGCCGTCCGTCCGCAGTACGCGGCACTTTTGCCACTTAGCATTGACCGATTTTGATGAAATTTGGTATGTAGGCTCCATTTGGGGTCTAGTTGTGCCCCGAAGCTTTTGGTTGATGTAGGTCACTCCTAAGGGTTCCAAAATCAATTTTGAAATTTTGAAAACGCCCTAACTCAAAAAATTTCGATATAAAGGTATTGTTTTTCCTTCAATTTAAGATTCTATAGAATTTTTAGAATTTTTTGAGACCACGCGGAGCTCTGTAGGACAAACCGTTCGCTCCCTACGAAAATTTAAGGGTTTATATTGAAATATATATATATATGAATCAAAACACGAGTGTGAATCGCAAAAGAGGCCTAATCTCCGTTCAAATTAGAGCTGACCGAAATGCTATCGATGGTTGGTGATTTTTTTTTTTTTTTTTTTTTTTTTTTTTTTTTTTTCTCTTCATATTGGATGGTTGGTGATTTTGTAGACGAGTGATCTATATAAAAATAATAAACCGTTGTGTAATAATTTGCAGCGTTTTAGCATTGTGAGAGCCCAAAACTGGATATTTTGGAACCGGAAAAAATCGATGAATAGGAACCTTTCATGTGCCTACATCCGCCCACCCTTAGCCGCATTAAGAGCCCAGAATCCGAACAGCCTTGTAAAATCCTTGATCTACGATACCAAACACGCTAATTCGAATCTGATTCCCCCCGTTTCAACTAAAGTTTCAACTTTACAGCAGCCTCCCAATTTATACTTGACGACGAGGACATGAGTATGAGTACCTCCCATTGCATGGAATGGTATTCAGTGTTAAATTCGCAGTCTCTAGTTTCCAAAACCCCCGTCACCAAGGCAAAGATGATACCAAAAGCAACACCCCTAGGCTCCATTCCTCTGGAACATTTTTATAAACCTGATCACATTAAATTGAAGTAATTAACTTTTCTACAACATGTATGAAGATAATTATGTGGCAATATTTAGGCTAGCGGAGCTACAATAGCATGAAATAGAGAGAAACTTTGGCCATTTTTTGGGCGAGCGGTAGCTCATTTGGTATTAATTGTATTAATTTGTCTTCTACAACTTTGCTACGAGAATCATGTTGCCAAAATGTGAACAGGAAAGGAACAAAAGACAGAAAACGGTTATAACCCAAAAGTTAAGCACCACACAGGTAGGAATTCTTATTCGGGATACCTAACGCCGATCGAAAAATACTCCGATTTTGGCTGAATTTTTACGAGTATGAAGCGAGGCCTTATTATGCGCTAATTTGCCTGGGTTAATTGGAAACTTGTCCGCGATAAAATTCAAGGAACAGAAAGAGTCTAAATCTTCATTTGTAAATCATTTAGAAACACTCGCGCTACATTTAAATGAATAAAATTAACATTCCTCGTAATCAATAAATTCAACTAAATATGCATTTCAAGACGTGTGAAACCGCAACGTTCGAGTCTAGAGACTACCTACCATTTCATGAAACTACAATTTACCAATCAAACAATGAAAATATTCAGGAAGAATACATCAAGGATTCAGAAACACTGGACAGAAGCTGGTACGGGATTATGAATCATAAAATTTGAGAAGTAATAATTAGAGCTCGGAATTTGCATATTTTGCATATCTTTTATTATGCGGTATATCTTTGTATTTGAACGTTTTGAAGGTTTCTGAAAGGTATGCGGTGGTTTAAATTGAAATTAAAATTGCATATTTTTGCATATTTCGGTAATTTTGGGGATTTTTGCATTTTTTGGTCATTTTGGGGATTTTTGCATATTTTGCAGCATATTTTACCAGTTTTTTGCGTATTCTGGAATTTTCATAAGTAAGCGCTGGAAGTTGACAATATTCGAAATCGAATGTTGGAATGTATTGTCCTCTCACTCACATCACCCCAGCAGGTAATGGGCCATTACCTGCTCTAATGAATAGATGAGTGACAATGCAAGTGAACAAAATCGCAAAAATTCTCAAAGGAGAAGACAGCTCATGGGACTCTCCCTACTCTCCAAAAGAGATTTCCACTTTTAAATTTTTGCCTATTGTATCTTGCGATGTAGAGAGATCGTTTTCTGCATTGAAAGAAATTTTAAATGACAGGAGACAATGATTTACACCTGATAATTTGGAGCGTGTAATTGTCCAATATGATATGTGGTTCATATTTACATTTTATACCTAGTTCGTATAAATGTATAAAAGTAAATAAAAAATGTATAACTGATTTTTTGAATTGCTTGTTTACTTTACCTGATGCTTCATAACTTTTTTCTAGGAGAAAAAAGGGCTAAAAAAATGTAATAATATGGAACATCCTTTCTTAAAATACTGAAATTCCAAAGTCGTATGCAGTTTTAAGGGCAAATGCATATTTTGCATATTTTTCCAGTTTCTGGTGCATATTTTCGGGAAATTTTCGTGCATATTTTCCGAGCTCTAGTAATAATTTAAATTTTCAATTGATTTTTCCTCTTAAAGCCAAAATAGATATTTACTAATTTATTTACTATTATTTTTGTGTAGTATTGTTTGAATGACATCTCTGCTGATACTAAAACTATCCCATGGCACAGAAAACTGAGAGAACGCTATAATTAAAAGCAGTTATTATTAAGTTTTCGGGTGTTCAAAAATCGGTCGAAAGTAGGGTTTTCATCGACGAAAATGGGACAATTTCGTGAATAAAACCCCAATATTAATAGCAGGGAAGGCTCAAATAATACTTCCTGAGATTATCATAAATTGGTACCAGGTTTATGAACTACTTATCACGCTCATTGCAATTCAGATTGATTTTGAAAACCTGAAATTCAAAAATCCCCAACATTGTTTCAGGGCTCGGATAAAAATACATATTCGAAGGTATATAGCATTTCCAAAAAGAGTTAAACCTTTTCCATTTAGGTTTAGTTCTTTTCCATTTAGGTTTAAACCTTTTCCATTTAGGTTTAGACCTTTTCCATTTAGATTTAGACCTTTTCCATTTAGGTTTAGTTCTTTTCCATTTAGGTTTAAACCTTTTCCATTTAGGTTTAGACCTTTTCCATTTAGATTTAACGCTTTTCCATTTAGATATAAACCTTTTCCTTTTGGATTTAAACTCCATCAAAACGTCAGTAGTTAGCCCCATCATAGTAAGTAAGTGCCTACCTACTAAAATTTTATTAGGCTAGAAGTAAAAAAAAAGGAGACGGTAAGAGAAAATACGCATTTTTGAAAGCGTGTTATGAATCGGAAATCTCAGTACATTTCTGTGCATAAAAAACGCTTGCATGATTTAATTTTCAAGTTGTGGCATAATAACGTCGGGTTAGAGGTAAAAGTACCGAAGAGGTAAATTCATATTGTGCGAAAATCAAATTAAAATTTCAAAAGTTAGTTTGGTAAATATGATAATAAATTATTTTCTTAGGTTGGATACATAGTTTGATGATATTGATCACCAATAATAACAACAGTTAAATAATCATAATATTCTGCATTTGATTTTCCCACGTGTTGAATTTGTGACTTGGGCACTTTTACCTCTAACTCCACGATAATTTCCTGAGTTTAAATCCAAATGGAAAAGGTTTAAATCCAAATGGAAAAGTTTTAAATCCGAATAGAAAAAGTCTGAATCTAAGTGGAAAAGGTCTAAACCTAAATGGAAAAGGTTTAAACCAAAATGAAAAGGGACTAAACCTAAATGGAAAAAGTTTAACTCAATTCGGAAATGCTATATATTTCTCAACAATTGCAATTTTTGTATCACTGAATTTTCAACAAGTTAGAAAAGAATACATATAATTATGAATTTTGGGTTCCAAACTCCAAAGGCTGAAATTTTGGACTTATTCGATTCATTGGGAAGGCTACAATCGAAAGATTAGATAGGCAAGCTAACAAGATAATTAGGTACCAATCCATTCTACTGAAGTGTCATCAAATAGGAAGGTATAGGTAAATAGTAGGTATTTCGTGGTAGCCTCTTTAGTCTTACTTTATCAGTAAACTTTGATAACACCTTCCGCATTGTACTTGAAGGCCCGCTCTATCTACCAATAACTAACAGACCTCAGTGTAGCACTGAAAACGAATAGTATCAAGAACACGAAACACTAATAAGAATCATGAGCAACGAAAGATTGACAACCAAGAACCAACATAATCAGCGCCTTATCAGAAGTAAAAGAATGGGAGCTATCACCCTTGGAAGATGCAAGCCTTTACGTTGGAGTTACACTGCAGCCAGATGGAGTTCCAAGATGCTTTTTATTACTTCATCTGGTGAAATAGCTGTTCATTATATTACAGTACCTATGATTAATTAAACTCATCATAAATTATGACAGTCCCTGTTGAGATGATATAATTACGGTCACAACAACACTGATAACAATGGAAATGCCGTCACAACCTGTCCGTGAAAGATTTTAGGGTACCGCTGACTATTTGACATGAGTGTGTATTCCACACCGACCATCGCCGATAGGATAAGTATAGCTAAGTACTTCATACCTAAGCCTACGTACCAAAGTTATGACAGCAACCGAGTTGATAAGTCGAGTGCGATTCTCTTATTAAAGACATTGACATAGAAGACTTACTTCATGATGAAGAGGACCATTCCGCAGAAACAAAGTAGAATAGCGACGACAGATATTATGTTGGTGAGCTCGGCGACCGATACGAGCATTGCTGTCATCGCTACCAGCATCTTGTTCGAGCTGAATACACATAAACACTCTCGAATATTACTGCAACGCGGTGAACTATGGGCAGTTGAATCTCAAATGAATCTCGATATAACGACGATCTCAATTTCGTAAGGATCACTACTGGCCATTACGGCAGGCTGAATGCCGAATTTGACAGTCTGAAAACCCCGCAAAGCGACCGATTTTATAAGATCATTCAACACATCTTCCACAGAGCGACAACGGAGAGCCTACTGAACTGGCTAATCGGGCAGGGGCTGTCAGCTGGGAAGTGATAACCCCCACTAGATATGGCGAGCGGCGATTCTAGGGAGAGCCGACGGTTGCTAACGCGATCTTTTTCGCGCTCATGGCTCGAGTAGGCACGTAATTCTGTCGTCCAATAGAAAAAACGATGCAAATTATTACACAATGGTTTATTTTTTTTTATTTTTCTATATAGATCACTCGTCTGCAAAGCCACCAACCATCCAACATGAAGAAAAACATCGATCGCATTTCGGTCAGCTAAAATTTGAACGGAGATTAGGCCTCTTTTGCGATTCACACTCGTGTTTCTGATTTATCGTACGTCCAACCCTTAAATTCTAGGAGCGAACGGTTTGTTCTACAGAGCTCCGCGTGGTCTCAAAAAATTCTAAAAATTCTATAGAATCTTAAATTGAAGGAAAAAACGTCTGCCAAGTTGGGTGGGCAGTATAGCTTCCTCACTCATTGTAACATGGACGTATAGAATCAGTTGGCGAAAAAATTATGATTCTTTATTTAGCGGTCCACCGTCTAGGACCTAACCCACACAATCCCTGAAAATTTCATCGAAATTGGTTGAATAGTTGCCGAGTTTTGGTTGTAACAATAAATTTAAAGTTCGCGCATGCGCAGCGGCTATTGCTTGACCAATTTGATTGAAACTTATAGGGTGTCTCTTACAAGTTAGTCCCTAACTAACCTCCAAATTTGAGCAAAATCGGTTCATTAGAAACCAAGAAACCGAGGTTCCAGGAAATTCACGTTTGCGCATGCGCACTCGCTCCTATTGGTCCGAAGGTGCTGAAATTGACAGGGGACCGTCTAGGACCTAACCCACACAATCCCTGAAAATTTCATCAAAATCGGACCACAGGTTAGTATAGTTTTGCCCGGGACAAGGATTGACCACAGACAGACCGACAGACAGACAGACCGACAGACAGACACGGAACCAAAATTGTTCGGGAAGCTCTAAAACGCAAAAAGCAAGTGGAAATTTTGATTTTGGAGGACATTTTTTTTCACTTCTTTCACGAATACAAAGCTTCCCTACCTTCGGTAGTGAGGAAGCAAAAAATACCTTTATAAGTAAAAAAATACCATATCAAAATTTTTTGAGTTAGGGCGTTTTCAAAATTTCAAAATTGATTTTGGAACCTTTAGAAGTGACCTACATCAACCAAAATCTTCGGGGCACAACTAGACCCCAAATGGAGCCTACAAACCAAATTTCATCAAAATCGGTCAATGCTAAGTGGCAAAAGTGCCGCGTACGGCCGACGGACGGCCAAATTTGTATTCGTTTTTTGGATTCTACGTACCTTGAAACGTGATCCATCAAATTTTGAGGGGGTGTTAAAAAAAAATTTTTCTTGGTCGATTCCAAAGGTTCATTATTGAAAATAATAAACCAAAAGCAGTAGTAATTTTTTAGAAATCGACTTTTATGGTACCGTTGTAATCGTCTACTCATTCGGTATGCATTATGTATCAAAATGGTAAAAAGCAGCCTTATTTGAAAATTATGGGTGTTATTCAAGAAAAACGCGAGGCTCGTTTGGTTCATTATTCTCAATAATGAATCCTTGGAATCGAGGGAGAAAAAAAAACCTTTCAACCCCCTAAAAATTTGATTTTTTACGTTTCATGGTAGGTACGTAGAATCCAAAAATCGAATAAACATTTTTCCGTCCGTCCGCCGTAGGTACGCGGCATTTTGCCCAGTTCCCATGGGTCAATTTTCATGAAATTTGGGATATCGCCTCCGTTTGGTATCTAGTTCTGCCCCAAAGGTTTTGGTTATTGTCCGTCACTTCTAAGGGGTAAAAAGTAGGGGAAAACGTTGTACAGAAATTATTACCAAATTTTAAAGGAGAATAAAGCTATTGTCATGAACTCAAAATTATTAGCATGGACTTTTTTGAGATTGTTTTCACTAAAATCCGTTTTAGAACATTCTAAAACGATTCCTGAAGTTTTCCCAAAAATCGAATGTATAGCACGTGTCACTCCGGACGATAACATGAGTAACTGCTTTGCAAAAATTTCTAGTTTCGGTTCATTATTTTCAACAATGAACTGTGATATACTTAGGATTTATTAGGATGGAAAGTCTTTCTGAATAATTTCCCACAAGCCTGATCAAGTTGAGGATTTTTCCAGACGGTATTTTCATATCGATGACTCAATACGAAAAGTAAGTCAGCCTCGTCTATATCTGCTTTTACAAACTAAGTCGCGGTCATTGGTTCCAGCTCAATTCTGTACGAATGGGTTGGTATCTTTATCTTGACGTATTTGTCATCAAACTGAAGCTCAAAACCTAGTTTCCTAGGGAATCACTTACTATCTTATCCTCCCCTATTGTAAAGCCGTTGGGCCCCAAGAGGTCAAACCGATAGCTCAACCGCCACATCGACCTTTCCCGAAATTATCATTCCACCCCACCACATAATGTAACCCCCTCTGCGTCTTGATGTCTATAATAGTATGTTGTAGCATAGAATTAAGACAGTCTTGAGTTTCAACTTGTAAAGTGTAATTCTTGTTAATATAAGTTTCTCCTTGAAACTTGTGAGTCCTTTCTTTCTACCACCTGCACGGGCTTCCAGTGAACACGAATCCATTTTAATTTTCTACGGACTTAGAGTTCTAATCCTTTAGAGTATCACAGAACCTTTGGAATCGACCAAGAAAAAAATCCCCCCCCCCCCCTCCCAGATTTTTTTGTTTACGTTTCAAGGTACCTAGGTACCGCTATCGTCTGCTGTCCGCCTTTTTTTCCACCGATTTTTCTCAAATCTGATTGGTTAGCTGGTAGCACTAATTATTAGTTTCAAGTTTGTGGATACGAGGAAGCTACGTGCCAAACACATAGCTTCTTCTTGTATTTTCTGTGCGCACCTGAACAAGAAAAACTCTCGGGCAAATCAATAGTTAACTTATTAGACGTCTAAACTTATACCAGTATACTTTCCTAATTGCCTACATCGATCACATCTATGAATATTCAATTCGTCATGCGACGTTTGGTTTATCTTATTCTCTACGACCAGTCATGCTGGTGAAATAGAGCTGTTTCGTACATTTGGACTGCATCTATACATTACAGAATGACTGGACTTCACCCACATATTGTGTCCTACATTAAGCTGATGAAATCCAAGGTGTTCTATTTTACCGATGACGCGCCCAAATCGACGTGGGACAAGAGTATGCGAATCTACCATCGCTTGAGACTCGTTTTGTTAGTAGTTCTTCTCATTGAAAACGCGATCGGCCTCTACTTCTTAGAAGGATTTGGAGTAATGGATGGTTCAATTATTTATTTGCCGATTTGTCTGCTTCTATTTGTGATAAATAGCACGGCTTACTTCTCTAGAAAAGCCCAGGACAGGCTAATAGCAACTTTAAACAAGCATTTCACTGAAAGCAACGAACCGTGGATGCTTACGGTATCCCATAAGTACACTACTAAGGTGTGGAAATACATCCAGTTAATATTGATATATGACAAAGCGTGTAAATGCATGTATTTAGCTGCTCCACTCATCTGCGACACAGTGCTCCATTACGTTTTCGACATGCTGGAAAAACCTTTCTACCTGCCCACCTTCATCACGCCCTGGCTGCCTAAAGACGTCACTTGGGGTCCTCACTACTACCTCATCTTGGTGTTCGGTTGGTGGGGTATGCTGGAGTGTTTGAACGGCATCATGGGTTTCATGATCGGCTACACTCTTTTAGTGACTTACGTGTTGATCCAAGTGGTAATTTTCAAGGAAAAAGTCAAATCGGCGAAAATTGATGGGTCACAGGAAGAAGTTGATGCTGAGTTCAGAACCCTATTGAGTTGGCATGTAGATAATTTGCAGTAAGTGTAGATGAGGAATTCCAGTCATACAGTATAAGAAAGGAACCTTATTATCAATCTACTTTTTTTGTTGCCATAATCCTTATTATTATTTCACAAAGTTGAGATATTAAACAGGGTGTTCATTTTAAGAACGACGAAACTTCAGGGATCGATTCTGCAACTTACTTGCTACGACTTTCGTCGTATAACTTTTTCACTCCACTAGAAATCCGACGTTTTTACATTTTGTCACTAAAATACTCGTAACTCCTTTAATTTACAAGATAAACTCAAACATGAGGATGCCGCTGGAAAGAGGGTTAAACTGCCTTTCATTTTTGCTCCACAAACTTTTCACCCAATTCACATAAGACAAGTTATTTTTTTTACAAACTTGAATTTTGGTCAATTTTTGCTGTTCTAAGAATTTCCAATGGAGTTTTGACACCATGTCACGTTCTAAAAAACCTTTTTAACCAAAAAAGAACCGATCTCAAAAATGAATGTAAACACCAAAAAAGGAAAAATAATAATCATGGGGAATTCGGAATAGGTTGGTAGGTAGGTAGGTACGGATTGAAGTCGCCGCCATGCCGATCTGTAGACACAAACATGCGCAAGTAGATTCCACTTCCATCTGGTTAGTATTACAACATGCGTCGAAAGTGCAATACAAAACAGGAGTAAGAGTAGGTAAGTAAGTAAGTATATTAAGTAAGTAAGTAAGTATATTAGGTAAGTAAGTATATTTCCATACTGTGAATCAATTTCAGTAAGGTGAACCAGAAGCCGTAGGGTGGACAGCATTCTGTAATCCGGATCAGTTTCCAAATGCATAGATGAGTTTCTGTACTCTGGATCGGTTTCGGGAGGTATTTGGGTCACTTTCCTACTTAGAAATCTACTCTCATATCACCTTATTGTTCGACTTCCCTCATACTTGGTAGTTCTGACAACACAATTCAACAACTCAACCATGACGTGATTGACGAGGGAGCCATGTGCTACACCCACTTGGTAGAACACCATCTCATCACCTAACTGTACCATTATATCTCTCTTATTTGGTACGGCACTATGCAGTTCAGACGATCTCCTATACTATTACCTACCCAATCGTGTTATTAGTAATGAGGGAGCTATGTGCTACACCCACTTGGTAGAATACCCTCTACATGTAACTGCACTATATCCCTCATATTTGGTAGGAAAACTAACCTTGTACTTGAGCATCAGGGAAGAAGTCACAGGGGAAGAAGAGTGAATGCGGACCAATATTCCCGAAAACGGGAACTACATTTTTCAACTTCTTTCACAAATTTTCGATGCTTCTAACAAAGCAAAATGAAATCTGTTTGAAACGGGACCACCACGGATACTGGTAGAACACTTTTCAAAAAGAATCAGACAGATTGTTACCAGAATAAAAAAATGCAAGGTGTTCAGACATACACACAAACAAACAAAATCGCCCTTCCACGACAACCCAAATTGAGTACCTCCTCTTTCGCGCGCCTTCGGCGTGTTGAAGTCGGTCGAAAATAGATGAGCTCATCGAAATAAACATCTACCTAAAACTCTCATTTTAGAGCACTTTCATGGATAACAATTTTTTGTTTAAATGCGGCATAACAAGCACGTTATGCTTCTTTTTTTTTTACAAAATCTGCGTTTTGGCATGAGACAGTGACTTCGATCAGCTATAAGTGGGTGGTATTTCGTAAAAACCTGTAAAAAGAAGTTGAAATTTGTTATTACTATTTTTTGAATTAGCAAAGAAAAAATATTGTCTTTCAGAGATAACTTCCTTTCTGATTTACCCATCATTTTCCCCCTATTTCCTTTAATTTTAATCATTCGGAGAGTCTTGGGGATGCAATCATTCGATTCTAAGATAAATACTACGTAGAATAACCTGTTCGGTACCTTTCAAAGAACAAACTGTATGAATGTACCAAATTTGGTGAACAGCCATTAGGTACATCCGTTTGACTGTAATGGCTCCGGACAAACAAATCTATAACCTATTAGTATAGATTGCCATCCCAAGCATTATAATAAGCACAGTACACACGAAATCAGCGCAAAATTCCTTACAATATTACTCTATCGCAGTTGCCAAAGTTTAAAAATGAGGCGAAATGGTTTTTATAATGTGCTTCAATTGATTCATGCTGTATGACTATAATTTGGTTGTCATATCCTATCCACGTATTTTACATCTTCCTGAGTAGCTCATTGCTACTTGGATCTTTATACAGGGTGTCCTAGAATTAAAAATCCAAACTTCAGGGACTGATTCTAAGACTAATTTGCAACTATAGTGCTCTAACATTTTTTCCAAAACCCCCATCCAACCCGACAATTTTTTTATTTAATTTTAATTTAATCTTAATTTTTAGAAATGCTTGTAACTCCCTTTAATTACATGTTAATTCAAATTTGAGGATACCAATGGAAAGAGCATTACATTTCCTTTCTGCTTATTACGCAATCAAAATTTAATTTTCACGCGAGCTGAGTATGTAAAAACTCCAATTAACAAGTTTGTCAAATTCAACTTTTTGTTTTGTAACATTACGGTATTTTTAAACGGAATTTTCACCCATTCCCTAACGTTCCTCTGTTCGGGAAAAAACATCTCCAATTAACCAACTTTCCAACGGTCTGATCAAATTAATTTAAATCTGAGTAATTATTTGGAAAAACGTGATGTTGTTGAGCAAAATCGAGAACTTGACTCGAAAAATGAAATTTTCAGGACATGGAGAGGTATGGGTACTGAGAGATACTTCGTAATGAACAGAAAGGAAATTTAATGCTCGTTACATTCTCAAATAATTTTAATTTACATAAAATTCTTCAAATTGATGATGATTTTCAATGATTTTCATAGGAGACAATCTACATACCAATCTGAACTATCCTTGAAAATTTCATCAAAATCGCATGGAAAATGTAGAAGTAGTAGTAGGTACGTAAAGTAAACAACCATTTCAGGTAGGATTTTCGTCCGACTGCCATCAGCTGTCATTTAAAGCAAAAATTCGCCTGGATAAGTTCACTGGGATTTAAAGTGAGGTGCGCACACTGCAGTCGGGGCAGAGCGCTCTCGGAGCGCAGTCGGAGAAGATCTGAATTGGTTCTGATGATTTCACTCATGGCCTCACTGCCCTGGGTTGTGACGAGGGGGGCGATGAGAGACCCGGACGCCGAAAAACGCACGCTGCCGGCGATGAGCCTTGAACCCACGACCCCCGCAGAAGTCGGTTCAAAGTCCACCGCCAAACAACGACGCCCCATCGACCGTAAATATAGAAGTTATGGCTATCACAAGGAAACTCACGTTTGCGAATGCGCAGTGGCTACTGCTATTCCGGGAGCGATGATTTCATAGGGGACCATCTACACGCCAACCCACACAATTCTATCACTATAACTTCTTATAGTTTGCCCGTTATATAGAGACACAATGACTGACAGACTCGGAATCAAAATTGTTCAAGAATGCCTAAAATGTCAAAACCCAAGTGGAAAATTTGATTTTGGAGAACTTTCTTTCAGCAATGAAAAGTGAAAACTATCCTTGCGCAACAAGTACCTTGGTAGACACGGAAGCAAAATTGAAATTCGAAAAAGTCGGTTTGGATGGAAGTTTCTGGGGAAAAAATGTTACCTTCAGCACAAAGGTGTTAGCAAATCAGTCGTAGAATCGGTCCCTGAAGTTTGGATCCCTGGGACATCCTGTGAACAGATCTTGTTTTTTGGTTACCTACCTAATATTAAAATTCTCTTTTTGAACTCAATTTTACATTAATATGATGCATTTTTTCTATCAAGATTGTCATTGTTCTCCCAACCGGTTTGCTAGGTTTGCTATGGAAAAGAATATCGGCAAATAGCTCATGGTGATCTAAATTGCGTCGATCTCCCTGAAAAGGCAACTAGAACAGAATAGTAACCTGCCAATTTTAATACTCAACGTTTTGTTTAAGGTTGAACAGGGACTTGAAGGCCTACTTCGGATTTACGTGTGCTTTTCAAAGTATTTTCCTGTCGGTTGGTCTCACCTTAACGGTTTTTACAGCCGTCTCGGTAAGTAATCTGGACAGGTATAGAAAATGATCATCACTCTGCTCTGATCCAACTCTCTAATATCAATATTTTCCTTAGGTTCAATTGGGGTACACTAATTGAAAACAACTGCATCAAACATATTAGTGATTTTTCAGAGAAAATGTAGCTACTTATTGCAAAGGCACCAAAATTGTCAGTAGGTATGGACAATTCTGGAATTTTTTTCCGTTTTGAAAGATTTTTATTAGGTACATATGACTTTTTGTTCATAAATTAACTGAATTCTAAATCAATTTTTAAAGCTACCTTACTGACTCAATGTTGTGTTTAATTTTTAATGCTACTATTTACAAATTTATGTACACATCTCAATGAGACCGCTTCCCATCCCCTGAAGGAGGTTTTAGGAGCGCGTGCCCCCACGTAACTTGGGCCACAGTACACCATCGTCAGTACTCTGTTTTGACAGGTACGTACATTATTTAATTAATTAATAAAAGTTATGAGGTAATCTATAGGTTTATTTACTGATAGTTAATTTAGCTTAAAAGGTATAGCTTATTATCTAGATCTAAATTAGATGATTAGATATGATCTAGATAATAAGCTATAGGCACCTAATAAGCTAAATTAACTCAAAGTAATTCAACTTATGGAATACCTCATAATATTCAGTAATAAGTCGAATAAATATACGTATCTGTCTAAATAGAGTCCTGACGATGCTGTGAAAGCGAAATGCACTGAACCAATAAACACAATTCCTCCCCTAAACCGTCCTATCTTACAAGAAGAAAATTAATGCTAAATTAACACAACGAAGTTTCGTTCTTTCTATTTTCCCTTGCCAGTAAAAGAAAACGCTGCAAATTATTACAAAATAGTTTATTATTTTTCTATAGATCACTCTTCTGGAAAGCCACCAACCATCCAACATGAAGAAAAACATCGATCGTATTTCGGTCAGCTTTAATTTGAACAGAGATTAGGCCTCTTTTGCGATTCACACTCGTGTTTCTGATTTATCGTACATCCAAACTTTAAATTCTCATAGTGAGCGAACGGTTTGTCCTACAGAGCTCCGGGTGGTCTCAAAAAATTCTAAAAATTCTATGGAATCTTAAATTGAAGGAAAAACAACACCTTTATATCTAAATTTTTTGAGTTAGGGCGTTTTCAAAATTTCAAAATTAATTTTTGAAAGCTTAGAAGTGACCTACATCAACCAAAATCTTCGGCGCACAACTAGACCCCAAATGGATCCTACATACCAAATTTCATCAAAATCGGTCAATACTAAGTGGCAAAAGTGCCGCGTACGGCGGACGGACGGCCAAATTTATATTAAATTTTTGGATTCTACGTACCTTGAAACGTAAACCATCAAATTTTGAGGGGGTGTTAAAAAAAAATTTCTTGGTCGATTCCAAAGGTTCATTATTGAAAATAATAAACCAAAATGACCTACTAGATGTTTGATTTTTTTGTAGAGATAACAAGAGCAAAACTGCAAATTAACGATAGTTTATTATTTTTCTGTGTAGATCAACCATAGGATAGAAACCATTGCAAAGTTGGCGTTCGGGTTATAAAGATCAATAATAATAACGTAATCTTTTGATCAATAATAGTGACATAATATATAGTGTCACCAATACACCTGTGAAAACTATGCTACACGATGGGTGCTTTCATAACAAAACTTATTAAGCAAGAAACTCCATTAAAGTAACATAAAACTCGATTCAACTAGCGAAAACAACATTAATTTGACCAGCTACAATTTACATGGGGATTTTGCTTACTTTCGTCTTTAAAAATCCTTTTGCGATTCACACTTATGTTTCCGCTATTTATTTTGTTCAACCCCCAAGTCCTTCTCCTTACAGGAACGAACGGATAGCCCTACAGTTCTCTAAGTAGTCTCATTCGATTTTAAATAGGGAGCAAACGGTTGGTCTTGGTGGTTTCTCATCTTAAAAATTCAATACTAATGTAAATAGATGAAAAAACAATACAAATTCAAATTTTCAATCCCTATTTGTCACCTCCTACAACAAGACTTGGGGCCAAATCCCATCAATTTCGGCGATCAGACGGATATTTTTAAATCCGATTTTAGGATTCTACGTCCCTTGGTAGGTCAAAATCAGGAAATTTTGAGAGATCAAATTAATTTTGATTTTCCTAGTTCGATTCCAAAGGTCCATATTGAAAATAATAAACCAATATCACAATTTCATATTTTAACGAATACCACTTTATTACTAGTAATTACTATATAATATATTACTAGTAATAATTAAGTATGTTATTATAACTTGGTATTTTTATGTTCCCTTGGGATTTTATATCTAGTAGTTTCATACTCAACTAGTTATTTCACGTGACTATTTACTTTCTTAACAAGTATCCTATTCCATTCACTGACCAAGGATTTGTAAATTATTTTCTTTCTCTTTTCTTAATTTTATAGAGCAAAGTAATCGCGGTAAAAATCGCTTACGGCGTTGGATTTTTCTTCTATTTTGGGACCGGCCTTCTCTATTGTTCTCTAGGGCAACTCCTGGAAAACGAGGCACGTAAAGAACCTGTTTGTTCTCATGCATGAGTTACAATGTAGAAAACTATACTAGGTATAGTTAAGCATGTACTAGGTACTCGTACCTATAGTTTGACCACAATGAAAGGAATCCTTCTTCACCTTTTGGAAATTCAATTCTTTCGAACTGATGAGATGATGGAAAAGTTTGTAGACTCACTAAAGGCACCTGAGATAGTTGATGTTCACTTTATAATTTACACGAACCACAATTTTGGGTCCGACCTGCCCATTTATCTGCACATTTATTATGTACTAAAATGCCAATTATCACAGCTTGGTAAATTTTCAGAGCACCGAAGTTTTCTACGCGTTGTATCATTTACCTTGGTACAGGTGCAGTCCAAACATTCGGAAAAGTTTGAATATGATTATGCGACAGTCTCACACACCGCTCATACTCGATTACCACGGTCGATGCAAAATGAATTACGCAAATTTCATGCAGGTAAGGTACCTATGCAAGTTCTGTGGAAAGTTACTGCTTATCAGAAATTGGATCAAACCAAGGGTTTAGTTGGATAGTCGGGCTTGTGTGCTGTGGGCCGATCCCCAACTATCAGTCAAAATGTATTCTACGTTTCAGTATAGGTAGGTTCACAAACACGAATTTGTCTCGAAAATACTGAGAGTCGCCGCCTAATTTCTGTTTGAGTGAAACTAGACCAATAAAACGGATTGGTACCTATGTGAAAAAACCATTCACGTCATTACAAGCAATTTTAATCAGCAGTCAATGAGTTCTGAAACGTTGAAAAAAAAAAATTCTCCAAAATAAAACTTTCTACTCGCGTTTTATGCTATAGGCCTTCCTGAACAATAAAAGTTCCTGAACAATAGATTCAGATAGGTATAGGCGAAATAATTTCTTAAGGAATGACCAATCAAAATTAAACATATTGTTTAGTAATGCATTCACTTCAGGGAACGTCCCATTGGACAAGTAGTAGTTCTGTCAATATCAACCGGTAAAAGATAACAACTTTTTTTAACCTTCCTTCTGCACAATACAGTTTTATCCAATGTACCTAATTTGGTTAGTATGTTAGTAAAATCATTTTTTTTAAACCGCTAAAATTATTATTCGAAAATTCGGTTATTAACACATGATGTATGTCTGGACCTTTTTACAATTATGTAATATCGGTACGTATTTAACCTCACCTTTATTTATTTTCAGATTTTGAGACAGTCCTATTCATATTTTACCTTACTACGATCAGTAACATCGTCGGATTGAAGTTTTTCCTGTCTTCTTCTCCAATATTTATTACAGTAGGTACCAAAGTAGTGGGTACCAAAGTAGTAGGCACCAAACTAGCATCATAAACTACTTTAATGTTGAACCTTTAGGTACGTTTTGCAATACCTATGATTTTGTGGAAAGTGCAGGGAAATAAAAAAAATAGAATGTGTTTTTATTTACCGTAATGCCTCAGCTATGTCTAAACAGCTAAATTATTGTATCATTAATTTATTTGTGTTTAGCATGATAGTTTGATTCAGTCAGGGAAGGGGGTCTTTTGTCAGGAATCTGTGAAATCGCAGACCGTGTTCCTGAGCGTCATGTGAACGGTAGGTCCTACAGAGCTCTTGGTGGTATCATTAGATTCGAAAACTATAAAAATATTTCAAATTTATAAGATAACCATACTTTTAATTGGGATTTTCGAATTAGGCCGTTTCAAAAATGATATCTCCTCATTGTCACCCCTAGGAATCGAATTCTCTGCAAGAGAAACAGCACCTACATGAATCATTTATTGGTTTTAATTAACTTGTCTCCGGTACTCTGTGGCCCCTATCCACTTACCACCGGACCGGCGTCGAGTCCTCCCCACTTTTCACTGTATTATTTTATTTATATTTTGGTTTATTATTTTCAATAATGAACCTTTGGAATCGACCAAGAAGAAAAAAAAAGTTAACACCCCCTCAAAATTTGATGGTTTACGTTTCAAGGTACGTAGAATCCAAAAATCGAATAAAAATTTGGCCGTCCGTCCGCCGTACGCCGCACAGTGGGGCCAAATGGCCAAAAAGCGGAAAAAAGTCATTATCTTTTGAACGAATTACTGTATCGTCTTGGGAATGGTTTCATTCGATTCCGAATACGAAAATACATTAGAAAACTATGTTTTCTGACGTTTAAATTTATTATTTTAGTACTAAATCTTGAATTTTGAAAAAAATAATGTTACTCAAAGTGGAAAAGCGTGTGAAAAAAACAGAAAAGCGGTTTTACAGGCGATGGGTGTGTGTTATTTTGTTTTTTTTCGTTTCAGAGGTTATAGGATACGATAAAGATGATTGAATTGAGGTTTCTTTATATATGTATGTAAATATATATATGTAAATATATACGTGTAAATATATATTTATATATTTAATTTTGACAAAATTTTGAGTGATAAAAACCTCTGAAAATTGGATAGTAAGCGATCGAATATTGGAACGAATCCAAATTAAACGTTTGCTAAATCCGAATAAGAGATTTTCAACGATGACATGTTCTCAGTACCTATGTCACGACAGTACGAACTGACCACGCTACTGCGAATGACAATCCGAAGAACCTGGTTTGTTCAAACAGAACCTTGTTGACTGTTAGCAGAAATATTTTACGAAAACGTCGCTATTAACATCATTCTGTTTTCCAATAAAAAATAAAACAAAAAATGTCTGCCAAGTGGGTGTGGCACATAGCTTCCCAGTATCCATAACCCGATTGTGTAGATGATCCGACCAGTGTAGCCTTAACTTGACTACGTTACTCTGTGATTGTAGCTAACAGCCCACATAGGGGACATTCTACATGTCAACATTCACAATCCCTGGAAATTTTATCGATTTCGAGAGGAAAATGTAGAAGTTACAACCTTTAGAAGGGTTTTACTCTGAAGCTGCGGTGACGGCAGAGACGGCGTTCTTGGTGTACCTTTAATCACATTTTCACCCACTACATCTAAATTCGGTGAAATACGGCTATGAAATTTTTACAGCTTTTTGATAATGGTCAGATTTTTAAGAAAAAAATGAGCCAAACCGAAGGAAGGCGAAGCTCGGTTTTTCCACTCCTCTAAAGTTGTATTTCGCTATAAAAACCCAAATCTGGAACTAATGTTCAAGCTAAAATGTTATGAAAAAATAATTAGTATTTTTTAGAGATACTACATATATATATCCAACATTTTATAATTTTTTTTAAATTTTTTGAAACACATAGAACGTGTTAGGAAATTTTCAAATTCCACTCTCAAAGTGCTTGAAATCTCGAATTATCAGGTTTGAGCCCCCATTTAGCAATGAAAACAATTTTTAAACATTGAAGGTCCTTCACACCCTTATTCTACAGGTAATAGACTTTGAGAAAACCACATTACATTTCTTTTTTAGTCACTTTGCAAAAATGGAGTTTTTTCCACTCCGGCCCCACTGTGCGCCGTACGCGGCACTTTTGCCACCTAGCATTGACCGATTTTGATGAAATTTGGTATGTAGGCTCCATTTGGGGTTTAGTTGTGCCCCGAAGATTTTGGTTTAGGTAGGTTACGTCTAAGGGTTCCAAAATGAATTTTGAAATTTTGAAAACGCCCTAACTCAAAAAATTTCGATATAAAAGTATTGTTTTTCCTTCAATTTAAGATTCTATTGAATTTTTAAAATTTTTTGCGACCACCCGGAGCTCTGTAGGACAAACCGTTCGCTCACTACGAGAATTTGAGTTTTGGACGTACGATAAATCAAAAACACGAATGTGAATCGCAAAAGAGGCCTAACCTCCGTTCAAATTTTAGCTGACCGAAATGACAATCGTTGTTTTTCTTCATGTTGGATGGTTGGTGGCTTTGCAGACGAGTGATCTATAGAAAACAATAAACCATTGTGTAATAATTTGCAGCGTTTTTTTAGAGTGTCCCTTGGCTTCTAATAGTTATTAAGAAGAGATTGAAAAAAGTGTGTACTACTACAGATCTATTATTTATTTTATATATTACGTATTATTATTGTATCATGATGTATTATCAATACTTCCGTTCAACGCGACGGTAAAAGGCTTCAGGAGTGCGCTTTGTAAGCCAAACAGAAAATTCAGCATTTGAAAAAAAGAAGTTAATTGTGATTCGACGGATGAAATTTAAGTGTGTTCCGAATGAATATGACTGCTCATGCTTGTTAGGGTTGTCAAGAATAATTAACAAAACTAACTAATCAACGACTGACTGACTTTAGTAATTTCTGGACGGCCTGATGATGATGTATTTAGATTGAAAGCCCTCGCCTCCTGTACTGGACTTGCTGGTTACGACGGATTCTCCAATAAAATACGTTAACAATGATTCTAACTAATCAAGTTCACTGTTCATAATTAGTATAATGGGTTGCTATGTAAAAAAAATAAAATACCTGTGTATCTACAAAGTTTCGATAAAAACGAAAGATGAATATCACTTTTGCTTCCTATGGTAGTTTCCTCAAAGAAGGTAGGTTCCTACCTGGATTGGTCGAAACTTTACTATATTGGGGATTTTCTGAACGAACTAACCGGATTTTAGGTGGAATGACGTCACAGGGGGTTGTCCACTCGTCCTCGCTTCAAATTGCCAACACAGGAAGCTAGCAAATACAATGCTGCTTGATAATAGTCGGATTCGATTTGGGCTTGAATGTCCTTTTTGGTTTGATTTGTTGTCTCAAAATGCCATGAATCTGAAAAGTTTTTACGTTGCATCAGCATCGTGAAGAACAAGGCGTTGACAATGACCTAAGGCGATTTAATTTGGATTCGATGAAACTGACATATTCCGATGTAATGTGAAGCTGTATACTAGTCCGTCGGTCCAGATCCAGCTTCATGAAGCAATGGACATCACAGGATCCTCATAATATACCTACGTTCTTGAATCACTTCAGAAAACAAAATTTGTATGAGCGAACAGAAAGAAGAGAACATGAAAACTGGTGAGACGAGTTGAGAAGGAGCAGATGTTAAAACGATGTTGCGTATTGTTCATCACTTACAAAACACTGACACGTCATTTTATGGTAATACTAGCTGAAAAGCCTGCTAAGAGCAGGCAAAAACAAATTGTAAATAAAACACGTAATTTATTAAATTAGAAAAAAATTTTGATGTCACGGCCTGGAATCGAACATGGGTTAAACCGTGAAACGTTACATTCTACAAACATGAATGACCATAATGAACAGAAAAGAATGAACAATCCTGATTGTCTTTTACGTAAGATTCTCCGTGCTGCTCTGCAGCAGTGGCTGTCACATACGATGAAGCAAATCGTAACGGACGGGGGCTATTAGAGATTTTAGAATAAGGCGAATCAACAGAAACCTCAGAAAAATGGCATTTGAAGGGTCCAGGGAAAGAACGATGAAACTCCAAAAAAGCTGATTTCGAGAAAAACGATAAACAAAGTTTGACAACTCGTTATTTGGCTCGATATGCATAATTATTAGCATTCCGTTGAGTTCAGTTGTTTTGTACTCTTTTTCAACTAGGTAAAACACTGACAAACCTGATCAATCATGTTTGTTCTTCAGTAGAGGGGAATAAGTAACAAAAAAAAAGTAAATTCATGAATGGTTTTAGTGAAAAAATGGAATACACTCATGCTTGCTCGTTCTTTTCAAAATGCATATTCATATTTGTTCAAAAATTGCAAGGAAACTGGGAATAAACATACCAAAATTGTACAATGAAAATAAAAATGTTATAAGATCAGCCAAGTAGTGTATAGGCATCTCCTGTCCTACCATTCATTCGTCATTATTGTTGTTGTCGCTGTCCACGTAAAGGTCTTCTTCATTCTCTTCTGTCGTATTGTCCGTGGTCAGTTCATCATAAAATTGTTTCGCATTTTGATTTAAGAGAAATTGTTTCAAGTGTTGTAGGTCCTTGAATTTTGGCAGAGAAATAGGCAGGGGACCGCTATGTAAGTTGCGCAGTGCCCTCCTAGGAGGTGGGGCTTTGCCTTTGTTTTTCCCTCTTTTTGGTGGTTGCCAAAGCACATTATTCTGTGAGTATGCTCCACAGTAATTGACACGATAGTGAACGTAATTTGGGGATGTAATGTCGATCTTCATACATCGTATAGGTCTTGTCGGAAATGGGCACTTGGGTTTGTAGATAGGTTCCAGGAAATCAGTCCACGTTTTGAAAAAATCTTGCTTGCAGTCAATGACTGTGAATGGTGTCGGTTTTGTTCTACTACTTCGAATCACTTCCCTCCAATCTTCCGGCACCTCCACGTAGGATTTCTGATTTATCAAGCTCATGTCTCTCTCGCACTCCAGGTAGGAATGTCTGCGTATCTTGGACTCTCATCGTTTTTCCCCATGCGCGCTGTCAGTCTCATCGTTCTTCCCCTGTAGCCCCCATCTTTGATCTCTATTTTCACGGGATTACCATCGTTTTTTCCCCGTGGGACTTTGGGACATGTTAGTACCCCCGAGAAGCTAACAGATCGCGTTGAAATCTCAGATTCGACAAAAAGTGGAGTTTTATCGTTCTTCCCCTGGACCCTTCATTTGGAAGGGATGGATAGAATGTCTCCGTCAAGTTGCACGGAGTAGGTATTTCCTGAAACACCAGTTTTTCCCCCCTTCTATGGGGACGGAGGCGGCACGGAGTAGGTATTTCCCGACTTGGGCGGGGGTTCGAGCCGCCGACATACGTACGTATACGGTTGGGGTTTTATGTATTAGGATTATCAAGCACAGATTAGCAAGATGAAATAAGCAACGTAAACAATTACAATGGTGGACTAAAAGTCATTGTAATTTTTCAAACCACTTTAAAATTGTCATAAGTTCAACGCATAAATAAAAAAACAGTTCCACTTGTTTGAATAAGTTCAAAATTTGAAAAAATTGCTTTGAACCAGTGAGAGAACACAATACACACTTTTAGAAAAAATTGCCCAGACTTCTAGGCAAACCTAAAATTAAAATACCTTGTTCTATTTTCAAATGAGAAGTAAATAAAAATGCATCTTGGTGCTGCCTAGTGGTGGCGGATTTCTCAAGTAATCTTGTGAGTGTAGAAACACGTACCGAATGCAGGTTTTGGGAATTGATGTGGATCGTATCTTTCAGGGAATGTGACGCTGTTTTCAACGGTACGTACCTATACCTACCATTAGGTATTGTAAGCTGTTTATGTCTAAATGACCAAAGAGTCGGTTGCTAACACCAATGAATAGATGCAATGAGAAGTAACGATTATCCGTTACTAATAGAATTATTAAGCTTACTCCTGGCAAAGTAAACTACAGTTTGTTCACCACGCTTTCAAGTCAACATTGAGTCCTAGCTGGATGGATGGCCCCCAACTGCTTTCAGCGATCTTCGGGGACTGTTCCTGAAGAAATTGGTAACCCTGACTGGGTCAAAAGATCAGTTTATTATTGTATTTTTGAGTTGAAGAGTCCCTAGCGGCAGGTCGCCATGGCAGCTCCTCAGAGACCGGTATACCTTCTTAGGTACCTTCTGTTTTTATGAGTTTTAAGTTGTTTTTGATTATGCTTATCTTTAGATATGGATTTTTCAGGTGATATCTCATGGGAAATGATAATGACCTGATCAAAACTTCCATTCATAGTTCCAGCAATCATAAAATTCCAACGGCGAACTGAGGTTCACCATACCAGGATAGCGATCGTATGGACAGTGAACCTCAGTTCACCTTGCCAGAAACTAATTTTTACTAATATCGGAAATTGTGGCCTGATTCCCATAGAAATATCCCTTAACATTCCACGTAGACTATGTTTTCCTCTTCATATTCAATGAGGAGAGCCCCCTCACGCTCCACCATCTTAGATCCTGTAAGCTCCTAGGGCTTTCGTCAGTACTTACTGTAAACCGGAAGGATAAAACCTGAAGAGCATCATTATTTATATACGTAAATATAAATTACTACCTATTTGTCTATATGTTTTTATCCTTTCCAAAACCGTTTATTCCTATCGCGAAAAAGTGGTTATTTGTGGGGTGGTTTGTGAATTTATTATTCCTATTCTTGATTCTCATATTTAAAATATATCTTCTCATATTTGGACAAGTTTCTATTCGGTCAAATTTCTATTTGTCTCGATAGATAATGCGTGCTGCGGCAGCGAGCGTTTGAAACAAGATAACAAACTCCCGCTAGAGTAAGTATCCAAGAATAGGAATCATTGCTCCACCCCCCCCCCCCCCCCCTCAAATAACCATGTAAGAGTAAAATTTCATCGGATTCAGATGGCAAATAAAGAAGTTTCAGTGGGAATTTTGACTTTAGAGGAATAGATTGTTTATTCTTGAAAATTGAAAAAAAGCCTCTACCTTGGTAGACTTGGATGCAATATCATGTGGAAGAAAACATTTTTTCAAGGAGAAGAAAGGAAAAATCTCGTCTTCCCACAAATTTGACAACGCTAAACGGTTCAACTCTAACTCAATAGAGTTAGATTGATTTCTAATAAGAAATCAATTTGAAAAAAAAAATCCATCCGTGCAGCATGAGTGAATGAGCGAGTTTTCTAAGTTTCAGTCTTCTCTACTGCAAAAACCTCAAAAAATACTCTCCTCGTCACCCCAAACTCATAGAGTACCCACACGTGTACCATACCTTCATACTGTATGCACAGGGTATGTCTTGAAGATGTTAGGAGCCCATATTTATGTCCTGCTCATCTCTGCTAACTCAGAGTAGGTATGAACTCGGCTATGTATTTTTGGATACAACGCTTAATTATTATAATACTTATTATAATACTTGTATTTAGAAATTGACTATAAATACAATTTTTTACAATTTTTAATTTCTGAATTTGTATATATATCAAACAGTTTGTGCTGAATCCGAATATACCATAATGACTATGGTTTTGATACTAATCACGTTTTTTGGCCGTATTTTGACCTATTTTCTGAAATTTTGGTCCTTAGGGTTGCCCGAAATTCCTGGCTTATGTGAGCCGTAGCTCACAAGTGCTTTATTCCCCTTGTCAGGAACTGGGTGAACACCGGGCTAATTAGCCAAATTCCTGAAAATATCATAAGGAGGAGGGTGAGGTAGGCCGGGAGGTCAACAACCCCTCCCACAAACAGCAGACGGTTCGGCGCCTAACCCCACTCTACGAGCAGTGACCTTCTCCCACCCTCTAGCCAGAGGGGGGGGGGGGCAAACTGAGGGAGGCCAGCGGCTTCGCCCCTACCATCAATCCTGCTACAACCTTCACCCGCGTAAGTCCTGTACCAGTTGGCAGCCCATTCCCCCCTCATTGCGCTCATTGCTCTGCTCTCAAGCAACGCCTTGCTCCATTGCTCCCAAAAATCTTCTAAGTCCCAAAAAGTCGCTTAAAGTAGAGTCTGATGTGTCTGCCCTCGATCTACTCCCATGCTCTCGACCCTCGCTTGTACCTGGCCAACCCTTGGTAGATGGAACAACACGATGCCACCCCGGACCACGCCCTAACGCCATTCAGAGCAACGTGAGTGTTGTGAACAATTTTACTTATTATTGGCCAATAATACATGAACTTTAGGGGTTTAAACACAGTAAAACGTAGTTCATCTGTTATAAACCTCGAACTTACCTTGCCACGTTGCTCAGAACCAACGCTTGTGAAATTGTCAAAAATCTGAAAACATAAAAGCAATTTGAATAGTAATGAGGAATTTCACCATGTCGGAATTTCCTATTTTTGACCCCAAAATCGGATTTAGCACCTCTAAAAACCCCCTAAGGCAAACTTTCAGCCCGAACTTCCTAATTTACGAATAAACAAAACAGTGTAGAAAATACGAATGTTTAACACTTTCCGTGCGGACCTAAAAAACTGGTTTTCGCCTGTGGCGGGAGACCTTTTTGTCAGGAATTCGGTAGTGCAAACCCGCAAATCTTAAAGATAACAGAATCCCCAGAAGTGAAAACGGCGCACTCTGGTGGCGACAGGAGGACCTACTAAGCATGAAAAAAATCCGAAAGAGGTTCTTAAGTCATCCACTAGGTAGCAGAACGATGAACAGCTCGGAGATATGCTTTGAGCTGTGATGGTATAAACCATCATACGCCACTCACGAAACTCGGCATGATGGTTATTACCATCATCCGCACGGAAAGTGTTAAAAAAACCGGGAAAATGACGTCATGCTGGAATAGTTCATTTATGGCCGCTTGAAGCGCTGAGATTGAGAAATCCATAGTCCTCAGATGCAAAATTTCATGAAACAGTAAAGTTCGAAATCAAAAAAATGAAGAAAAAAATAGAAAAAGCGAGATGGGGAAAATTAGGTTTCCTCTGTTTTTGTTTGATAACTTTTCTCTTAGAAAACACGATTTCGTCGTCCCAATGGGCAACACTGGGAGGAGACGGCGATCCGAACAGCCCAATCAGCGAGCGTTCCCGCTGCACGTCTGTTTTCCCGGTTAGTTTTGAAATTAAAAATTTTGATTGTCTCCCAAAAATAACAGGAGACTTATTTTTCGAAATCAGCCCGATTTTCATCTATCTCACACCATTAACTATTCAGGAAAAATGCAAACAGAAATCGGTGAAATTCCTCATTTTAGTGAACGTATATATTGAAAACGTACTTCGTAAGTCAAGCAACGCTTTGGTTTCTTACATCTAGATACTTACCTGTACTTACCTTATTCTTGCCGTAAATTCAAGCAGTGCTTTTACCATTGCTCATCCTATCTACATACTTACCATTTTTGTTAAGATAATCTTTGTACTGTTGCCTCAAACTGAAGTTCAATTATATTTTAAAGCTGAATTCTTTGTAGTTATCACTCGGCTTCACCTGGTTCCCTCATTAAGTGGTAAAATATTCAAGGTTTCAAGTAACACAACTCCACCTTTAGGCCATTTAGTTACCTGCGCAACGCGCCTGAATTCCTACTTTTATTCTCTTTGTTGCCAAGCAACCTGGTGGACCCCCTTCAAGGGAGTTGCTCTTTTCAGGTCAAATTTAGTCTCCGACGTCGCCTACGCTGACCCCTACCATTGCTTCACAGTTAAGTAAAATTTTATTTGTTTTCTTAACTCTAAGTTGCGACATTTCAACCAATCACACACTAACTCAACAACGTTATTATCCCACGTAAATGGGAGCTTACACTTACGAACTCATCTTTATGTTTCTATTATGAACTTTTTTGACTTTGGTTATCATTAGGCCATTTAGTTACCTGCGCAACGCGCCTGAATTCCTACTTTTATTCTCTTTGTTGCCAAGCAACCTGGTGGACCCCCTTCAAGGGAGTTGCTCTTTTCAGGTCAAATTTAGTCTCCGACGTCGCCTACGCTGACCCCTACCATTGCTTCACAGTTAAGTAAAATTTTATTTGTTTTCTTAACTCTAAGTTGCGACATTTCAACCAATCACACACTAACTCAACAACGTTATTATCCCACGTAAATGGGAGCTTACACTTACGAACTCATCTTTATGTTTCTATTATGAACTTTTTTGACTTTGGTTATCATTAGGAGTTACACGTATAACATACAAGTAACTCCATACAATTTTTGGAAAAACTTCAGGAATCGTTTCGAAATGTTCCAAAACGGATTTCAGTGAAAAAAAGCTAAAAAATGTACCTATGCTGAAAAAATCTACAATATGCTAAAAATTTTGAGTCCGTTGTAATAGCGTCATTTTCACTGAAAATTTGCCAAAAGGTTTCTCATCCCTTGGAACTTGTTTATATTTATTACATTGGTGAGTACAGTCACATCGGATAATTATAGAGAGTTAACAAATGTTCCCGTAGTAAGTAAACCGATTGTGAAAAAAGGTACCTACAGTTTTGAGATCTCAGCAACCTAAACATATTGTTAAGTAATGCATGCATTCCAGTGGATGTCCCATTGGATAAGCAGTAGATCAATGTAAATGTTGGTAAGTGATAAAACTGTTTCACTCGATGTAATTTATTTAGTATTTCAGGCAAGAAATTTAGACCCCCGCACGTCCTTATCCACCATAACATTTCTAGCGGCATGGGAGCATCAAACTTGAAGAGCTTTTGAAAATACATGATCTACGATACCCAACATGCTAATTAGAGCCCCCCCCCCCCCCCAACCACCACCATCAATGGTGCCAGCCTGGCACCAAAGCGGAAATACTTCGTAACGTTGAACTTTCATATATTAGTTTTGGCAGGCAGTCCGGCGAGGTTCACATCCGTATTCAATGTAAAACACAAAATAAGCGGTTTAAGGTGTCCTGACACCATGGTGGCACCACTATTAGTTCCATGGTGATAAAGAGAGTAATTTATGAAAATCCGAAGGTATAATGAGAATTTTTCCTCAATGTCAAAGCATGGGTACAATTAGTAATCTGTAAAGGAGCCGAAATATTTAAAAATCGGATATTTTGTAAATATTATCCCCCTTTCCCCATGCTGATTTTGATACTCTGGTAAAATAGTGTGCAATTTGGAAGATTTTTGAGTCAAACAAAAAAAGAAACACGCAAATTGGTTGGAAATTGGGGCCTGAGAAGAGTTTACAGGATTATGCCCGCAAATGCACGTTTTTAAAGCTTTCACTCCCCCTTTCCCCCCACTTAAAAAGCAAAATTCAAAATTCCGGCGACGTAGTGAACAACTAGATAGATTTCCGCGTCGAATAAAAAAAGAACCACGAAAATCGGTTAAAAATTGAGGCCTGGGCAGAGTACACAAGACTATGCCCGAAAAAACGAAGTTTTTTGAGCATTAGCCCCCCTCCCCCCCCCCCCCTTAAAATGCAAAATTGCAAAGTCCGGCGACGTAGATTACAACTAGATAGTTTTACACGTCAAACAAAGAAAGAGCCATGAAAATCGGTTGAAAACTAAGGCCTGGGCAGACGACACAAGATTTTGATACATACACACACACGAACAGACATACACCTATGTTTTTTTTTCGCGGATTTGGATTCAGAATGATTTAAAACGGATTACTGTGTGGTTGGTTTTTTTCTATTGAATGTTATGCAACTTTACCCCAGATCAATCGCATAAGGATGCCCAAGTCTTACTGTGGGACGTCCTAAAAGGTGATTTTCGCCTAAAAGAAACTATTTTAATTTATTCTTGACTTCATATTCGTATTTTTCAACCTAAAAAACATGGGAATTGAGGGTTCCAAGAGCAATGGAAAATAGTCAGCGAACATGGGAGCAATTCTAATCCAAAATTGGTGCCACTATCTGATGAAGCTCACAAGAACGCGGGTTGGGAAGATAGAGGTGTGGCCTGTCCCGTGATCTCTCCCACCACGCGGGGTCACTCTCGGTATGTTTGAAGCCCCTTGCCAATTGAACAAGAAGGCAACAACAACCTTGTTATCAACTGCCGGTGTTATCAACATTGTTAAGTCAGTGCCCGAGTTAAATCAGAGAGTATCAGTATAATCATGGACTAGGTGCATTGATGTCCAATTTACTGTCGGTGACGTCACAGTGATTTGTCGATGACGTTTTAACAAATTATGGATTTCCTTGATGCATCTGTTACTACCCGGGGAGATGAGCAGTTTATTGATGTTTGAAAATTTTCCCAGTACTTCCTGGTGGCGTCCGTCGGCACCTCCAGGTAAGTAGTCCCGGGACTCCCGGGCTGTGATTTGTGTTCTCTCCCTCCCAGACAGGTTCTCCTCTGACCAGGTAACTATCAGTGCTGCGTGTTGTTGCAAACCACCCTCTCAATTTTACCTAATGGCATTTATGAAAGTTAACTGCCTTTTTGAATCGAGAAGTCTAAACCTGCGTAACCCCTTCAATACATGTCGCATTCTTCATCATTTCATTTCCCTCAAGAAGATAGAATAAATCAAATATCAGAAACTACCTCCCTACTTGGCTGAATTCTAATGTTAGTCGACTCTTAGGTATGTACCTACTTCACAGCTTCTTTGTACCGTCAGTAGTTTTACTCCTTATGATATTTCTGCTTCATTATCACTGTATTACATTCTTTAGGTACCTATATAATCTTAGTTGCGTTATGCAAAGCTAAATCAATTTTATTTCTATACTTCATCAACATCGGATTGAATGATAAGGGATCGGATTGATGATATGATTTTATTTTGGTGATTTGATTGGAATTCTTATCTTGTAGGTACTTCGACGATTTAATTTTTTCTGCCTACATTATAAATTTTACATTTCTACACTTTTATACGATTATATTTCTTGTAGTGTACCTAAAATCCATGATCTAATGTTCGTTTTGCGTGAAATATTCAGTTCAGCAATGTCGTGTTCAAGGCCAAACACTCCAACAGGTGAACAACCTGTCATCTCAACAATATATACTCCTGCTCAAAATTAGAGCACCACCATGTATTTCTTCGTTTGTCCCCTTCTTTTTTCTCTTGTCAAGTTTTCATCCATTTGCACACATTATTTGCAATCAAAGAAGGAAAGAGGTAACCATAAAAGGCACAAATTCGAGAAAAAAAGATGTTTTTAATAAATTAAAGAAAAATGTACTTCTTGTGGTAAAATGATGAAAATTGAAAATGTGAAAAGTAGGTTTGAATTATGCCAGTTTAGCCTTCAAATACTTGTTATTACCACCTCTAGCTCGGGTGAGGGCTTGGACCCTTCGACCCATGCTTCTAATCAAGTTTTGGATAGCCTCCTGGGGATATAGTCGCACTCCTCTTTCGCTGCTGTTTCCAGCTGCTGAAGATTGTCTGGTGGTGGATCACTGGCTCGAATTCTTCTTTTCAGCATGTGTCAAACATGCTCTATCGGATTCATGTCTGGGCTCCCTGGTGGCCAGTCCGGGATTCAAAATTTATAAGGGAAGAAGGAAAGAAACACTCGAAAAAATGGGTAGTGGTGCTCTAATTTTGAGCAGGAGTGTATTTCAGTAGGCTAGGTTCATAACGAGCGGTGCTCCTGGGATTTGTATTTGTGTAGGTGACAAAATCTTGAGTACTCTGCCCAGGCCCCAATTTCCAACCGATTTTCGTGTTTCTTTCTTTATTCGACGCGGAAACCTATCTAGTTGTGCATTATGACGCCGGAATTTTGAATTTTGCTTTTTAAGTGAAGCAAAGGGAGGGTTAATGCTTAAAAAACGTGCGTTCCCGGGCATCTTCTATGATCTCGTCTTTAACTAAAAAATTATGTACTTTTCGTTTTTAAAAAAATTGAATATTTAATGTTTTAGTAACAAATTAACATTCTTTATCTTTTCGAGTCCCAAAAATTAATTTTTTTCCTATCATTAACTAGAGTGAAGTTGAGATGTGATTGTTCCCCACTGGGACGCAAAATTATGTATGTGTGATCGTAGGGTCAAGTTCGGGTATTTTTCTGGTTTGGTGCCCCACCACTTTCAGAGGTCACCCAGCGCCCCTGGTTTTGTTTGAAAATCTATACTAGCACCATTGTTAGCATATAATTCTTTGAACACCACGTCCTATAAAATATCTCTCAATGTTACAGAATTATCGCCAGTTAGCAACCTGCTAAGATGTCTCCCATGGAATTCCAGGACCGTATTCATTTACTCCAAAGCGGGAAGGACTCCACATTCCACATTGTGACCCAAGACACAGCATGCTGCAGGGCTGCTGATAGTGAATTTCGCAGACAGGCTATGGTGTGTAATTCAGAGAAAAGCCTACCTAATGAGTTCATAGTGTTTTCTTTTCTTCTTAACGTTCATTTGCACTATCCTACTGAATAGTAAAATATGAATATAGTTGTTTTGGTGTTACAGGAATCCGGACAATAAGAGAGGGCGCGAGGAGGGCAAAACCTTTTTAACCCCGCCCGATAAAAGAGTGGTGGGGTTAGAGAATAGTCTGGTGGGATCATAAGTGGAGATCATGGAAGTCCCCCTAGACACAACCTCCTCGGAAACCATTGTGGCGTCCCCTAGGTCGTCTGCTTCGTCTGACTTTAGCCAGACGCTGCTGACAGTCGGGGATCTGATGCTGGAAGAAAACGAGGAGGAAAACAAACTGCTTGAATAAAGCAGTATAATATAAATATGTTAGCTATCATATTAAACAACCAAGGTAAGAAGGAATTCAAACTTCAAACCTATATATTAAACACATAATGCTCAATATGAAAATTGGTATTATTAATATCCACGGATGATATCGCACAATTTACTATTTCAAATAAGTTAAATGTGGTCCTAATTCAAGAACCACATGTTAACAAATATAAAATAAGAGGTCTAGATTTACAAAACTATGACCTTATTTTATTTATATCTTCAAGGAAGATATTATACCAAGAACATGTATTATTATCCACAGGAAATGGGGAGCAGTCCCCATAACTTGGAACAACAACAAAGACATCAGATCCGTGATACTTTCAATAAAGAAGAGAGACGGTTCGACTCAACAAACTGTCTTCACTTCAATCTACCGTGCTGGGGACCTCAGCATTCTTGATTCCCACCGCTTTGGAGGAACTCACCGCATGGTGCCAGGCCAATCAACACCAGATAATCATTGGCGCCGACACAAATGCAATCTCTACCACCTGGGGTGAAAGGTATACAGACGGACTAGGTGAGGCATTTCAACATTTCATATTATCTAATAATTTGAATGTAATAAATATTGGGAACATTCCAACATTTCTAACCAGCAGGGGATCTTCAATTATAGATGTAACCCTTGCCTCCCAAGATATCACACCATACATTAGTCAATGGAAGGTACATCCTGAGGCAATATTGTCTGATCATAGACTTATCACATTTACTGTAAGTCTTCCTAAGCCCTCAATGATTAAGATACAAAATCCCAGGAGAGCAGACTGGGAAAAATTTGAGAACCGTTAGAGGGAGCTTCTGTCCTCCGAGGAATGGTCTGTGGAGGATGGGCGCTCCCTTAACAACTCAACAAAGTCACTTTTAGACTGTCTTAACAAGGCATTTGATGTGGAGTGTCCACCGAGAATCGTGAAGGGGAGGAGTAAGCCCTGGTGGACGCACACATTGAAGATTGCCAGAAATGAATACCGTAGACTTCAAAGAAAGGCAGGGCGTAGTAAAACACAAGCCGATCGCGAAGCATTCAAACAAAGTAGAACTCAGTATAGGATCCTCCTCAACTCAAACAAGAGAACGAGCTGCAGAGAGTTCTGCTCGAAAATAGAAGAATCTGCTGGACTCTTTAAGATATTACAAGATGAATTCACACCCACATTAGGATTGCTTAGGCATCCCGATGGCAGAACAGTCATAAACGAAATGGAAGCCTTGGATCCTTGGAGCCTTGTGTTGGGGTAGCCGGCGGAATCCTCTTTTCAAGATAAAGGGGCCTCGAAAGAGGGAGAGTATAAGCCATCTGTGCCTGAAACTCTTTTCCAATGGCATCCCCAGGCAGTGAGTGAGTGAGTGAGTGCATTGTTCTCTCTATTGATTGCGCGTAGATTCTGTTTTTAGCATGGAACATGCTTCAGCTTTGGACTAACCACCTGAAAAACGTCCCGCTGGAGGGGTGACACGAAATTATTTGCGGGGGTTGGGGGGAGTTATTCTCCACCCGTTCCTCCCTGTCCGTACTCCACCAAAAAGCGTGGCTGAAGCATGTTAAGCCAAAAGCTCTAATCAGTAAGGCGAGGCCCAAAGAGCCGAGTTTTTTCATCTCAATCTTTTTAATGCCAGTTTAATTCACAAATACTAGTGATTCTTTTCACTAGTAACTGTCACAAAATCTTAAACAGCTCAACTGATATTCAACAAAATTGGTACCTAGTTTACATCAGAAGGGAATTGGCTATTTTAGGCAATTAGGGATTTGGCGATTTCGATAAGGAGTTTTGTATCATGCTCATCACCCTATTCAACTGTAACGGGACTATTGTGTCACTAGTGTCACAGAAAACATCTTATGAATTCCCAGATGTTCCAAGGTGACATCAGATTTACTAGATTTAAATTGAAATGTAACTATTAATGGACAGAGCTGAATTTTTTGATCATTTTTTGTAAGCTATTAGAAATCAAAAAACTAATGTTATGAGAAAAATGTTTAAAAGTTTTTCATCGATTTCTTAGGAAAATTTTGTCTTAGCTCTATTTTGAGACGCACAAAAAAATTCTGCTGTCCATTCGGTAAATTTAAAATTTTAATTTAATTTGTTTACTCTCGTGACACCTGGGGGTGGCTTTAGATGTTTTCGGTGACACCATGGTCCAATTAGGGTATCAATGCTTTGTACTATAAGGAAGGTGATGGGCTACATGGGAACTACAATCTTGCAAGACCACAATCCTGCGAGACTTCAAAACTCCAAATCACAACCATTTGCATGAGCTAGCCCACTGATCTATACCTCACTTGAATGAGCGAGCCAAGCAAGTGGACATGCTAGTACAAATTTCTAAATGTTTACCTGAATTTTCCTAGTAGATGGAATGTCTGAATTTCTCAAATTTGGGCAGATACAATAATACCCATAAGAGTAGCATTGTTTCTTGTCTTAACTGCAGGTCACATATTATCTCATTTGACAATAGGTTCTGGAATCCTCACCATTGCCAGAAGATGACCTGCCAAGACTTCTCCATGGGCTCCAGGCCCACTCTCAGACCACAGTCGAGACCCACTCGTCCCCCCACAACCATCGCCTAGGATATCTGAGAGTCAATCTCATTGACAGTCTACAGTGTGAAAGCAACAGCCTTTTTTCTTCCGTACTCTTCGGATTTCCTCACATTTCAGATCCAGAATAATGCAAGATAAGTAATGTTTAAATCCACTTAATATGATTAGTTCTTAATATCAATGTAATTTTTATAATATCTGTTCTTAATATCTACCTGTCTGTCCTAAGCCTTTCTTGGTTCCTGTTATCATAAACATAACTTCGCTTCTTGAAAGTTCATAGTACTTAACATGGATACGTCTTATGTTATAATGTGATTGGAGAGCCATCTCCAGACCCCCCACTCACACACCAAGTTGTAGTTTAGACGTGGATTAGCCGTTAAATTGTGGCTGCTTCAGCCATTTGGGCGTGGTTGATTCTGTCGTTTGGGTGTGACTAGTTAAGAGATTAGAGTATGGTTTATTCCGTTCGGGTGTTGCTAGTTAAGCCGTTAGGGCATGGTTTGTTCTGTCATTTGAGCGTGGTTGGTGCAGTTGGTGGGCGTGGTTGATTCTGTAGTTTGGGTGTGGCTAGTTGAGAGATTAGAGTATGGTTTATTCCACCGTTCGGGTGTTGCTAGTTAAGCCGTTAGGGCATGGTTTGTTCTGTCATTTGAGCGTGGTTGGTGCAGTTGGTGGGCGTGGTTGATTCTGTAGTTTGGGTGTGGCTAGTTGAGAGATTAGAGTATGGTTTATTCCGTTCGGGTGTTGCTAGTTAAGCCGTTAGGGCATGGTTTGTTCTGTCATTTGAGCGTGGTTGGTGCAGTTGGTGGGCGTGGTTGATTCTGTAGTTTGGGTGTGACTAGTTGAGAGATTAGAGTATGGTTTATTCCGTTCGGGTGTTGCTAGTTAAGCCGTTAGGGCATGGTTTGTTCTGTCATTTGAGCGTGGTTGGTGCAGTTGGTGGGCGTGGTTGATTCTGTAGTTTGGGTGTGGCTAGTTGAGAGATTAGAGTATGGTTTATTCCACCGTTCGGGTGTTGCTAGTTAAGCCGTTAGGGCATGGTTTGTTCTGTCATTTGAGCGTGGTTGGTGCAGTTGGTGGGCGTGGTTGATTCTGTAGTTTGGGTGTGGCTAGTTGAGAGATTAGAGTATGGTTTATTCCACCGTTCGGGTGTTGCTAGTTAAGCCGTTAGGGCATGGTTTGTTCTGTCATTTGAGCGTGGTTGGTGCAGTTGGTGGGCGTGGTTGATTCTGTAGTTTGGGTGTGGCTAGTTGAGAGATTAGAGTATGGTTTATTCCACCGTTCGTGTGTTGCTAGTTAAGCCGTTAGGGCATGGTTTGTTCTGTCATTTGAGCGTGGTTGGTGCAGCCATATGGGCGTGGTTTTCACGTGGTTAAGCCGTTTAGACCTTCCTGGTCAAATCGTGATTTTAGGGAATGACCCCGAATCATAAGATACATCTATGTCAATATATACTTTCTAGCACTTTTTGGATACCTAATGCCTTCAATTTTTGAAAACCTAATTTAATATCGAATAATGTGGCTTAAGGCGGGCAGTTAAATTTATTATTTCATTTGTTGACTCTTGGGTACAGTTTTGAAATATTAGAGAGTTCCTAGTGGTTTTTGATACGGCGTGACGTTTTACACACACACACACACTCAGCATGGAAGATATACTTCTTCCATGCTCTCAATCCAGCGCCGGATTGTGATAAGAACACGCCGTATCCGATACGGCGCCGTATTGTTACGGTCGAATACGTCACTAGGAGGCGGACGATCCGGTTCCGGCGCGCTGGATTGACCCTACTAGGAACTCTCTATTATTATGTACTCTGTTGTTTAGGCTGTATTTTTCCGAACCCTTGGGTGGGTCTGGGCATTCCACTGATAAGAACTACTTTCAACCTATAACCTAATCCAATTTCCAAGTTGATTTGTTTCTTACGTTTCTACTTATACATGGTTTAGAATTTCTAATTTTTGATGACAAAGTTCGTGTCTTCAACGATTAAACGTTCAAAACCTTCTTATATTTACCAAGCCTTCACAAAAACAACGTGCATTAGAATTTAGTTACCTACCATGGAAATGGAATTAGGAAAATTATTCCTCCAAAAACGATGACCTTGTGTGACGGTGAAATTAAAATAGATTGCCTTTTCCAACTTCAACTGGTAATGCTACAACTCATTTATGAATAGACAATCCTTCGAAACTTACCGTTCTCTACCATCAATCTCATCCTTCTTGCTTTGGCCTAAGAAATTGATTTCTTACAGTTGTAAAAAGCAATTAATTTTGGGAATCAGTTTACCTAATTCAGCCATTAGGAGCCCTTTTCCCACCCATCAATGTTAATGTAAATGTGATACAGTTTTACTAATGATAATAACTAAATTGTCTGATCAGTTGTGATTCGTGAGTATCCCATGTTTTCTATGTTTCAGCATCCTTGATAAATCAATGGTTTAACTATAATTTTTGTTGATGAACTTTTTTTATTTGGATGTTGCCAATGAGTTTTATTTTATTTATGTTTTTGCATGCATTTTCTTCTACTTGTGTAGTTAATAACCTTATAAGTATAAGAAGTAGTACTCGTATTGATTCCAAGGAAATCGTACCATCTTGGCTATATATGTTTGGGATCTACTATTAGATGATGTTTTTGAAATTAGTGAGATGAATAATATTTTAATGTCAAGGTACATAACCCAGGATATACACACTTTCTTGGGTTTCTCCTGCTGTAAACTCATCTCAGATCCTTTGAACATCGCGAATGAGTTACTCCAATATTATGTACCTACCAAATTTGTTTTCTGATTTCATTCAGGGGAATATTTGCACAGCTGACTTTCATCTGTATCTAATCCACCTGTCTACCTTATTGATGATTTTCAAAATTGGCTATTTTCCAATTCCTAACCAATTTTCCATTTGCCCTCATAATCATGAGTGAGCATTTTTCATCTGAGTGTGTTAAATCCTATGGAATGATGGTATACCCAACGTTAGAGCCATCAGAACAAGGACACATCTTGATTTCAGAAATTTAAAAACTACTGCTCAACAATTCAGCATGATCGATGTATGCTGTGACATCTTGTTGGTAACGTCTTTGGGGGATAACATGTATTAGTGTTATTAGTATAATTGTTTGGTAGAAATCTCAGTTAGAACATATGTTTATGGAGTTCAATATTTTTTGTTCTTCCTTATTATTCCAACAGTTTTCAGATTTTGGTGATTGTATTCACCGGTTTTGATTTTCAATTTCATTTCAGTGGGCCATTTCACTTAGGATGTCTGATTTCAGGTTTTCGCTATTGACTGCTTTGTTGGAATTTATAATATTCAGAGAAAGGTGGATTGCTTATAACCTCTTGAGATCCAAATGGTGTGCAGCGAGTTTTTTTTTCATTTTTTTAAATAATTTTTATTGGTACAATTACTTTAAATAAGTAGGAACATATGTGTGTTACATTGGTTCAAATGAGTATTAGGTGCTAGAGAGACAGAGAGGGAGAGAGAACGTGCTTCATTCACAACAAAAATCATAGTTGCACACCGTGCTTAGGAACTATAGAAAATACAAGAAGACGGATAGATGCACAAACATTAATTTATACGCACAATCCAACTAGGAGCTTAATTGCCTGTCTGTCGGAAGTTCACAAGAGCTTAGTAATCAACCATTGAAACAATCCCAAATCAGGCTTGTATACAAAGAAAGACAACAACAAAAGAAGATAAAAAGAACAGGATTGAAGGGAAAACGATAGGTAAGAGTGATGGGCACACCAAGATTACCAATTAAATTCCCTGACTAGTTCACGTCTATAAACTAAAGCAACTTTACAAAATTTTGCCAGTGAGATCCAACGCTCCTCTCGGTCCAACATCTCCTCAACTTTCAACCTCTTCCCAACAAACCTCACCCTAAATTCTCTTTGTATTGGGCTTACTCCCAAGAAATAGTAAACATCCTCAGTCACTGTAGCTTCACAAGGAGCAGATTTCACAATTCGGATCATACGGTATTATAAAGTCGGAAATGCAGCCCCAGGAGCGAGCCTCTCGATTTAACGATCCAGTACCAGCACGCGAGTGGGATGTTTCTGAGGAGACCCCTTCAACTACACATCCAAGAACACGGTACACATGGCAGCACCATAACCTCCGCACGATGTCCACCTCTGCAGGCCAAAACAATATTTTCAAGTTGTAACTTCCATGTTCCTATGTTACTGGGGTCACCATCGAAAGAGCAATCATTGGCGCATGCTAAATTTCCATGGTCTCTGTCACCTTTTGCTATGGTTAACCATTTCCATCTTAACTATGAGTATTTGGTACTATACTTCAAACATTAAGTCAAAAAGGAAGCTATTTCTACTGGTTACTTAAACGTTATCTAACTACCTAGAGGGCTTCGCTCTTAATATTTCAGTTCGAGAGGCAACCGTCAATCATGAAAATCTATCATTAATATAATGACTATCGTAATTCTCGTCATTTTCTCCGAATGTCTCCAGTATTGCTTCATGTGTTGCTTATTTCTTGCTCCTTATTTATGTACATGAAATTGATTCTTAATTTTCTCTGGTGTTTCGGCTCGTTACCTGTCACATTTATTTGTTCAGTTGGACATTAACTTGGGAATTTCATAATTATTCTCGCTTTGTTCCAAACGCTCTCCATTATACTTGGCTCCTTGTTTCCATCTTTCTTCTTTTCTCCTCCTCCTTCGATCTACTTTTCCCACTTGGAAACCACAGATTGTTGTTGGAAACACAATTCATTTTCGCAGCCTTTTCTTCAAGATATTTAAATCTACATTTTTAATAACCTATGTAAGTTAAGTTGGAACTGGAGGAGAAAAAGTTTTTTAAAAGTTATCTGATTTTCATTCGACGCAAAATGAACAGTTGTAAGAACGTGGTACGTTGAGGACGAATGGCGGGATGATACTAACTGGAGACTCGAGTACGGGCTGGGCACCTGCTTTTTTGACGTCGGGATGAACATCAGCAATAAAGAGGAATATCACCATAATTGCTCATACGATTATAACATGTACGTCATTCATTCTCTGCCTTCTTGATACCTTGGTGTTAGAAACGCGAACACTTCTTGAATTGCAGATGTTGGAAACACTGATTGGTGTTGTGAACGAAGAACAGTTTTGTGGTAGTTTCTTCTAGATATCTAAATTTATATTTTCATTAACATGTTCGATTACAGTTTCATTCATCTTCTGCCTCATTGCTACTCTGATGTTGGAAACACAGATCAGTTTTGTGGTATTTTCTTATGTTGTTGTTTACATCCTCGATTGTTACGTTATTCGTATTTCCCCTTCCTGCTGCTTTGGTGTTGGAAACATAATATTTAGGTGTTTGAAACCAGATCAGTCTTTGAGAATCAGATTGGTATTGGAAACTTAGATCTGTTTTGCAGTCTTCTCTTCTGAATTTCTAAATTTATTTTTTCATTCGCTCGTTCGATTGTAAGTCATTAATCTTCCTCCTTTTTGGTACTTTGATATTGGACTCACAGATTGGTGTAAGTGTTATGTAACTCACCATCGGCCTTCTTGCTACTTGATGTTGGAAACACCGATTGGTGTTAGAAACCTAGGCCAGTTTTTGAAACACAGATTGGTGTTGAGAACACTGATTTTTTCTTCGAGACATCTAAATTGCTCCCGAGTCTACCAAGGTAGCGGAAGCTTTGTTTTCACTTTTCAAGGATGAAAAAAAAAGTTCTCCAAAATCAAAATTTTCACTCGCGCTTTGCGTTTTATACCTTTCTGAACAATTTTGGTTCCGTGCCTGTCTGGTAAGTAATTTTTTGATCCAATCACATCTTTAACCTTGGACACTGTGCTCAAACCCCCAGATTCTTACTACTCACTTAGGTACATTTTTCATCCGAATTTGATGAAATTTTCTATGCTTGTCCAGATTAGCGTGTAGATGGTCCCCTATGAGGGTAGTGAAAGTTACTTAGAGATTGGTGTTTTTAGATTAACGACTATGCATTGGATCATCTATATAATCGGGTTATAGATACGAGGAAGCTATGTGCCACACCCACTTGGCAGACGTTTTTTATTTTTATTAATATTTCGGTTGTAATGTCATTCTTCCTCTGCCTTCTTGATACTTTGGTGTTTTAAACACGATCAGTCTTTGATATACAGATTGGTGTTGGAAACACAGATCAGTTAAAAGGTTTTCTCCAGGATTTCTAAATTTATATTATATTTTCATTATCGCATCGCACCCTCCGAACAACTGATTCAGAATCCTCTTTGTGCAATGATCGCTTTTTGTCTTCAACCGTGTTGCGATTTTTCCATAGTACTCTCGCATCCTTTTGCGATGATTCTTCCTTCTAATTACGAAACACGATTCCTTCTTGAGCATCTTCCACTGAGTTTAAAAGTTTCTATATCTTATTCCGTTCTTTCATTTTTCTATTTTTACTACAGCGATTTTTCTGGTCACTAGTTGTCTTCCATTGGTCTAATTTCTTCTGTGCCTTCAACTATGATTGATGCATCGCCCCTCACTTAGTTGATCGCAAATCGGTGCTTCTCAAACTTATCTTTTGCCATATCTTGGCTCTTGATCTCCATCACATACATTCTCTTGCACTTTTCTTTTATCTCATCCAAATCTATCTCAGTTTTCTCAAAATAGCCTTCACAGTTCGGATCTCAGCCCATTCAAGGTCTTATTTACCTCCATTCATATGATTTTTTCACTTCTGATTACCAGCTTGCACTTTTTATGTCATATATTTTACTTCCACACTATTCGCACATTCCTCGCCTTTCGAATATGTCAAAAATGTAAAAACTTCGTCTAAAAATTGACTTTTCCATCTTCCCATTTTCACTTGTTTCTTGAAGTTTTCCTCTTCTGCCAGAAAGCTTGAAACTTGTTGATCAATTATTCGGCCACTTCTTTCTATTACTTCTCTCCTTTGACTATTTTGTGTTCAAGTTCATACCATTCTAATCCATTTTGTGCTTATCCCCTTCCATATTCCCAAATGCCTCTCTGTAAGTTCTCTCCCTGAAGGACCTCTTGCAATACACCGGGACTTTTATATATCAATAACACTTCTTTGTGGTTTTTAGCGATGTAACATCGGTATTTATTTGATTTTTTTTTTTCTTGAGAGAAATCTATTCTGAATCTTTTTGCAAATCAACTATCACAATCCTGAGTTTTAAAACTTTATCTAAGATTTTTTCTTACAACTCAGAATTTGAAAATGTCATAAGAAATCCATCTTAAAAAATAGGGTGGGGTGGGAGTACCTGAAGGTTCAAATGGGTAAGTTCCGGCAAATTCAAATTTATTCCATTTGAATTTAAAAGCCAGTGCGATATCAATAAATTGTTAGAACCTTTCCGTTTTATTTTTTTCTTGTTTGTTACGATCTCTGAAAATCCTCCTCTACTGGGAAAGTACCATGGAAGTATTTGACTTTTCTTTAGTTCGCCTTATCACGAGAGGTGTGGAGTCTTCCCCTCACCTACCCTAGCTCTTGAAAAAATCCCAAATAACCCCGGGAACACGAAATTGGACATTTTGAGAAGTAAAATGACTCTACTGCAATAAAGTTATGTACAGTTTTTCATTTTCAGTAGGTATATAATGTATTAGGTATCTATCTGAAAACTCAGGAAACTTATGTTTCAACATTTTTATTAATTTACAATAATTAAAATTGGCGCCATGGAAGTTCGGTTTAGCTTCATCTAGACTCACCACGACACGATACTCTCTATGATTGATTATTCTTCTCGAGAAACTCCATGGCAGTAATCCAGTCCAGTCCTGATTACCTGAGTGAGTCAGGTTTGCCTGACGAAGAACCTTGTTTCTTGACATTTTGAACTGCATCTAATAAATACCGTAAAATGAGTAGCCAATAGGGTGTGTAACGTTGTGGTATACATACATACCTAATACAAATTTCCTGGCTTCACTGTTATTTAATGTGTATTGTCTTTCGACATGACTCTATGTCTTTTCTTCTCATGAAATTTCCTTGTATAGAATGGTTCTTCGCATTTGATCATCTATGTTTCTCTCTTGGATATCGATGTTATTAGTTTACTGATTGTCCATGGTGAAAGGAGAAGCGAACTGACAAGGCTCTCGTCGTGTCCATGGTAATCCTAATAATGCATGATTGTGGTTGTATGAATTCACTAATGAATTCAGTGGCAAAATCATATTGGTTTTTATTTTTATCATTTCCATTTTTTCGAACTTCTTCGAGTACATAAAATTCATTCATACTGATGATGATTAAATCAGTTACAATTGGTAAGGAGTGGGGGGAGACATTATAACGCCCACCCTTCTAGTGTTTCAGTTATTTTAACTATAGGTACAGTATCATCAGTGGGTTCTAATCCTCTAAATCCTAAGTTTCGATAGCTTCATTTTATCATTGGGGATTATTCTGATTTTGAAGAGGTTGAACCTCATTGAATGGAAAATTTGCCTCACATTTTTTTTTTTTTTTTTTTTTTTCGAATGAGGGTTTATTTTTATGGAATAAAACCATAGTGAGCTGCTCGAAAACGCATCCAAAAAATTTTGAGAATTTAAGGAAGATGGAAATTTTAAATGTGGTGGCAATGTGTAAGAGGCAGCCATGTTTGAAACGTGACGGATATTCTACCAATCTGACTTCAAAGGAGGTTCTGTGGCGCTTACCACAGAAGCGGAACATACGCGAACTTTTACCTTCCGAGTAGTGCGCACAAGAGTGCGCCACGAACTGGCAGGAAGAACCCAGACACAAAATTGACCAAAAGAAACAGTATTACTCACTTTTTTACAATAAGAATCTATCTACTAGTTTATCAAGCATTATTATTCTTCATCTTCTCTTATTTAGTTTCAAGATTTGAATCACATTATTCGAGTAGCCATTTCACTGGATCATTTTGTGTGGCGTGCTAGAACTCTGTCTGTTGTCGTTGCTTTCGCGTCGTTTTTTTTTTTTTTTTTTCGTATGACGTCAACAATATTCCTCGATTTTCGCGGTGTTTTGTAACAGAGGTTCACTTGTTTAGTCATTTTCTCCTACGGTAATTTTTTTCCGTTGGTTATTCCTAGTGTTAAACGTTATTCTAGGGCCCTATAATAGGATTTGCCTTGAAATTCCAGAATCTAAAATTGAGGCAAATTCCCCATTGAAGAGCCTGATTCCAAAACAAACTAAGTCATATTTTTGGCAATTTGAGTTTTCACTTCCCTGCTCTTACTGCTTTGTCTCGTGGTTATTGTGCCAAATCTAAGTCCATAGCTAAGATCAAAAATGCTAAAAGCAGAGTTTGTGACTTGTTTTCGAATCGGGCTGTTCAATCACACCATTGCCTTTAAAACAACATTGTTACTGCCTAACAATTATAGTTGTTGAAAACAATAGGGTTGTTAACAACCTCTGGTGTACGGACTTCGGTTCTTTGTTAGAAAAGGGCCTTGCGAACTAACCATAAAAATCACCGGCCGAATTTTCAACGTTGGTCGCTGTGTATAAGGCTTTTTAATGTATCAGATTTTGTGAACGAGTATGACAGTCCAAAATCTATGTTAAGCAATAGGTACTTCATTTCCATTGCGATTTGATTGGATTATGTCGCTCTGGTACATACATGTGGTATGTTAAGTACCTAATGCCATAAACAATAGAGGCACATGATGTATACCAACTCACCGCTCTTGGGGGCTCCTAATAACTGGTTTTATGGCTTTTCCCATTAATGTTAATCTTTTCTAATCATACTTGAGCTTCGTGCTTGAAAAATGTCTGCCCATAGTGAAATAATTCGTGAATAACCTTTTATTAGTATGGTTGTGTATTTGTTAAGAAGAGTAATGTTGAAAACCTCATTAACTCCTGTGTTGTTTACAGTAACGCTGATTTTATACATATTGGGTACTAACGTTGAAAGTGCTTCATCAATTTATTGATCAAACCATGGCTTCAACTAGTTTTTAGTGAATACTATTTTTTGAGTTCACTATTGCCATTGCGCATCATTGCCTGGCTTTTAGTTGATTAAGTGAAGTTAGACATGGTTGAAGAGTTTCAATATTGATGGGGTCGTCCCAATAGTACAGTTTATAAATTAATTATCTCTAAAAGTAATAAAACGAGCACCTAACTAATTTTTTTTTTTGTTTTTTACAAAATGATGCTGTGTCTAGTTTGATCCGAAAAAACAGATCGACTAGAAATATTCGCATTTTTCATTTTCCATTTCAATTTCATATCACCTAAGATAATTATATCTTAAAGCTGAAGATATAGCACTTATAATTTTTTGCAGAAAGTACCTATACCGCTAAAATTTTGGTGATTCCCTGCTTATTAACAAACTGGGCTTAATGGAGCAATAGATGTTTTAGTACTTACCAGTTTAAAAATTTATGATTTTGCCATTGCCTTGCATTCTACTAACTCTCCTGTTGGCATCTTCATACGCTCACTTCGTGTTCAGTGTATTGGTGTCTTTTTATATCCAGATTTTTTGCCTACTGAGGCTAGTAAGTATTGAGGTAAGTATTAAACGTGTAACATTAAATGTTCTTGATCGTTGTATCGATGTTACATGTTATAGAAAACCCAAGATGTTACGATATTCCTTTCTGGTGATAGTCAAGTGTAAAATTATACCTATGTCAAAGTAGTATCAATGTACTGGTAAATTACTATTATTATAGTTACATTTCTTCTTTAATATAACAGCAATATCAACAGGTTTAGCAGTACAACATTATTCATCAGGCAACGGTATTCACTTCGTCATAATATTACTGCATCTCATCAAAAGTGTTTTTCAAGTGAATTAATCGATTTTCTGCCGTTACCTCAAGTTTCTTGGACGCATACCTACAATAACATTAGTAAATGTATATTCAAATAACAGTGAACACTTTTTGCCCAGCTCCTGGAGCTGGAAAATGCCGATGCACCTGAATGTAATAATAATTCAACACACAGTTTGGAGGAAATGCATATTTAGTCCTCTGTGGAGAAACAAAAATAATTAGCTTAGGTCTGTGTGTTGTTCTTTGTGTTGAATTATACTGTAAGTGCATCGTTAGGATCTAAGGACTTCATCCTTTAGTTAAATGGCAACATTTTCTTTCCAATCATAGATTGCAGACGATTAATACAATAATTGCCAGTTTGTTACAATAATCACACAAGACTTTATTAAACTTCCACTGTATGATATTTTTATTACCCGATGTAATTTGGGATAAAACAATAAAAGTCGGTGATTTGTTCCTACCTGTATTGGGTGAGGAGCTTTCCTCATCCCAATGATTGTCATGTCATCTCAACAATTCAAGAGTTCTCTTGGGCTGTCTGTATGTTTCAGACTGACAACCAGAAGGTTGTGGAAAGCTCATTCAATAAAGATAGTTACAAATCACGGACTTTTATTGTGCACTCCCAAATTATATTGCACTGTGTAGTTTTGTGTTTGTACTCAATATTAATATGAGTTTTCAATTACAGATGGGGGTTAGATTGGGGCAGAGGGGGAAGAGCTGGACCTCTTGATATTGAAAGCTGCTTTCAGGAATGAGCTTCAGTGGCAGTGTCACACTCTTATCTTTCAGGTGACCATATTTGTTTAATAGGTTTAATTTTAGTTCTGTTGAATAAATTAGGACTAACCTCTCACACGTTTATGAATATTTTTATGATCCTGTTCAGTAGGGCCGAATAAAAGTAACTCAGAATACTAATAGCGGAGAAATAATATGGACACAACTTTTAGTTAGTCAATCAACACAAGAAGTGAGATTTTTATTAGAAACTGTCAAACAATAATAATTCGTAGATACCACTACCAATAATAATTCGTAGATACCACTACCAAGCGTTGCTTCCTTAACAATCTACAACACTATTCCCTCTCTTTCTTTTTAGGGTTGGTGTATAGGGTGAGTTTTTCAGCGTGAACTACGAAAAGTTTTCGTTGGGGAGTGCGTATACGGAAGACAACATTTGAAATAGCTTTGGTAATCTGGCATGGGCCAATCCAGGCGGACTGCAACTTTGGGCACACTCCAATCCGACGACGAGGTCGGTAGTACCACACTTCATCTCCAAGATTGAACCGAGGTTTCTCCGTATGGACATCATATTTCCTCTTGACTCCCTCAGCTACCTTCAAAATCCGTTTTCGGGCCATTTCGTGCACTTGAAGCAACTGCTCTTGCAACATATGAGCATATGCTGATTGAGGTGTCATACCTGGGGTTGCACCTACCAAAAGGTGCATTGGTAGCACTAGCTCCCTTCCCATTACCATTTGGGCAGGTGAAAAGCCTGTCGCTGAGTGTTCAGTGGCTCGATAAGCCAAAAGGACACATGGAAGCTTCATGTCCCAATCCCGCTGGTTATTATCAACTACTTTGGCAAGAGTTTCCCACAGTGTTCTGTTGAATCTCTCTACCAATCCAGAACTCTGAGGATGTACTGGGGTGGCTCTGGTCTTATGGACATTGAGAAGCGTAGTGACCTCTTTGAAAACGAGTGATTCAAAATTCGACCCTTGATCAGAATGGATCTCCCTAGGCACGCCGAATCTAGAGATGACATTAGCGATCAGTCCTTCAGCCACAGTTTCTGCTCTGATATCTTGGACAGGAAAGGCTTCGGGCCACTTAGTGAAATAGTCCATAACTACCACAATGAACTTATTTCCTCGATGTGTAGCAGGCAAGGGGCCAACAACGTCAATACCCAAGCGTTCGAATGGACTACCTACCACATAATTTTGGAGTGGAGCTTTCTTCTTCTTGCCTTTTCCACCTCTACGCCCACAAGTCTCACAACTCGCACATACCAACTTCACATCCCACCGCTGCCACCACTTTTATGATCCTGTTCAGTAGGACCGAATAAAAGTAACTCAGAAGACTAATAGCGGAGAAATAATATGGACACAACTTTTAGTTAGTCAATCAACACAAGAAGTGAGATTTTTATTAGAAACTGTCAAACAATAATAATTTGTAGATACCACTACCAAGCGTTGCTTCCTTAACAATCTACAACAATATTGAAATTCTCACAATCCCAAGAACAATGTTCCACCTATAGGTTTGAAAATACCTCGACTTTCCCTACCTGGGATACATTTCCCGCATTTTGCTTCTGTTCCTCATGACCAAAATTAGTAACGCCTTTGTGAGAAACCCTGTTTTAAGAATATTACCTCAATGAAGTACACTAGATCGTACTAGTAGTACTAGGTCTAAGTTTCCTAACTAGCTTGAACCGTGATCTGGTAGTGGTGGCGCTTACAAATTAAATACCATACAGCGTATTCTCGTGGCTAGTGCGCCAACCTTGTGTAATTTTCACCTGTAAGGTGCTGCAATTTTGTGAGCATTTTGTACTTCTCACCCCTTTCTTCCTCGTTTTGTAACCCTTTTGTTTTCAAGAGCCATTATCAATTGAGTACTCGCACTAATGTTACGGTCCGTCATTGTGTCTCTATCAAAGTCAGTCACATTACGATCAGTTTATATTTTGTGTCTGTGATTGTTGTAAATAGTCAGCGTACCACCATAAAGTCAGGTATGAACGTTCTGTTTATAGTATAGTCGTAGTCCTTCGTCAAACATACCACAACGCCCACCGCCCAGTAGTACAATTGTTGATTCTTCAATAAACCTATCAGTCGTCTCAATCGTCTTCATCGATTAGAACCTACTCCGAATTTCTCATTTACAACTCTGCATATGGTAAAACATTACCAGGTAGCTCTGGGGGCCAAGTGCCTCCAGAACTAATAATTTGACTACCTTGAAAAATTAATACATTCAGGTCTCATGGAAAGAGTCATGAAACTGAATTACGAAACGAATTAATTTTATTTTACAATTTTGATTTGCTTAGAAGAGTGAAATTTTTTTTTTTTAACTTACGCCAAACCTAGGTGCCTCCTGACTGAGTGTCTTCGCAAATCCACGGTATTTCGTGGAAGCTGCGGTTTGTGCAGGCAGCAACGGTATTTTGGTTCGGTTAATGGGGTGAGCAAAGTTTCGGTAAGATTGACTGACCTGACGATCCTCTTCAAGTCTCGGTAGTCTTCGGAGATTTTCGCAGGAGTGTGTGGCAGCTATCCACTCTTTCAGGTAGCTGGTTCCCCCAGACCATAGTGATGCCGTCTTATCACACAACAGTCGATCTCTGGCAAATCTTGGCGTTTTAGTCAATAGTAATGGAAACACTGATGCACAAAACCACCACTTTCAGCCGAGCAGAGTGGATTTGTCTGTTGGTTGGGGGTTTTGATTTTAGGCGATCCAATTAATGGTTGTTTTTCTATAGTGGGATTGGTTTTCATCCTCCTCCTGAATTTTCCTCCTGGTTGATTGGTTTAAGTGGATTTGGAATCCCGCTAATCAGGTGGCGACAATTTTGACGTCCACGTGCTTTTTAGTAACGTGGGTCTTACCAATTGTTTTCGCTGGGAATCGACGATTCTCCTATTCTGGAATCGAATTTGACGCTACGGTTTTCCAGGGAGTAATTTGAAACTGTGTGAGTACAAGCGTCTGATAACAATATTTTTCCTCTTGACATTCGTCTCCTACTGACTGCTTCGTTCAAGAAAATCGTCTGAAGAACGTTGTTGGATGCCTAGCTTTATTCATTAGACGAATTCAGCCTGATGAATCACCAGATTTATAAATATAATGTCAAGTTTATTTGTAATAAATATTCGTAGTTTATCCAACTATATGATATATGGTACTATATGTACCTATGTATATATTGGATTAATATTTTCAATAATGAACCTTTAAAATCGACCAAGAAAAAAATTGTTAACCCCCCCCCCCCCCCCTCAAAATTCGTTGGTTTACGTTTCAAGGTACGTAGAATCCAAAAATCGAATAAAAATTTGGCCGTCCGTGGCACTTTCCCCACTTAGCTTTGACCGATTTTGATGAAATTTGGTATGTAGGCTCCATTTGGGGTCTAGTTGTGCCCCAAGATTTTGGTTGATGTAGGTCACTTCTAAGGGTTACTTAATAAACAACCACCCTGAGACAAGCTCTCATTACTAATTTTTGAGCTTAATCGGGTCACGTTTTTGAGGAGTCGGTATTTCAAAAGATAATCCAGCAATATGAAATTCCTAGAGCCAACCCGTACGATTAGAAATGTTATCATGATAGGAATAACATTTACCCGTCGCAACCATTTTGGTTTATTATTTTTAATGATGAACCTTTGAAATCGACCAAGAAAAACATTTTTTCACCCCCCCCCCCCCTCAAAATTGGTTGTTTTACGTTTCAAGGTACGTAGAATCCGAAAATCGAATAAAAATTTGGCCTGGTCTAGTTGTACCCCAAACATTTTGGTTGATGTAGCTCACTTCTAAGGGTTGAAAAATAAGGTTTGAAATTTTGAAAACGCCCTAACAAAAAATCTTGATATAAAGGTATTGTTTTTCCATCAATTTAAGATAGTATAGAATTTTTAAAATTCTTTGAGACCACCCGGAGCTCTGTAGGACAAACCGTTCGTTCCCTACGAGAATTTAAGGGTTGGACTTAGGATAAATCAGAAACACGAGTGTGAATCGCAAAAGAGGCCTAATCTCCGTTCAAATTTTAGCTGACCGAAGTGTGATTGATGTTTTCTTCATATTGGTTGGTGGTAACAATGACAAAGCCGTGTTCTTTGCAGACGAGTGATCTATATAGAAAAATAATTTACCATTATGTAATAATTTGCAGCGTTTTTTTCTTCGTTGTAATCGCCGACGATTGTATTGCCTTCTGGCTTCTACAAATAAAAAACAATAATTATCATTACTATTATAAGATACAACATGTCGTATATCTAGTGTATAGAGCACTGTTGTTTTTTATCTCTTGTGATATGGATGCCCGACAAATGCTTATTGGAGTTCTTACTTCCAGATGAGAGCTTGTCACTGACTGGCTTCTTCGGTGGTTCTGCTCTCCTCGCGAGTGATGCTGCTCATCCCTTTTCTTCATTTCCTGGATCTACATTTCTTCATCATCTGTGATTTTACCAGTTACTCGTCGTAGATTAAAATTCAACAGAATGTGATTTTATTAGTATACCTAGTATTAATATTAGTTTATTTTTTTATAGTCTATTCATTAGTTTATGTTTTAGATAGTATTATTTTGTCGAATAACTACAGAACATGATAGACATGCTTTCATACCTTTTTGTATTAACTGAATAATTTAAAGGGCCCTTATAATAAAAAGGTTATTTCCATCAGCACGGGAGATTACTATTTTGGAGAAAACACCTATCAGAATTATCATTTTGATTTAATTCAAGTTTTTTTGCAGTCAAGTTTATAGTGTCATTTTTCTAAAAGATTAGACTTTCAAAACATTTGAAGTTTCCAACAACATATTTAAAAGTATAAGATTTAAAGTAAAAAGAAAACTGTTAAAAACAGAGGACACACTGTACTATTAATTATTTGGCCCTGGGTGCTTGTCTAGTTGAAATCAGCCAGAAGCCAATCATGTTTTACCTCCAAAATACAATCTTTATCGGAATACTAGGATTTATATATATAGTGGGTGGTTCTCTTTAAATATTCAAGCACTGAAATTGTGAACGGTTTGGTTCTGGTTAAAGTTTTGTTTTACATCATGTCAAACAACGTTGATTCCGAGCACTGGGCTAAAAGCTGATTCTGGGAGCCCGAGAAGCGTTCTGATTGGTGGAGCTCCAGGACGTAGTTATAGCGGAATGCAACAGATCGCCTTCACGATCGTTTGTTCCCAACCTCATCGCAACAAGTCACCTTGTTTATCACATATTTTTCTCCTTGGTGCGTTACCGGCCGCATCTAAGTTATTGATTTGATAACATTTAGTTATATTCGCGATATGTACGAAAAAATCGAGCGATTTTCAATAATACACTGGGTTTCAAACGTTTCTATGGGTGGCAGTTGTCGATTGAACATTTGAACAACTGGCGATTGGGACAACAACAATTGTTAGGGGAACTTGGAAAATACCTTTCGCCTCAATTTGATTTTCTAAGTTATTTTTTGCAAATAGAAACGAAAAGTTATCAATTTCTAGTCATTCGAAAGGATTTGAAAAGAAGCGGTATGAACAGTCTGCCCTCTCCCCCCACCACTTCCGTAGTAGTTCCTCAATCCTAGCTGAAAGTAGATGGCGCAACTGAGGCAGCCTCAAAAATGCTTGCACACCATTTTAACATTGGCTTTCTTCTCTGTTAACTTGTCTCCGTTACTCTGTGATTCCAAGCAAACGCTCGCTGATTTCCTACTTGTGTGGCACGTCATTTGCCTTCAATCAGAGTTGGTTTTGGTATCGTTTCAAAAGAGACGAAAATTCGCCTAGTGGCAAGCATCTTCCCCGGCCTCATATTCAGCAACCGAACTTGGGAGTATTGGTGGTCTGTGTACCCAGACAACCAGTCGGGTAAGGGGGTTGTTTTGGAAAATGGGTTCCTTTTTTCGTTCGATACTTCTGAAGTATCGATACCAGTACTCATTCAAGTACTTCAATGGTAGGAGTTTTCAACACTAATCAAATATTGAATGAAAAGTATTATAGTAGTACTAACAAAAGTACTTGGCCTGACCTTTACTTACTTCATGGCGCTTCTCTTTGTTGAGCATTGTCATTTACCTATCCTACCTGATAAATGTACGTATTACTAAAGAACTTTCATTCTTAATTATAACTTGAAAGATTTTGTTAATAAATCAATAGTTTCACCTTGGATTGTGTATTTTCTTTCTTTTTACTTGAGAAAATCTACCTTCCTATTACCTACAACAAATATTTACTACTCCGAAATTGAGTTTGAATGGACTAGTGCCATCGTAAGTGGGTACCTCCTGCTGAAATAGTTTTACATGCAGCTTATGACACCTTGATGTCGCTTGAGTATCACCTATTAATGTTGCCTGTGAATAGTTACTACTGTCGTAAATTACGATCTAAATCTACGAATTAATCACGAAATAATATAGTATAAACAATTGATGAATAAGAATGTGATTTCCCTCCTCATGATGAATTTGAGCACAATGTGTGGAGTTTGTTGTTTGAAACTGATAGGGGTTCACCCCTTGGGCTGCTCGGCCCTGAACGGCACACCTCCATCCCCAAATTGCCACCTCTTCCGAACCATATTGCAGTGTGAATGAATTACAGCAGTTTGGCGTAGGCATGAGCCCCCAAACTTTGATGCATGTACGCAGATTGGATGGATTGACAGCACCAACACAACCCTTGAGTACAACTGGGTCATTCCACGAAAGTAAGGAATTTTGGAAGGCCACAACCACCATTATTCAAAGTATACTTTTGGAATTTTTTTTTTTTAAATTTTCATTTTGGAGGTTGTATAATAACAACCGTTCCATTATTGCTTCATAAAATTGCGTGTTTCAGTGAAAATTTGAAATTTTGTTAAATTGGAGAGTGAGGGAGATAGATGTCTAGTGAGGGAGATAGGAAACGCTGTTTGAGCCTCTTTAGGCTCATTGCCGAGTTCGCCATCGATCTAGAAACATGTTTCAATGTAGGCATTTTGGATGTAGATCATCAATGATGAAGTTTTATCAACGTAGTATAAAACTTTAAATAATGCATGTAAAAAAACGAATCTGAGCGTTTTGCTTCCAAATCTGCCAAGTTGGGAGCATTATTTTCACTTTACAAGTATTTAACAAATCAACAAACAAGTATTTAACAATTCTGACAGTCGGTCTGTGTGTCGGGGTAGTGCGGAGTGGGGTGTAGATGGTCCCCTATGAAAATCATCTATCCCGAATTGATGGTACCTACCCTCTGAGCACATTTTCCATTCAAGTTCAATGAAAATTTCAGGGATTGTTCAGGTTTACGTGTAGATGGTCCCCTATGAAAATCATCATCCCCGGATTTATTGTAGTCGCTGCGCGTAAAATCCTGGGAACAACCATATCTTCTACACGTTTTATCCGAATCGGGTGACATTTTCGGGGATGGTGTTTTTGGGACTATAGACGGTCTTTTATCATCGGTATGGTGATGTGCGCTTGCGGCATCGTGAAATCCTTGATATGCCTAACTTCTATAGTTTTCATTCGATTTCAATGGCATTTCCAGGGGTTTTGTGGTTGAAACTCTGGACTGTCCCTTGTAAAAGTCATTGACCATCAATTCTGGAAGGTGGATTGAAATTTTGAGATTATCTACTATTATACATGTGTTTTATGAAAACAAGTTCCATGGATTATTTTTACAAACCTAATAATTTTTTTAATTCGTTGATAGGATGAGATTTGAATTGATTGTCGAGATGAGATTTCATGCTTAGGTAGCTCGGCATTGAGTCTTTTGAGGCTCATCATAGTTTGACAGGTAACCCGGTTACGAGCCTTTCCAGGCTCATTCATAAAAAATCATAAATAATGACCAGGGCCGTAATGATTTTTTTTGTTATTTTTCCCATCATTCTGAAGATATTTAGTACTAGGAAGAAAATATTAGGATTGATTTAATGACATCTAATTTTGTTTGCGAGTTTGCGGGTAAGTGGTTACATAAATGGGTAGGTAGGGGGCTACACCATTTTTTGTGCTAATTAGGGTAGACATATTACAAGTATAAGTAGGTACGTGTATTTAAAGAACCCTGCAGTCTAGTTGCTAATCTAGATAGGTACCTACCTACCTAGTTAATGAAAATCTATCCTCCCTCACGTCAAATCTATCTCCCTCACCGTAGAAAAAAGTGAGGGAGATAGTATGAGGGAGATAGGATTCTAGTGAAATATCGAATTTAATCGAAGTGGAATAAAAAATTTATCAACTCCAAAAAACATTTTTTATCGAGGTTGATGGCTACTACATTGTTCGTTAACAACATCAAACATAATCACTTTCCTTGCCAATGTTTTCTCGTAGTGAGGGAGATAGGATCGAAACTGAGAAACACCGTTTTCGTAGCTAAAATTCACGCTAAACAAAAATGGACCGAGAATGAGGACTGAAGCGAATAATTTTTGGTTCAGCTGAACTCCTGGCTCTAACGTACAAAACAAAAGACGGTCCAATACGATCTCCTTTATCCACGGACTCAAAAGAAAAATTGTGTGAGGGAGATAGGCTCCAGCTGTGGGACAGGCAAATAACCGACCACAGAATCCTCCTAGTATCCACCAGGTGGTCGTTTGTCTTCAAAAAGTAAAAAATAGAGAATGCCTAAAATATTTCTGTGAAGCATTAAATTTGTATTGCTTGTGGGTGAAGATTAGTGGTGATGACAGACGCAAACCTATGGTGTGGGACATGGGAAGGAGATAGATTTTAAGCAATTTTATTAATTATTCTGGATAGCTGAAATTTAATGGAAGGAAGCCACTTGATTGAGTAAATGAGACACAGTCTTTTAATGAAGAGGAAAAAAAACGAAAAATTTAGGTCCATCCAAATCTACATTACGGAGAGAGGACTGAAAATTCCCTAGTTTCGTGGAATGACCCAACTGCACAATTTGATGTAAGTACGCAGATTGGATGGATTGACGGCACCAACACAACCCTTGAGTACAACTGCAGGCTTTGGTTTGATTGGCACCAAAAGCCTTTGACAATGCATGGCAGTTCTGGTCCTGATGAATACCACGAACTTTGATATGCATACAGCCGAGTGACATGACAACATCATGTATGTACGGCTTGAATTGAATTGACTGACTGTAAGCTACGCTTTGAACTGTGATGATTTGATACTGGCACAACCACACATTACTGATTGCTGACATAGGCATGAGGAGGGAGACAAATTATGTACAGATAACGATGTAAGTATATCAAACTGAACAATGTACGTTAAAATGATCGATTCTGTATCTTACCTTGTAGGTAGTAGATTTATCTCCTTCACATCGTCCACTCTTCCCGCACTCTCGAACAACAATGGCCACCTACTCTCCGTTGAAACTAACTACTCTTTTTGGAATTGAACTATCACCTTGCCGACCTGTTACTCTGAACCGGTTCCAAAATTACCATCGCTTTAGCGACACTCCCCACCAAGAAAGGTGGCTTGGACCCATGGATAGGCATGAATTGATGACAACCCATGAAACAAATGAAAAAATGTTTATTGCATTAAAGAGATCTAAGACAAATTATTGATGTTCATAAATGAAGTGAAATGTAATACGAACATGAAGTACTAATTTCTGGAGATTAAGATGCCAAGGTAGGTAACTTGAAGTATCAAGGCTATAAGAACAGGCAAGAGTACAAAAACAAAATTTGCAAAGTAGTGACTGAATGAGAACCACTCTATTTTTTTTTTTTTTTTGTGTTCTCTAGGTTAATAGTTCTGAGCAGCCACAAATAGGCTTCGAGTCCACTGACGTAGGCGTTGCCTGGCAAGTTTTGCTGCTACCCGTGTTGGCCGTGTGTGGCACCCCTCTCCTGAAGGAGAAGGACTGTTGCTGGGTGATGGGGCAACAAGCGGACTAGCTGACACGGGGTCTGTCTGCTGATTCTCACCTTGTGAAAGATCCATTGGCACACCTTGTGCATCCTGACATTCAGGAGTTGAAGGAGCCTGAACCAATGCTGAAGAAGCTGGGATCTCAAACTGGCATGATTGTTGTGGTTGCAATGGGTTGCCTAGGTCAAGGTGCTCATGTGTCGGGGATGAGTCTGATAAGTCCATCTCCAGGGGGTAAAGATGGCTAATTGAACGAGTCAAAACGGGGCCATTGTCTAGGGCGATCTGGGCAGTGCGAACCCTTCCATCTGAACTTTTGGGTAGGCTCACAATTTTTTCCAACCCTCCAAGTTGCCCTGTTTGCTGTGTCTCCTTTGATCTGTACCACTGCTCCAATTTTAGGAGGTTGGGATGCAAGTACACGAGGTTGTGCATGGTGAGACTGATGACGCTCCCGTAGGGCTACCAAGTACTGATTTTGGAACATCCTTCTGAACTCATCAAGCAATACAGTACTTCGCTTCCACCCTTCTACCAACTTATCTCGAACATGAGACACTGACTGTCCTGATGTGGGCGGTTCGAGAAGAGTCATGCCACATGAGGGCATAATGAAATCAGAAGGTGTCAATATGTGTTCAATATCATCACTAACCATTGTGAGCGGTCGTGTGTTCAGGACAGATTCTATTTCCTTCAAAACAGTGACCAATTGGACACCTGTAAGTAGGGCTCGATCAGCTGTCCGTCGAAGGCAATGTTTCACAAGCCCAACCAATCTTTCATAGAACCCACCCTGCCAAGGGGAAAGTTCTACTATGAATTTCCAGTTAAGCTGCTGTGACTTGAACACGTCTGCAACCATTTTGAACTGGGCAGCATTGTCTGATATAATCAGGGATGGCGTCCCTCGTAAAGCAATGAATCGACGCAGGGCTAAAGTGAATTCTTCAGCAGTTTGATCCTGAACTACTTCGAGGTGAACAGCCCTCACAGCCATACACGTGAACAAACAGCACCAACGTTTTTGTTTCGTGCCATTGTCCATAACCATCAGAGGTCCCAAATAGTCTAACCCTGTGTAGGTAAAGGGATGGCTGTAAGAGGAGCGAGCAGAAGGAAGTGGAGCCATGGGTGGTAGTGCAAATGGACCCCCACCATACTTCACACATTCTGGGCAACGTTGTATTACTGACTTGACTAATGATCTTCCTTGAGGAACCCAATATAACTGTCTGAGAAGAGATAGGGTGTGAGCCACTCCAACATGAAGATTTTGGGTGTGAATACGAAGCACTAGGTCTGCCACAAACTGCGAACGTTTTGGAAGGAGGATTGGGTATTGTTGATTGAATGTTAGTTCTGAGTTTTGGAACCTCCCCTTGCACCGCAGTACCCCATTTGGATCAATATACAATCCCATTGACTTGGCTAAGCAAGTCGATTTGCCACTCAGTTTTTCTGGGAAATATGTAAGTTGGAGTTTCTTTACTGTGTCTGATTTGAGATGAATACCACGCTCTGGGAATTGAAGGTCCAGTGGGTCACATGGAGTGATATTACGAGGTACTGTGGTGAGTGCAACAGACGTGTAGTCACCAGAAGTGGATTTTTCTACACTCACAGGGTCCTCCGACTGAGTATGTAGCATTGACGGCCATTCTTCTCGTGGGAGGTACAGAAAATTTGCACCATTAAACCAGATCAATGGAATATTTTCTCCCTCCAGTCGTCGAGTTGCAACATCTGCGGGGTTTTGATTGGTTGGTACATAATTGAACTGAATTTGAGTTGATTTGCTTATTTCTGCAATGCGGCGGGTCACAAATGGTGGAAGGAGTCGATTCGACTTCAGCCATCCCAGAACAATTTGGCTATCAGTCCATAAGTAGTTTGCAGTCACTTGAATCCCTAATGCGTTTTGCACGTAGTTCAGAAGCCTAGTCCCAATTAGGACAGCCATGAGCTCCAGCTTAGGTATTGTGTAACTCTCTTTGTGTCGGACAGGTGTAAGCCTTAAGCGGGATACTACAAAGCTTACCCCAACACCAGATGGACTTGAACTCCGTAAGTACCTACACTACTGCCGCATAAGCTACTTTTGATGAATCAGTAAAACAATGAAGCTCATAATCAACTTGATTAGCTACACTACTCCCCAATGAGATACAGTAGTAACGGTCTAATGAGATGTTTAATGTAAGTTGTAGGTATCTTTCACAGTCCCTCCAATCTGATAACTGTTCATCTGAAAGTTGAGTATCCCATTTGACACGTTCTTTCCACAGGTTCTGAAGGAAGAGCTTAGCGGGTAATATGACAGGGCTGGCAAAACCGCAAGGATCAAAAATTGAGGCTATTTTCCGAATAACATCTCTCTTTGTTTGAACTGGTGTTGTGAACAACGTTGGTTTTGTTGAGAGAGTCAGTTTGTCAGACGATTGATACCATTTCAAACCCAGAACAGATGATGGTGTCCCCTCTTCTCTGTCACTCCGAGGTATTTCGGACATGAACTCCAGACTGTTTGAAGACCAGGCTCTGATGTTCATTGAAAGCTGCTGAAATCCAACTTTAGCTTCTTTGAAAAGATCTAATGCCTCTTGAGAAGATTCAACACCTGTCACTAGATTGTCCACATAGAGTGAGTTGGATATCTGATTCCTCCAGTTTGAGTTTTGACTTAGAAGATGTAATCTGATAGTGGCTGCGAGTAAAAATGGGCTAGATACTACACCAAAAGGGACACGGCAAAATCCGAAGTGTATCAGATTGTCTCCCTCAGGCGGCAAGGACCAATTTTTAACCCAAAGGAAGCGAGTGACATCACGATCCTCCTCTTGTAAGCCAACCTGGAGAAAGGCCTTTTCAATGTCTCCAACTAGTCCTATCTTATGGGTTCGAAATTTTATCAAAAGTTTCGTCAAGTCTTCCAACATCAATGGCCCTTTATATAAAAGGTCATTCAGACTGCATTGCCCTCGAATCTTTGATGATGCGTCATATACTACCCTGATTTTGGTCGATTTAGTGTCTTGGATGACGCAGTGATGAGGTAGATAATGTACCTGATGATTTCGGGGAAGAGATGATCCATCAACTACCTCTATGACATTATTTTGCAGTTGTTCCTGGAAAACACCATCATATTTCTGGAGGGTTGCAGCATCTGTCCGTTTGAGTAGAGATTTGAGTCTCCCAAGAGATAATCCAAAGTTTACAGGCAACTCAGGTGGATATTGTGCCCATGGCCACTTGACAAAATATCTGCCATCAATAAATTTTGTGGTTCTGTTAAAATATTCAACCACTTCCTCATCTTGAATGGACTTGGGTGAGTCATTTATCCCTATAGCTTCCAACTCCCAAAATTCTTTCACCCAATCATCTTGAAAAGGTGGATCTGGTGTGGTGAAGCTGGCATTTGATTGTATTTGCTCCCCTTGAACAAAGGTCAGGAAGGATAGCTGATGCTCACCACCAGTTTGTTGATTAGGATGGACTCCCGAAGGAATCCAACCAAGGTGGGATTGTATCAAATATAAGTTTTCACTAATTTCCTGCCTTTTCCCTGTGAAAAAGCTATGATATGAATCGTTTCCAATAATGATATCAGCAGGAGAATCGACAGTTAAATCAGATACAATTTTCAGTTCGGGATAATTGGTGCGAATACTTTTCATCAAATTTGGATGGGCAGGAATCTTATTCGTGGTGGTGGCAACTGTGTATGCAGGTACTTCTAGAATCTGACCATTGTTTGTTTCCATGTGAAGATACACGAGGTTGGAAGCAACGATTTTGGGAGTCTTGTTGCCGAACGTGTATATGGTCAGGTTCGTTTGTTCAATTGGTTCAAGACCTAGCCGTTTGCTAACTGCTTCCGCGATATAGGTTTTTTCACTTCCTGTATCAAACAGTACACGACATGGTAATTTATTGTTGTAGTTCCCAATCACTTGGGCTATGGCTGTCTGGAGTACTGTTCCTCCTTGTGCAAATGATAAGTGAATTGAGGAAGACTTACTATATTTTGATTTATTGTTTTCTGCCGAACCCTTTTTCTCACTCCTTGGACATAAAGCTCGATTGTGTTTGCCAAAGATACCACAATTAGCACATTTCCGTTGATTAGGACATGAAGTGGAAATATGAGATCCCATGAAACATTGGAAACACTTATTCCCTAATCGTGACTTCCTCTCTGAAATGGTTGGATAGGTGTCGCATTGGTCATTGAAATGACCCTTTTCACAAAATATGCATGCTAGCCGCATTTTCTTGGATGAGTGATCTTGATTCTGGTTGGAAAAAGGTACTTTGCGTTTGAAGCCAGAGTCTCTCTGTGTACATGCTGAATCAGGTTGTGAGAATTTCTTTTGTGTTCTGAGGGCTTTCCAGTCCTGTTTGGTTTTATGTTTCTTTTGCAAGAACGCTTTATTTGATAGTTGAAATGAGGATGGACTGTGATCGAAGAGACGGCTTGTAGATTGGAATGCTTCTGTGGTGAAACTGGATGAAGAAGTACGAAATTCAAGATTTGATTTTATTGTACTGGATCGAACAGTTGCCTCTCTTGCAGTGATTATCCTCTTGAGACATCGTCGTATTTCTTCAACAGAAACCTCTTCTTCTGTCTTTAGTTGCATTCTTACATCGTACTGAAGGTCTGTTGGAAATTTATCAAGTATTTTGCTTCGAAGATGATTGCGATTTATGTCTTCACCCATGGTATGCAAAACCCCCAAATGTTTCTCAATTTGGTTGAATACCTTTCTGATATCTATTATATCCGGCGTTGCTGTAGGAATGTTATCTAATGCAACCCAATGAGTGTCTATGGTTACCCTGGGGTTACCATAACGTTCCTTCAAACGTTCAACTGCAACTGAATAATTGGCATTGGTAATGTCAAGTCCATCAATCTCTGATTTGGCTTCACCCTCCAAACACCCATCAAGATATGTCATTTTGTCAACGTCAGTTAGATTCTTATTGGCGACACTAGATGTGAAACGATCCCAGAACCTGTGCCACTGGAGTATATCTCCATTAAACTTGACCATATCCAACTTTGGTAAGCGAGTCGTATTTTGCACATTATGCGAATCAGATGAAGTAGTGTTCAGACTTACATTTTGTATTTGGGATTTCATGAGTATGTCTTGTTCGAGTATATCATGTTCTGATAAAAGCCCTTCAGCTTCTAGTTGTAGGGTGATACCCTCTTCAATTATTTGTGTCAAATCTGGTGATGTTGTTGACCCACTGAGTACCATATGTGTTTCTGTCACTAAGCTTTGAAGCGCTGTTTTTAGTTGTTTGATTGCAATTTTATCTACAACAGAAAGTTCATCCCCTTCTGCTAACTTTTCTACTATTTCCCGACTGGAGGAGCAACCCTTTCCCTGACACCACTGGACAATTTGCCCAACCGCAACGAAATTAATGCTTCCATTTGAAAATAGGTTATCTGAAACAAGTTAATACCCATACTCTGAACTGAAGCCATTTCTCTTGGGAAAATACTTATGCTGAGGCAAAAGAATTGAATTTAGGAGATACGAGCTGGTGAAATAGTTTAAAAAAGAGGTGACTGTTTTTTTGCAATGAAGTTACAAGTAGGAACTTACAATGATTTGGATGCAACCTTGTAATTATTTAGGTTTAGATGGCAGCCCATTTATGAAGTTTGCAAAAAGATTCTTTAGATACCTATTGAAATTAATTTCAAGTTTCTCTATGTTCAAAATCTTGGGACGAAACTACGACTAGTTTGGAAGGTTACGATTCAGCGACTCTGAACGTAATAGGTCTTTTCTGTAAACACAAAGAACTGGTGACCTGTTAAAAAAAACTGCAGAACTAGGTACTGCTACTGCTCCTGAACGTAACAGGAATTATTTATGAACGCCTGGTACAAGAGTAATGGCGAACCCTTCCCGACAACGAAAAGGGACAACCACAAAAAATTAAAGTAGAAGGAGAAAGGAGAGTGCTAACTGTGAGTGAGGGGGGGGGGGGGGGGGTTGGTGACAAAGGACACCCGAGGTGACGTCAGTGAGTGACGTCATCGAGTGACGTGTTGTGCGATGCCAACCGAATGTTATGAAAAAGTAAAAACAATCGTTCAGGGTCCATTTCAACGTGAAGACCCGACTTCTACCAAAAAGGTGGTGCCTCCAGGTCGTAAATTACGATCTAAATCTACGAATTAATCACGAAATAATATAGTATAAACAATTGATGAATAAGAATGTGATTTCCCTCCTCATGATGAATTTGAGCACAATGTGTGGAGTTTGTTGTTTGAAACTGATAGGGGTTCACCCCTTGGGCTGCTCGGCCCTGAACGGCACACCTCCATCCCCAAATTGCCGCCTCTTCCGAACCATATTGCAGTGTGAATGAATTACAGCAGTTTGGCGTAGGCATGAGCCCCCAAACTTTGATGCATGTACGCAGATTGGATGGATTGACAGCACCAACACAACCCTTGAGTACAACTGCACAATTTGATGTAAGTACGCAGATTGGATGGATTGACGGCACCAACACAACCCTTGAGTACAACTGCAGGCTTTGGTTTGATTGGCACCAAAAGCCTTTGACAATGCATGGCAGTTCTGGTCCTGATGAATACCACGAACTTTGATATGCATACAGCCGAGTGACATGACAACATCATGTATGTACGGCTTGAATTGAATTGACTGACTGTAAGCTACGCTTTGAACTGTGATGATTTGATACTGGCACAACCACACATTACTGATTGCTGACATAGGCATGAGGAGGGAGACAAATTATGTACAGATAACGATGTAAGTATATCAAACTGAACAATGTACGTTAAAATGATCGATTCTGTATCTTACCTTGTAGGTAGTAGATTTATCTCCTTCACATCGTCCACTCTTCCCGCACTCTCGAACAACAATGGCCACCTACTCTCCGTTGAAACTAACTACTCTTTTTGGAATTGAACTATCACCTTGCCGACCTGTTACTCTGAACCGGTTCCAAAATTACCATCGCTTTAGCGACAACTACCTACTGTTCAATGAAACCGTTTAGTTGTATTTTTCGGTCTCTGCCTTTGATCGCTTTAGTGCTTATGACCTCCACCCATCACCTGGTTAGCCTCCACCCATCACCATCATTTTAAAAAATGTCATCATAAAAATGTTGACACCTTTTCATCATTTAGTAGATATTATTGTAATCTTTCTCTCTTTTACAATTCTGAAAAGTCTCTTTAACCATTTTTACTCCAAGAAAAATTTGTTAGTAAGATCTCACAAGGAAGGTTCAATTTCTAACTAGTTTTTCTTAGAAAGATAGATACTTCATTTGCCATGGAACATGGGAGTGTATTGTACAAAATTACGTACTAAACTACTACAGAATTCAACAAATGGGGTATTTCAGTCAATTTTTTTTTCAAAAGAGCATGGGTCAGGAATAACGGTAATTGGGTCTGTTTGTCGAGAAAATGTTCAGAAGAAATTAGGGAAGCTAGTGAAAGTTGAATATTTGAACGATGTGACGTATTAACCTTGGATCGAGACATTTCACTAATCCCCTGAGGTCTTGAACGCCTCGTGGCCTTGGATACTACAAAATACTACGTGCGTTCATGGAGGCCCGCCTTTTTTTCAAACGTGTGATCTCTATATTTAATTTTTCTGCCACATGTCATAGGATCAATGGGGAAAAAGTTGGAGCAGAGGTTTTCAATGGTGCTCAATCCAAATTTGAGGTCAAAAACCTGAATTTTCGACCCGCTGAAATACCCCATTCCCTCGTTCCGAACAATACAAAATGCTTTTACTGGTGACTGTTCCGATATTCAACAGACTGTAGAGATGCCTAGTTACAATCCCCTGCACTAACCATATGCAGTACTGTTCGCAGATAGAAAGAATGCGGTCGGCCAATTTTCCGAAAGGTATATCCCCTAACATAGACGACTACCTGCTCCAAAATCTTAGGTAGCCTGTTGAGTCAGGCTAGGAATGGGCAGAGCCTCAGTAATCGTAACCCAGGGATCAATCTATTTACCCTTCATTCGCCTTTAAAATTTGAATAAAGCATCATCCTTTAGGTACTGGAAGCGCGATTTTATTTTTGAATGAATGCATGTACATTCTCTTAATTGATAAGAATTTCCCAAGGGTAAAAAACCTGTATTATATTTTATTAGTGTTCTGTATTTGTTTTGTTTTGCCTGTAATAAATCAATCTTTTCACTTCATCATCGGTCGGTAGTCAACAACCGTCGGTCTCATTTTCCCTGGCTTGAGTGCCAGGTAGAAGGACGATGTTTTTGGGACTGTAATATACAAGGATACCTCACCAAACCATCCGCATTCTTTCTATCTGCAAATAGTACAACTGTTAAGGTGGGATTTCGCATGCAGCGGCTGCGGCCAGCGTACGTGTCTCCGAGACGCAACCCGGTATTTCAATGGAACCGATTTGACATGACCGCCAGCGGCCGCGGTCAGAAATTCGGGCCACCGCGTCTCGACTGACCAGTCGAGACGCGCCCCTTCCAGCAGCTGTATATGCAAACCCGTTTCATTTCAAGTGAAATTCGGTACATCACGGAGGTGAAGACTGTAATTCACGCAAACCCGTTCATTTCAAGGGAAATTCTGTTGGTTGAAGTTGAGCCGGAAAAACAGTCGGAACTTCTCTTCATAGTTCTCGAGGTGCAACTGCACTAGTTTCGAGAAAAAGCCTTCCTCTTTTCTTTTTTCAAACATTGGACCTATTGGTCTTCTGATAGTACAATTAAAATCTTCCTCCTCTTCTTCATCCATTAATAAACACACCGCGAGTTTTTTTCTTGCCATCACGTTTCCGCTCCCGTTGAACCAAAAAAATAGACTGATGGTCGACGGGACGCTGCGTTCCATCGCCAACATGCGAAACTACCCTCTCCCACGGCCAGTCGGGCAGTTGGCCGCCGGCGGTCGGGCGGTCGCGTCTCCATGCGAAATCCCACCTTTCGCAACCTAACCCACCAAGGTAGCCTCGGATCTATTTCTGAGCGACCAGGTGTTCAGTATAATATTCTGGTGTGCACGGCATTTCGTAGGATGTTGAACCAGCACAAAAGGGAAATTCAAGACTTCCTACATACCCCATGTCATAAGTAAAACAAGTAAATAATCAGTAATGGAATTGTTCACACCTAAAGAAGACCAGCGTTCCAGTTCTTGGGTACTGAAATTCATACCTTTAATCCAATGGAAGGTTAGTAGAATAGAATTTCTTCCAAAAATCTATTGATAACTCGTAGAAAGCAAGAAAAAATAAAAATCAAAACTTTGAAAGTACAACGCTTTATTACGGAAACATTTCTTAAATCTGAAATTAAACCTCGCATTTCAAAATAAAAATTTCTATAGACAGAGAGTAAGTAGGTACACTTGTTTCACAAAATCAACCCTGTAGAAGGAAAAGAAGAGAAAGTAGATTGACAGGTCTTAATTCCCCATCCCGAATTCCGCTAGTAATGACACTCAAGGAGTTGCAGTGCAATAAGTTATCACAGATAAACTTCTAAAACCTGAACTTTGCCAATAGCCCGGGAATAAATAAATGAAATGTGATGAAAATAAACTCAACTTTTAATTGTACGTGACTAATGTACAACAACAAAAATCAGAAGTGTATGAAATCAGTATATAAATCTTTATTTCAAATATTTTTGTTTAAAATGTAAATACAAAAACGTTATTTTACTTGAATTACATGTACACATCAATAATTTTTGGCGTTGCATATAAATTTTTCAAGGTGACAAAGCAAGTTTTGGAAATATACAAGCCTAATAAGTATAAAATAGAAGCATAAAACAATATCACCTAAATAATTACACATGATCGACATGTGAACTAAAAATTGATACGGTGTAGGGAAATTATACAACTTTAAATGTAAAACTAAACTAATAATAATAATAAAGTACCCAACATAATTTTATATTAGATTTAATCTATCATAAATTAACGTGTATGAAGCAGAAAAGCAGGGCAATGATAAACGGGTAAGGTCTATAATATATTTATATACGGCATTGAACAAATAAAACGTAAATAGCAATCGGACATCTATGGAGTTAAATAAAAAGTAAGGGAAGTAGTCATCATATAATGTTGACCTCTACGATTCCACACCGCCTATTGATAAGTAGTGTGCTGACTCACTTCTCAAGTTCAGACAAGGAACGTGACTTTATTACTTACAATAATCATTGTCTCCTTCCAAGCACACGAGAGCAGAAGAACTGCTAGTTACGATAATTCTACCAAGTATGAATCCTTCCTCCACGATGAGTAAAGAGAAAAAAAAAACGAACAAAACGCGGCAATTTCATATGAGAGGTTAAAACAACCTTCGTCTTTTTAAATACACAAAGAAAAAAAAGACTGAAGTTTGAAACTTTCAAGTTTGTTTTATTAAGCCAAGTAATTACCGACAACTCCAACCAGAAAAAAGGACGAACGCAAGATTATTCAGGATAATTAGAGGGACTAATCACTTTACAAATCAAACTCATCGATATAGAGATGTTATTTGTTTTAGACACGGTAATGAACAACCAACACAGAATCAGAGTGACTTGAACTTTCTCAAGTCATGCCTATAATTTCTTCAAAGAACGTCTTGATTTACCAACTTCAATAAACATAAAAATAAATAAAAATCTGTATTAACGAATAGTAACGAAAAAACTGGACTCTTGATAATAGGAGGCAAAACACTCCTAGCAAAACCCAATCTTGAGAATTTGAATTGAAAATTCATCAATTATGAAAAGTAGGCTTCAATTTTTGTATACATTTAAATTACAAAGAAAAAAATAATTTACCAACACATGAACCCATCGTTTAGTCTCAAGTATCAATCTTTTCATTGAGAAACTTATAGAGTATTCAACAACAACCGGATTTGGGAGGTTCGACAGGTCTACTCTCATTAATTTTAAGATGGTTAGGATTGTCACCAGCGGAAGATGGAGGTCCTACTCGATTTTTTATTTCAGCGGCCATGGTCATGAAAGCTTGTTCGACGTTCAAAGCGTTTTTGGCGGATGTTTCAATGAAAGGAATTTTCAAGTGGTCAGCATATTCCTGGAAACAAGATGAGTAAATCAAAATTCAAACAACCTAAGGGCTCTTTTTTTTAGATAAAGATCTAAAAAAAACTAAATAGACATAATAATCAGTGGAGTTCTTATGATTTATTGTTAATTATTGTGTATCTCCCCGTTATAATGGTTTTTTCTCTGTTCATCGTTGTCCTGCATCACTCCAAATTAATCGCATCAGGACGCTCGTCTTACTGTGACGGGACATCCCAAAAACTGTGGGAAAACTCATCTAAAAACGTCTGCCAAGTGGGTGTGGCACATAGCTTCCTCGTATCCATAACCCGATTGTATAGATGATCCGATGCATAGTTGTTAATCTCAAAACACCAATCTCTAAGTACCTTCCCCTACCCTCATAGGGGACCATCTACACGCTAATCTGGACAATCCTAGAAAATTTCATCAAATTCGGATGAAAAATTAAGTGAGTAGATGTATGTGATTGAATAAAAAAAATTCTTAGCCCCGGCTGGGATTCGAACCCGCGATCCCTGGAGCACAAATCAAGACTCTGTCCTCTGAGCTATTGAAGCCTTGTCATGTATAAGATTTGAGATTCTCGCAGGAGACCATCCCTCTATGAATGAATCCCTCTATGAAAAACAATTCTCTATGATTTTCGTAGGGGACCATCTAAACACTACTCTGTAACATCCCTGAAAATTTCATTGAAATCGGATGGAAAATGTGGAAGTCATGGACGTTACAAGGAAATTCACGTTTGCGCATGCGCAGTGGCTACTATCAGTCCGAAGGTGGTGATTTTCATAGGGGACCATCTAGATACTAATCTGTAACATCCCTGAAAATTTCATTGAAATCGGATGGAAAATGTAGAAGTTATGGCCGTTACAAGGAATTCACGTTTGCGCATGCGCAGTCGCTTGTATCAGTCCGAGGATGATGATTTTCATAGGGGACCGTCTACACACCAACCCGCACAATCCCTGAAAATTTCATCGAAATCGGACAATAACTTCGTATAGTTATGCGCGTTACAAGGAATTGATGACAGACGGACAGACACACAGACAGACAGACACGGAACCAAAATTGTTCAGAAAGGTCTAAAACGCAAAACGCGAGTGAAAATTTTGATTTTGGAGAACTTTTTTTTTCGTCCTTGAAAAGTGAAAACAATGCTTCCGCTACCTTGGTAGACTCGGAAGCAAAAGTAGGAATACTGTTCCAAGAAAAGAAGGTAAACTGATCCAAAGACCTAGAAGGGAAACATTAACCCCATTTGTGTTTTTGTACTTATATGGGAGTTTCAAGGAGTTCCAATAGATTTATCATGATTACTCGCCAACGAAACCTATAAACAAGTTAAAATATGATGTGATGTCCTCCTCAACCTACTTACTATGTCAATTGATCGGGATAAGGGTCAACTGGAAACAACACCTTCTTCGCCGAGCTTTCGGTAAATTTATTACCTTCTTCAGGGCTTGAGTCCTTGCGCTTTTTCTGATATTCCATTGTGCTGTACTTTAAAAAAAGCTTTACATAAAGCTTCTCTTTATTTATGGACGTTTGTGGTGACACTAAATAAACAACCTTCGAGCCCTGAAGAAGGTAATAAATTTACCGAAAGCTCGGCGAAGAAGGTGTTGTTTCCATTGGACCCTAATCCCGATCAATTTAATTAATTTCTTCATTGACCGTAAATTTATCTTCTATAATTATGGTGGCGTCTCCAACTTCTCTTTATTTGTGGACGTTTGGTGGTGTCACTAAATAAACAACCTTCGAGCCCTGAAGAAGGTAACAAATTTACCGAAAGCTCGGCGAAGAAGGTGTTGTTTCCATTTGACCCTAATCCCGATCAATTGACATAGTACGTTTTGTTGGGTCGATCTACATAGTTGCTGCTCAACCTACTTTTTAAGAGAAAAGCAACATTGTATTTGGAAGAAATGGCGAATTCCCTATCATTGACCTCCATAACATGAGATTTGTTATGACCCACATTTTAGCTAGCAATTAGTTCTTGAATAAAGAAGCAACAAGAGGATCCCTGAGCGAGTCATCAACCACCGGGGGAGACGAGGTACAGGGGAAACACGTCAACATGACGTCACCCTTCCACCTCTCTCTCCCCCAAGGAAACTATACGAGTATTTAAGCACACTCAGGGATGCTCCAGCATGCAATCTAGTCCAGTCAACAGTCTTACTCATTTCGCTCTCTACCTTCTCCTCTGATAAGGATCCCCTCAGAGTACTAGGCTCAATAGGTAAATCTCCCACCTCCCAAAGGTCGGTTTCTGATGAAACGCCAGGGTTGCCGGGCTAGCCTTATTTTCCTGCACTCCGCACGTCGGTCGGGCTAAGAAGCTGCCAGTGCGACAGTGCAGTCACTAGGTTAGGGACTTTTCTCTCTTCGTTGAGTAGGGGTTAACACCTTCAATGCGGGAGGTAAAAAGTGGGACTACGTCCCCTATGGGAAAAATTTTTTCCCCAAAATTTTACATAGGCGCTTTAATTTTTGTTAGGTAATGTATTTGAAGTGTTAAATTGATTTGGACGCCATTTTGATTGGTTTTAAACCATGATGTCATATGACATCACACAGGGGTAGTACATTTCCAGCCCTTCATTTTCATCCCTACGCCTTCGTAGGGGTCTTAAAGTGGGGAGCGCTCTCCAAAGAGGCATGATGTCATATGACATCACTCGTAGCTCCGCAAGAACAGCATGATGTCATATGACATCATCCGCGCTGAAGGTGTTAAAGAAAACACAAAACGCCGCATCGAGAAGGTCATCTCCTTCACTCGACGACGCGCAGACATAACAAGATTCATGAGAATTATAATTGCAGTTACCTTCGCCGTGTTGTAGTCAACAACTTTCTTCGTGTTGAGATCGCTCTTGTTTCCAACCAGTAGTTTGTTGACACTGTCACATGCATAACGATCAATTTCTTCTAGCCACTGCTTCAGGTTGGAGAAAGACTCTTGATCAGTGCAGTCATATACTACAATAATACCGTGGGCACCTCTGTAGTAACTTGACGTTATGGTTCTAAACCTCTCTTGACCAGCAGTATCCCACTGTAAGAAAATTGAGTTCAATGAAAAATAGATTATGCGAGTAGCGACAGCGATGTTATAATGCAACAGTTCTACGATTGGAGAAGGGGATCGTTCGGTACAGAACGTCGGATGTTTTAATTTTTATAAACTCAAGTCAATTCTTGAAAATAGATTTTTTACTTTTAGTTCCATCCCCCAAATGAAATCAAGGAAAAAATTTCAATGGAGATTAGTTTACACCAAAATTGGAGGGTCAATGTTATAAAATGCACTAAAATTGGGGTAACAATTTTCTTCGTTTTTTGAGACTCCAACCAATCAGGAAGGCGCTGGCATTTTGATGTACAGGTGAAATAGGTTGGCCGTTGATCAGGTAAGTGAAATTTTACTTTTTCAAAGTCATAAAAAGGTTTAACTGAAGGAAAATATTTATAGGGAAAAGTACTTACAATTTGAAGTTTTATCGTCTTTCCATCAAGGTCAATGGTCCTGATTTTCTGAAATAGAAAATAAGTTGTATAAATCCCTCAGTGGATTCAAAACAACAATGAAAATAGCCTGAGTGGCGCTGAAAAACTTCAGTTCTGAAAAATATTAGTAACTAGGATAGAAGAAGTAGATAGACAATAGAGCTTCCAAATTTGGACCATGATGTTCTGAATGTAAGGTGGTGAACCGCTAGATAATCTGAACATGGGATGTCTAGGTTCTCCCTTCAGAATGAAGGTCGATTAAGGATTCTTGCAACTCTATAGTCCCCCCTCGCTGCAAGGAAAGCGCATCAAGACTTCACCGGAAGACTTGGAAAAATGCGTCCAAGCTGATGGGCACCATATATGCTCTATGTGATTCTTAAAAAAATGAAGATAACTTAAAATCCCAATTCTCTTGAACAATTAAAAAATGAAAATATGTCTCCTTTTTCAGGAACAACAGTGTTTGTTTGACATATTTTCATTTTTTAATTGTTCAAGAGAATTGGGATTTTAAGTTATCTTCATTTTTTAAGAATCACATGGAGCATATATGGTGCCCATCAGCTTGGATGCATTTTTCCAAGTCTTCCGGTGAAGTCTTGATGTGCTTTCCTGATGGATGCGATTGATTTCCATAGTGATAGCCTCCTTCGTCCAGGGTCCTCGACTTAACGCTTATCAAGCTTCCCTTCAAGTATTCTAACAGAAACAACATTTGCTGACAAATCATCATTTCAAACGAATGAAAGTGTAAGTCTACTTTCAAAATTCCACGCTCAGTTGTTTTCAAAAGGTTCAGATTTGCTGCACGAAGTCGGACAGAAGGGTTGGGGCTCTGGAGGCACCCTGGCACGCTCCAGAAACAACAGTTATGAATTTTTCAAATCAATACTATTTTGTTGGCGGACCCTGTATAATATGAAAGTCAAATTTCTTACGTCAGATCTAAAAGCATCAACATTTTAATATCACTACATGGAAAAATTGACCCAAATGTTATAGCAGAGTACTTTAAGAATAAAAACATGACTTTCTCAACAATCTGGCACGGAGATAAGCTGCCTCATGAAGGTGTGCTATGTGCAACAGCGGTGAGGAGGAGGACCTCTTTCACTTCCTGGCGACCTGTATGGTGCTCTCCAAATGGGGAGTGAAATGGTTCTCAGAAGCAAACTGTCTAGGCAAGACTGTTTAGACCAGCTAAAACTCCAAGTACTGAGAGGCTGGTTGGATATGTGATGGAGGCTTGGAGGTATTACTGGTTTCTAATTCAAGAGTTCAATTATTGAACTAGTTAGATAGCAACCAACAGCTAAAATAATACCAAATGAATTCCATTTTAGACCCAGTTTAAAAAAAATGTGTAACCTTGATAGCTACGTAACCCTAAGGTGTTCAAGTCGGGAGAAAAACGCAACAGGACGGTTTCTCTGAATAAGAGTAGCAGCAATCGAGGAATCAGTCTCCAAGCAGAAGGGTTCGTTACTGTACATTCTGGCTACAGCAGCCTCAGCAATACCCATTTTGGTTTATTATTTCTAATAATAAGCCTATGTGATCGTATCGCAAAAAATTTTTATAACCCCCCCTCAAACTTTGTCACTTTACGTTTCAAGGTGCGTAGAATCCAAATTTGCCAAATTTGCCAAATGTCCGTCCGCCGTCCGGGCCATAAAAGGCCTTAGAATCGGTCTAAAAAACCCGATCTTTCGCACATAGACTCCATTTGGGGTCTAGTTGGTCCTAACGTCGAACTATTCCGATCGCTTAATTCGTATAGAAGTTATGGGCAAATAACCGGCCAAAAAAAGAGGTTTTTGCTTAAATATGCGTGGGGTGACATTTTCCAAGTATTTTTCTTCATGTTGGATGGTTGGTGGCTTTATAGACGATTGTATAGAAAAATAATAAACCATTAAAAACCAATAAACCATAAAAATAATAAACGTACGATAAATCAGAAACACGAGTGTGAATCGCAAAAGAGGTCTAATCTCCGTGGCTTTATAGACGATTATATAGAAAAATAATAAACCATTGTGTAATAATTTGCAGCGTTTTCAGTTTCTGAAACGCGGTGATCGCCTCAGGGTTAAAAGATGAGCATTCAAAAACAGATGTCGCGGTAGGGTTACCTTGATAGAATTTATTATTCGCTTAACCTTGATGAGCATCATGGTTGCCATGGATACTGACGCTCTGAAGTTTGTTTCACATCCATGTTGCTAATGGATACTTGAAAATCAGACAGTTTCATGGTGTTTTACAACGTTTTACACCTAAAAATGAAAACTGTTTGGCTAAACTGTCACCGATTTTTCCTGAAGTCATTCAATTTCAGCAAACTGTCACTCAATTTGTCTAGCAAGATGTAAACAAACTTTTCTAGTTCTCAAGTTTGCGATCTGGCTCGTTGAAATGGAATTCGAATGTCGAAAAACAAAGTGATTTTTTTTTTAATTAATGGGAAAGAAAAGTCGTGTATGAAGCCTGGGAGTGTAGTCAGAGGTTCATTCAGGAAGATTTTGAGTATTCCGTATTCCCTCACCTTGACTATAAATACGATTTCACATCCATATCAATTGCTTTTCAATATTTATTTGCATTTATTTATTTGGTGTTCCTTCCAAGTTCAAATGAAATAAAACTAGATTGAGAATCAGTGAATTCTTTCAGTTTCACCTACATGGTGAAACTAGTTTATCAAGTTACAAAACAGAACCTACAGAGTTTTATAAGGCCGCTGTACCCCAATTGTACTCATCATCTACCTATCTCGAGATTTATATTCATCTGAATATAAATTCAAATAATAAATAAATTCGAATGATAGATAACTATTTTACCTATTGGAGAATCATAGACAGCTTTGGTCATTTGAAAGTACAATGTAGGTAGGAAAGCTTTGTCCGACCTGAGGTAGTTTTCGTTTCCAGCTTAAATTTGTATGTATTTAAATACTGGATTATTTCCGTGCCCAAGCGATATCCTATTATTTACTGTGAATAATAAATTAGAGCTAATTAATTGGTTCTGATAGGGATACAGGCAAAAACCTAAGACAATCCACGAGCCACCATTAATTTCCTCGATTCCAAGCAGATAACCATGATAAACTTCAACCAAGCCCAGTCCTCTGTGGGGTTACGTACCTAACCCAGGTTAACTTCTTGATTGCCTTGACAAATAATCGATTATACAAGTTTTCGAACGCAATTTTTCTCACCAGGGTTACGTAACCTTCAACATTAATTTCTTTTGAACCAGCCCTTAGTGTAAAGACATACTACGGAGACGGATCTGGAATCTGCAACTGCTAATCGCATGAGGAAATCCCTTATTTGGTGCTAGATGACGTAGGTATAGGTTGCGGAACCGCACGCTGATTTGTCACTACCCCTTTCTTCCTTCTTGTTCTACACTCCAATCCGCACATTTCCTTTCCGACGACAGAATCCGGTAGAAAAAACCAGATTGCATTTTTCTATAGTTTGTCATTCCCTGACAAAATCTGCTTGTGGATTCGCAAGTACCGCAGCATTTTGCGGTTTCTCGTTTTTCGTCTAGGTAAGTAAGATCACTTACTTGTTTTTATATTACCGAAGGCAGTTTAGTGTCCAACTTTTGATTACGCACTCTATTAGTAAACTATAAAATGCATAACCAAAATAACACCTAATTTTTAAATTTCGGTCCTAGAAAGTTGTAATTTAGTTTGATAAATATGTTACTATTACTTATTTTGTAGTATCATTGGGCAACATTTAAATGGCAAAAAACGCGCCAATCCAAGGGAGCGGGGCTAAAAGTGTTGTAAGCACTGCTATGAGATTTTATTTCATCTGTTTTGTCAACATATTTTCATATAATTGAATAAAATTAAGGTTCAAAAAAGAGAAACTTCGTAAGTACAAACAAAATAGTGATTGATGAGAGGGGGCGTTGAAAGTGAACCAACGAACAAAGAATTGCAATCCGAATAGCTCAACCAACAACACGGGATCGTGTACGCCGTAAACGCAGATAGCGAGACAATGAATGGCCATCATAAGAAGCTAATAATATAATTATTAGCGTCTGCCAATTAAATCACATTGAAAAGTAGCCAGTCAGCTTCGACGGGAGATAGCTATGATAACGTTACTACGCCCTATTCCTTATCACGACTGCTCAATACAACATGCGAATGAGTCACGGCTAATGCCCATGGCGAAATAATTCCGTCACAACATTTAAGTCATCCAACCGCTCCGAATATTCACCATCATGTTCGCAGAACGTGAAGTAGTTACCTACTCAAATCGAAAGATCCATCTGACCATCATAAATCTACGTAAAGCGAGTAATTTATTGAGAAGTACTTACAAAGTCCACTCCAATCGTACTAATGTAGCTCTCAGAATACGTGTCATCCTGTAACAATGGACAAATCCCCGGCTTATTATTTTGTTTTTTCTTGATTTAAACAAACTTCGAAGGACAATCTGATGAGACGCAGGAGGTAATGAAGTGCTCATTACAGTCGGCCTCGCCATGTTAACTACCGATAGAAGAATAAGTCATTAATCATCATATTACTCACCGCAAATCTGAGGAGTAGGCAGGATTTCCCGACGCCTGAATCTCCGATGAGAAGCAGCTTGAATAAGTAATCGCTGAAAAGAGAAACAATGAGAACTTGAGATGACACAAACAAGAACGACCTTGCACCCCTTTGTATACACAAATATGAACAAAGGGGATTCCATTAGCGGTATGCGGTGTCGGTGTTGAAGGAAAAAATTGGAAAAGTTTCCAATTGGAGATTTTAAAAGCCAGGTAGGTAAACGTAAGTAGCTATGGCAGGGATCCCCAACGGTTAAGACAAAAGAGCGGAAATAAACAGATAACAGCCCATCGAAAATCCATTAATCCGTATAAAATTTTCCCAGACGGTGACTAAATAACATGAAAACTTATGGGGAAACCCCTGTAAGGCATCCTTAGAAAATTATAGAATGGAAAAACTAATAGCCAAACAGACCGAAAAATACTACGTTTTAGTCTCCCAGACCATTATGTAGTCGATTCGGGCTGAGCTGATAAGTGGAAAAATGGGTAGGTAAGATGGAAATGTAGCAAATGAAAGTGAAATGTTTCCTACACGTATATACTTACTATTCGGGATTCATATTTCCAAAACCTAAATTTTAATACGCGAATTAGTTCCGAAATGACAACTTCGCACAATAGATAATCTGCCCAAAACGACTGACTTGCCACTTACAGCTTGAACAAAATGGATGCAGAACATTGACGTATTGTCACACGTATCGCAATGCCAACATTGTCCTTGAGCTATCAAGTTGTATAAATCTACAATTTCAGTGCGATTTTTATGATTTGAATTTTTGAGTGAAGTTTGAAAAAAAATTATGATGAATTTATCTTGATTTAAAAGATAGATTTTTGTAAATTTCTGATGTGCGTTGTCATGAGAGTAGGAGAATGGATTGTGTACCCGTCTTTCATCATGGAAGAAGTGGATGTACTTGATGTTCCGAAATCACAGCATGGATGTTTTTCTAGAATGGTTGAAGCATGGATGTGTCCGTGGACCCATCATTACTCTGTGCTCCCTGGCGAGGTATTCCGAGCGCTTTCTGACGGCTGTTTTCTGAGTCCTAGCTTGATTACAGTGATAAGGACAACTCTTCCCTCTGCGATTGTTTCCCTTTGGTGCTTTTGATCGTCATTCGTTCACGGTTGATTTGTGAGTTTGAAAATTTTGCTGACTCATGAAAACATCTTGTTTAGTAATGCATGCATTCCAGGAGACGTCCCATTGGATAATTTTAACCAGTTGTTAAGCGATAAAACTGTTTCACTCGATGTAATTTATTTATTACTTCAGGGAAGAAATAGTGACCCCCACCATTATAAACCATAACACTCCTACCCAACATGCGAATTCGAGTCCCCCCCCCCACCTCCACCACCACCACCATTAATGGTGCCAGTCTGGCACCAAAGCGGAAATACGTGGTAACATTGAACTTTCATCTTTTAGGTTTAGTAGGCAGTCCGTCAAAGTTCACATCCATATTCAAGGTGAAACACCAAAAAACCCAAGAGATATGAGGTTTAAGGTGCCCTGGCACCATGGTGGCACCACTTTTAGTTCCATGGTGGTACAGAAAGTAATTCATGCAAATCCTAAGGTATAATGAGAATTTTTCCTCAATTTCAAAGCTTGGTTACAATTAGTAAGCAGTAAAGGAACCGAAATATTGAAAAATCGGATATTTTGTAAATATTATCCCCCCACTCGCTCCCTCCCCTTGCGAATTTTGATACTCTGGTGAAATCATGTACAACTTGGAAGTTATGTGAGTGAAACAAAAAAAGAAACACGCAAATCGGTTGGAAATTGAGGCCTGGGCAGAGTTTACAAGATTATGCCCAAAAACGCACGTTTTTAAAGCATTAACCCCCCCCCTCCCCTCAAAAGGCAAAATTCGAAATTCCGGCGACGTAGTGCACAACTAGATAGTTTTCCGCGTCGAACAAAAAAAGAACCACGTAAATCGGTTGAGAACTAAGGCCTGTGCAGACGACACAAGATGTTGTCTCTCACACACACACACACAGACATACACCTATGGTTTTTTTTGCGGATTTGGATTCAGAATGGTCCAAAACGGATTACTGTGTGGTTATTTTTTTCTGTTGAGTGTTGTCCTCCTTCACCCCAGATCGATCGCATAAGGACGCCTAAGTTTTACTGTGGGACGTCCTAAAAAGACATTGTAAAGTCAAATAGGTAAGTCGGAAACGAAGAATTGAAAAAAAAGTTACCTAGGAGACACTTTGCTTGACTCGAGTCCGTTATAAGTTATTTCGTTGTCAAATAGTTGCCGGCTCACCAATATAAATGACACATCTTTTTATTTTGCGAGTGAATTTGTATTTTTTATTTCCAAAGACCTGCATTTTTCTCCCCTACGACGACATGATTCAAGCTAGCACCTACTCTGTGGCTTTACACACTTCATGTAGAAACACACCTAGGTACAGGGTGGGGCAACATAACCCCCCGATTTTGTAACGCAATAAATAAAAAAGTATTAGAGATATTTGTTTACTTTTTTAAATTATGTGTAGTGTAAGCTTTTGGGTTAGTGTTTCAGTGAACAGGTTCCTTTTCAATGGGGGTTCTAAGGGGGTCGCGATACTGAAAGGCAAAACAAGAAAAATATCGGAATCTTAGACTAATTGAATTTAGTGGTACTTAACTGGTTCTTGGTAGCGGCGTTCTCCCGAGCGGCTTGGAGATGAGGCATAGCGTTCCAGTCGATACCTTTGTTATATATGTTAATTTCAATAGTGTTATACCTGAAGGGATCTGTTAACCTGAAGGGTTTTATGTATCGATATGTTGAAAATAAATGAAGTTACGTTACGGTTGTTGTTTCTTTCAAGCAAGTTCCTATTATCGATACGGTTTGCAATACTCTTGTTACTCAGAACCTGGGATGTTGGGTAAGTTTGAAATGAGAAGAATTATTTAACCAAATGTCTTTTAGATTTAATCTCAGGACTAGAACGGCGATACAGGTAAGTAAAAATGGTTTCAAAGTGGTTACGGTAAGTTCTGCAACTTCGATCCCAGGGATCGAGCGCCTGAGGGGCGTTACGGTGGAATGCAATCAGGTAAGAAGGTAAGTTTTACTTATAGCGACTAGTCTTAGTCTTACGTTACGGTACGATACTCTTAGAGGTAAGATCAACAAGGTGAGTATTCTTAATCTTTCAGATACGTTACAGGTAAGTTCCTCTTAGTTCCTATTTTAGTTATAGTAGAAATATCACTGAGTCACGGTACCTCTACCTTTAATTGGCCAATTATATTAAGGTAGGTAAGATTGTTTGCACTCACGTTCCGGGTTACCGTAGCGAGTCCGGAGGCGATGCAGCGAGGTTGAAGGGGGAGAGCCGGGAACGGACTGTTTCTGCGTCTTCCTCCGCTACGACGATCCGGCAGGCACGACGAGATCCAGGGGAGGCAGGACGAACAAGTTCACCGGTACTGTCTTTCACTGAGTAAACCGCGTGACTTGGGGGAGGCAGGAGGCGATACGGTTCGGCGCGATACGGGTCGACGCGGAACAAGGGGGGTGCGCTTCAAAGACAAGGGGGTGATCACTTCGAGACGAGCTGGCCAGGCTAAACTTCAGGACTGAGGTATTTTCGTTGATACATCATAATATCATTGGGTTTCTGGGCTCAGTGTTGCCTCCTCCATCTTCAGTTGGCACTCCTGCTCTTCCATGCTGATTGATTGCTTAGCCTCCTCCATGCTAGTTGGTTGGCCTTCTCCATGCTCCTCCATGACAGTTGATTTTTGTTGTATCCTTAGGTGTTGTTTGGATACGTAGTTCTGAGGCCACGCCCCTGTAATGTGGCCTGTGATATGTGGTGGGGGCCTGGTCCCGAAGGGAATCAGGACTTACGGATGGGAGGTGCCTGTGAGGGGGAATAATGAGCAACTTGGTTGCTCACAGTAGGAAATATCTTAAAGTTTTTTTTCACATAGTTTTGAAAATCATATCGGCCAAGTGACGCCCTCCATTATCGATGCACTGAACGAACCGATTTCGAGTGTTTCGCATCACCCTCTCCAACATGTCGACCGGTATGTTCGCCACTTCCTCGCAGATGTTGGTCTTAAGGTGATCAAGAGTCCGTGGACGGTTATTGAAGACCCAGGACTTGAGGTAACCCCACAAAAAGAAGTCGCACGGGGTTAAATCAGGCGATCGTGGTGGCCACTCCAAATCGCCTCTGAGAGAGATGAGGCGTCCAGGGAAGTGCTCCCTCAACAAAGCCATCGAACTCCTCGCCTGATTTAATCGCCTGATTTAACCCCGTGCGACTTCTTTTTGTGGGGTTACCTCAAGTCCCGGGTCTTCAATAACCGTCCACGGACTCTTGATGACCTTAAGACCAACATCCGCGAGGAAGTGGCGAACATACCGGTCGACATGTTGGAGAGGGTGATGCGAAACACGCGAAATCGGTTCGTTCAGTGCATCGATAATGGAGGGCGTCACTTGGCCGATATGATTTTCAAAACTATGTGAAAAAAAACTTTAAGATATTTCCTACACATAATTTAAAAAGTAAACAAATATCTCTAATACTTTTTTATTTATTGCGTTACAAAATCGGGGGGTTATGTTGCCCCACCCTGTACATAAAGAATAATATGATTGAAGGAGGGTAGATGTACAAAAAACGGAGACACGAGACAGGGTGATTTCGATAACTAGCAACAACTGGTGTATTTCCTAGAAAAGAGATACTAGCGGGGCCTAACAGTCTTGCCAACTGGCGTGCAGGAAATAAATAATCAAGATTTATGACAAAGAACGAGGGGAAAATAGGAGGCGTTGGTGGTACGCAGAAGAAATTTAGACATCCACCTTATTAAAATTTCAAAACCTTTTGAAAAGAAGACAATGAAAATGTTAGGTAGATGCCTACCTCAAACAATGGTTCTTTATCGCTGCTGCTTTTTACTCTTTTTCATTATGGTTTATTATTTTCAATGAATCGAGCAAGAAACAATTTTTATTACCCCCTCCCCTCAAAATGGCATGGTTTCATGGTACGTAGAATCCGGAAATAATTTTTTTTAAACAGTCTGTAGGTACCCACCGTTATTATTAACTAAGGTGGTGTTGTTAATTTGGTTCTCTAACGTGAGACTGTCGTAAATTGTTCTTTAAATAAGAAATAGTTAGAATAGAGCACGTTAGGATACGTCCTTCTGCCGTACGTACACATTCCTTAGACCAATTTTGATGAAATTTGGTATAATATATTAACGATATTATCGTTGATATAATTTCGTATATCCCATCATGGGATATTTGGTATGGCGGTGGTTTGGTATTTGGCATCGTTTATATAATATTTGGGGTCTTGTTGTACCCTGAAGCTTTGGGTTATTGTCAGTCACTGTTAAGGGATGAAAAATAGGGGTTGTAATTTTCAGTACGCCCTAGCTCGAAAACTTTTGATATATATTTTACCTGTTTTTTTTACCGATTTCAAATACATTTGAATTTTTGGAATCGAAATGTTGGAACAACACAGAGCACTGTAGGGCAAACCGTTCGTCCCCCATGAGGACTCTTAGGGTTGTACTTAAAATGAATAAGAAACACGAGCGTGAATATCCGTTCAAATTTCAGCTGATCAAATTCTTTGGATAGCTAGCCGGTTAAAGCCGGTTCGGGTATTTTAGTTCGCTGCATAGCCAGTTCAGAACTGACTCGAGATTTTTTTCAGAACTCCTGTCCCTAACTTCCCCCACTTCCTTGTTTAGGCTTCGCCGTTCGCCCCCTTATTTCTAGTTTGGCCTTACCTCTTATAAACTTCTTGTCGATATAAATATTGTGTCAGACCATGGATCTAAGGGCAGGATTTATAGAGAGCACTCGAGTGCCATTGGCTCATCAAGGTCGAGTGAAGTGACCAACCGAATTTAAATAGAAACCACTCGAAAGGACGAACTCGCAAGTGTTGGTTGATCGCGGTATTAAAAAACATTGATGAAGTTGTGGACTCGGAAGAATTACTACTATTCTGATTTGGTCGATTCGACTCAGGTAGGGTCCTCTTCTTGATTAAAAAACGCTGCAAATTATTACAAAAGGTTTATTATTTTTCTATATAGATCACTCGTCTGCAAAGAACACGGCTTTGCCATTGTCACCACTAACCAACTTGAAGAAAAACATATATCGTATTTCGGTCAACTAACATTTGAACGGAGATTTGGCCCTTTTTGCGATTCACACTCGTGTTTCTGATTTATCGTAAGTCTAACCCTTAAATTCTCGTAGGGAACAAACGGTTCGTCCTACAGGGCTCCGCGTGGTCTCTAAAAATTCTATACTATCGTAAATTGATGAAAAACGATACCTTTATATCAAAATTTTTTGAGTTGGGGCGTTTTCAAAATTTCAAAATTCATTTTTGAACCCTTAGAAGTGACCAACATCAACCAAAATCTTCGGGGCACAACTAGACCACAAATGGAAGGCACATACCAAATTTCATCAAAATCGGTCAATGCTAAGTGAGGAAGGAAATTGCCGAGTACGGCGGACGGACGGATTCTAGTACCTTGAAACGTAAACCAACAAATTTTGAGTGGGGTTATAAAAAATTTTTCTTGTTCGATTCCAAAGGTTCATTATTGAAAGTAATAAACCAAAATTGTGGCAAATTAGTTAAATGACCGAATTCTGAAGTTTGGTGATTGGTTTAAGGACACTGTACCGTGAACGTTCCTAATGAGGAGTGTACTACGTGTTTTTAAGGTTCTACATAAAAATACGAACTCATTCTTATTTTTGTCGAATTGTCCAATGTAAATTTTGGAGGAAGGAATGACAATAAAATTTAGGAGTAGAGTTAGCCACCCAAACTAATTAAAATTGCGTCGTAACTTCTAAGGATGGAAAAAGAGCGATTTTTCAATAAAAACCACCTAATTTTCGGCCGCCGTTTCAAAAACTTCCAGCAAAATCCAAAAATGGATACCACCATGTCATTCAGCGTCGAAAATTAATGAAAAAACATGTATCACACTTGGGGTCTACTTTCATCTCAATTTTGGCACAATCCAGGGGTTGATTGCGCGCTCACTGGACGGGTTGTGCGCAACCAAAAAATCGGCTGAGGGGTCAAAAATTCATGATATTTCACGTAAAATCCAAATCTGCACTAAAAAAATAGTTCCCTTAGGTCACTTCTAAGGGTTCCAAAATCAATTTTGAAATTTTCAAAACGCCCTAACTCAAAAAATTTCGATATAAAAGTATTGTTTTTCCTTCAATTTAAGATTCTATAGAATTTTTAGAATTTTTTGAGACCACGCGGAGTTTTGTAGGTCAGACCGTTCGCTCCCTACGAGAATTTAAGGGTTTGACGTACGATAAATCAGAAACACGGGTGTGAATCGCAAAAGAGGCCTAATGTCCGTTCAAATTTCAGCTGACCGAAATGCGATCGATGTTTTTCTCCATGTTGGATGGTTGGTGGCTTTGCAGACGTGTGATCAATACAAAAAAAATAATAAACCATTGTGTAATAATTTGCAGCGTTTTCTCTCGGAAACACAAATTTTTCGATGAATAAAAGGATTTAGAAAAATCTCAATATACCGTTGGAAAGGTGAGCTTTTGGACCAACTTTTAGGACTACTGCAGGAGAAATACTTACATTCAGTTGGGCTTGCAAACGATTGAAAAAATTGAAAATTTTCAGTAATTTACAAATTTCTGTCTTTGGGCTTATTTTTTCACATTTAAATCCCATTACAAAACATTGAACTTGCACTATTATGACGGGAAATTTACTGCTCTTTCCAATGGTATAGTCAAATTTGAATTTACTTCATCAATTAACGACAGACAGACAGATATGACAGTTTTAGTGAATAAGGTCGAAAACACGAAAAAAATCTTAAAAGTGAAATAAATCGAAAACGAAGCCTCTAAAAAATTGCTAAGAGACATTTTTTGTTGGAAATTAGTTGTAGAATCGATCCCTAGCCAATGGTGCGCCCTTAATGTTTACACCATGTATAGAAAAATAATAAACCATTGTGTCATAATTTGCAGCGTTTTTTCAGTTACAGGCACTTTTTATGAAATATGAAAGCTATAAATCATAACTGTAACTGCCATACACCTGCAAGAATCTCATAGAACCAAACGTTGTTTGTGTGAAAAGGTGAAGATCAGAATTTGAATTTATTTTATAATTTAAGTATGTGTTTTTTAAATTTGGATTGGTGTGCCACACAATTAGTTATACAATTTTGTTACCTATCGAGGCCTAATCTCCGTTCAATTTAAAGCTGACCGAAATGCGATCGATGTTTTTCTTCATGTTGGATGGTTGGTGGCTTTGCAGACGAGTGATCTATATAGAAAAATAAAAAATAATAAACCATTGTGTAATAATTTGCAGCGTTTTTGGTTCATAAACCAAAGGTTCATTATTGAAAATAATAAATTACTTTCAATAATGAACCTTTGGAATCGACCAAGAAAAAAAAATTTTTTAACACCCCCTCAAAATTTGATGGTTTACGTTTCAAGGTACGTAGAATCCAAAAATCGAATAAAAATTTGGCCGTCCGTCCGCCGTCCGCCGTACGCCGTACGCGGCACTTTTGCCACTTAGCATTGACCGATTTTGATGAAATTTGGTATGTAGGCTCCATTTGGGGTCTAGTTGTGCCCCGAAGCTTTCGGTTAATGTAGGTCACTTCTAAGGGTTCCAAAATCAATTTTGAAATTTTGAAAACGCCCCAACTCAAAAAATGTCCATGTAAAGGTATTGTTTTTCCTTCAATTTAAGATTCTATAGAATTTTTAAAATTTTTTGAGACCACGCGGAGCTCTGTAGGACAAACCGTTCGCTCCCTACGAAAATTTAAGGGTTTATATTGAAATATATATATAAATCAAAACACGAGTGTGAATCGCAAAAGAGGCCTAATCTCCGTTCAAATTAGAGCTGACCGAAATGCGATCAATGGTTGGTGATTTTGATTTTTTTTTTTTTGATTTTTTTTTCTTTTTTTCTCTTCATATTGGATGGTTGGTGATTTTGTAGACGAGTGATCTATATAGAAAAATAATAAACCATTGTGTAATAATTTGCAGCGTTTTTAATCAAGAAGAGGACCCGAACCTGAGTCGAATCGTCCAAATCAGAATAGTGTTAATAAACACCACTCGGGCCCAAAGTGGACGCGTAGTGTAACCCATCGTAATTTAGTCACTGTGTTGAGGAAGTACCACACCATGGTGAGTGGTGAGTGGTGAGTGGTGTGGCTCTCACCATTGTGAGAGCCCTAAACTTGATATTTGAAATCGGGAAATATGGTATCGGACACTCTCACCCTTATCCAACATAACATTTCTAGCGACATGTGAGACTCCAATTTGAATATTTTAAAATCCATGATCTACGGTACCCATGCGAATTCCAAACATTTATACATTTTTGAATCTTGAAATGTTATGTTACCTCAAAAATATTTAATGAGCTTTTCATTTTTTTTTTTTTTTTTTAATTTTAAATTTGATGTAGGACCAGTAGGAAATATGACCAATAGGACCTAGTTGAGGAAATATGATTAGTTTTATGCGAAAAATCACGTTTTCCAAAAAAAAATACTAATTCTATTTGAAATGAGACATTGTTTAATAGGAACTTTTTGCATTTGAGGTGCACAAACGCCTCCGAGCGTTTTGACACCTAACTAACTAAACACTACCTATGTAATGTAAATTTAGAAGAATGTTTAATTAGTGACGTAAAAATGTATGGCTAAATACAAATCTATGTGAGGCCAAATAAAATAAACGCAATAAAAAGGCCTTAATATTTCGTTCTGTTCGCGTGACCTACGACAAGATATCTGTGTGAAATCATAATAAATTATTCGTTTCTCTTTCTAAGTAAGTCTGTTGATAAGAGTAGAGTCCAACCTTTGATTGGGAGTCCTGTCGGAACAAGATGATGTCGTCATCAGAAACTGAGTTCAAAGATGTCGAGTTCCGAGCAAAGTTCGTTCTGTCGTCGCTTTGGGGATCGAAGCAACGGCGTGACAGTCTCGCAGGGCGCTGCTCCAAAGAAACTCGAAGGAATTTCAGGGGAAATTTCGAACGAAAAAGTCGGACCAAGTCTGCAGGAGTTGAGCGCGATGGCGACTGCGATGAGCGAAGAATCTCGCTCGGAGACCACCTCGACGAGCACGGCAGACGAGCGGCATTTTCTCACCAAGGACGAGCGCGATGAAGTGGCGAGGATGCTGGGCATACCTGAAGAGGATGTCTCTCAGGAGAGGTTCCCCGTCAGCCGTCGCCGAATGGAGCAGCTCATGTTTGGTAAGCCTGAAATCGTTACTATGAAAATTCCACATCCAAAACTTGTTCCAAAAACAACTGAAATTGACTGCACGTGGCAATTTCTGTACAAAAAAAAACCCTTGTACCTAACATCAAATACTAATGGGGACTCTGAAGCTGATTTGAAAACAGGATGTCTTGAAACCAATTCACAATACTTCAGGACTCAGTCCTACAACTAGTTTGCAACAACCTCTCCCTCGCTGAACTTTATTTTTACCCCGCTGAAAAAGCGACTTTTTAGGACGTCCCACTTTAACACTAGGGCATCCTTATGCGATTAATCTGAGGTGAAATAAGATAACACTCAGCAGAAGAAACAGTAAATAACCATGTAGCAATCCGTTTTAGACCATTCTGAACCCAAAGTGTGTGTGTGTACGTACAAAATCTCGTGTACTCTGCCCAGGCCTTATTCTAAAACCGATTTACGAGATTCTCTTTTTTTTCGACGCGGAAATATTTCAAGTTGTGCACTACATCGCCAGAAGTTTCTATTTTGCCTTTGAAGGGGGAGTTAAAAACGTAAATTTTCGAGCATAATCTCGTGTACTCTGTCCTGGCCTTAATTTCACATCGGTTTTCGTGGTTATTTGTTGTTTTTTCGACTCTGAAATCCATCTGATTGTGCACTACGTCGCCAGATTTTCGAAAGTATTGTTTAATACTGAAACTTTTACTTTGACAATACCATGAGCGAGCTGCCTACTCCTCAATTTTTTTCTTTTTCGCTTGTTCCCTTTTTTGTTCGACATGGATTACTTCCCAGTTGCACAGTACTTCATCTGAGTATCAAAATTAGCCAGAGTTAGGGTTGATATTCAGCGCAGGATCATGTAACGAATCATGGAAACCAATTTTAGTAACAAATTGAATTCACCAATTTTAGATATTAATTATTGAAACCTTGAAACCTTCATTTACGAATTATAGAGATCTGAAGAAAATTTTGTTTGGTTTGAAATACCGTTATCTCAAAAACCTTTATCCCAGAACCGTCCGCCAAGTGGGCTTGGCAAATTGCTTCCTCGTATCCATAACCCGATAGGTACTATATCCGATGCATTTTAGCCAATCTCAAAACATCAATCTCTAAGTACCTTGCACTATTCTCACAGGGATCCATCTACCCACAACATTCCTGAAGATTTCATCGAATTCGGATAGAAGATGTAGAAATTATGGCTGTTATGAGAAATTCACGTTTGCGTATGCGCATTGGCTATACTATCAGTCCGGGGAGGACGAATTTCACAGGAGACTATCAACACCTTAATCTGCTTGATCCCTGAAAATTTCATCAAAATCGGATGGAATTGGTAGAATTTATACGAATAAAATCACCCGCGACGAGATTGTGAAACCCGATTTTAATAAAAAACGCTGCAAATTATTACACAATGGTTTATTATTTTTCCATATTGATCACTCGTCTGCAAAGCCACCAACCATCCAACATGAAGAAAAACATCGATCGTATTTCGGTCAGCTATAATTTGAAAGGAGATTAGGCCTCTTTTGCGATTCACACTCGTGTTTCTGATTTATCGTACGTCCAACTATTAAATTCTCGTAGGGAGCGAACGGTTTGTCCTACAGGGCTCCGCGTGGTCTTAAAAAATTCTGAAAATTCTATGCTATCTTAAATTTATGGAAAAACAATTCCCTTATGTCTAAATTGTTTGAGTTAGGGCGTTTTCAAAACTGCAAACCTTATTATCCAACCCTTAGAAGTGACCTACATAAACCAAAAGCTTCGGGGCACAGCGAGACCCCAAATGAATTATATATATATATATTTCAATATAAACACTTAAATTTTCGTAGTGAGCGAACGGTTTGTCCTACAGAGCTCCGCGTGGTCTCAAAAAATTCTAAAAATTCTATAGAATCTTAAATTGAAGGAAAAACAATACCTTTATATCGAAATTTTTTGAGTTAGGGCGTTTTCAAAATTTCAAAATTGATTTTGGAACCCTTAGGAGTGACCTACATCAACCAAAAGCTTCGGGGCACAACTAGACCCCAAATGGAGCCTACATACCAAATTTCATCAAAATCGGTCAATGCTAACTGGGGAAAGTGCCGCGTACGGCAGACGGACGGCCAAATTTTGGTTTATTATTTTCAATAATGAACCTTTGGAATCGACCAAGATAAAAATGTTTATAACCCCTCCTAAAAATTTGTTAGTTTACGTTCCAAGATACATCGAATCCAAAAGTCGAATAAAAATTTGGCCGTCCGCGGCACTTTTTCCACTTAGCATTGACCGATTTTGATGAAATTTGGTATGTAGGCTCCATTTGGGGTCTCGTTGTGCCCCGAAGATTTTGGTTGATGTAGGTCACTCCTAAGGGTATTGTTTTTCCCTTAATTTAAGATAGTATAGAATTTTTAGAATTTGTTGAGACCACGCGGAGCCCTGTAGGACAAACCGTTCGCTCCCTACGAGAATTTAAGGGTTGAACTTACAATAAATCAGAAACACAAGTGTGAGTCGCAAAAGAAGCCTAATCTACGTTCAAATGTTAGCCGACCCAAATGCGATCGATGTTTTTCTTCAAGTTGGTTGGTGGTAACAATGGCAAAGCCGTGTTCTTTGCAGACGAGTGATCTATATAGAAAAATAATAAACCTTTGTGTAATAATTTGCCGCGTTTTATTCAATATTCGGATTCTACGTACCTTGAAAAGTAAACCAGCAAACTTTGAGGGGTGGGGGGGGGGGGTTAACAATTGTTTTTTCTTGGTCGATTCCAAAGGTTCATTATTGAAAATAATAAACCAAAATGCCCCTCCCTATCCACCAATTCAATGTATGTAGATTCCAAAAATCGTATGAACAGTTAGCGGAACTTTGCTCAGTTCCAGTTACTCTCTTTGATGAAATTATATAAATCGGCTCCATTTGGGGTCGAGTTTTGCCTCAGAGCTATTGGTTATTGTCTATCACTTCTAAGGGGAACTAATTTTAAACCGCCTTAGCTCGAAAACATATGATATACACAGCTTTGCCATTGTTACCATTCCAACATGAAGAAAAACATCGATCGCATTTCGTTCAGCTAAAATTTGAACGTAGATTAGGCCTCTTTTGCGATTCACACTCGTGTTTCTGATTTATCGTAAGTCTAACCCTTATATTCTCGTAGGGAGCGAACGGTTTGTCCTACAGGGCTCCGCGTGGTCTTAAAAAATTCTGAAAATTCTATACTATCTTAAATTTATGGAAAAACAATTCCTTTATGTCTAAATTTTTTGAGTTAGGGCGTTTTCAAAATTGCAAACCTTATTATCCAACCCTTAGAAGTGACCTACTTCAACCAAAATCTTGGAGGCACAACTAGAACCCAAATGGAGCCTACATACCAAATTTCATCAAATTTGGTCAATGCTAAGTGGCAAAAGTGCCGCGTACGGCGCACAGTGGGGCCAAATGGTCAAAAAGCGGAAAAAAGTCATTATCTTTTGAACGAATTACTGTATCGTCTTGGGAATGGTTTCTATCGATTCCGAATACGAAAATACATTAGAAAAATATGTTTTCTGACGTTTAAATTTATTATTTTAATACTAAATCTTGAATTTTGAAAAAAATAATGTTACTCTAAGTGGAAAAGCGTGTGAAAAAAACAGAAAAGCGGTTTTACAGGCGATGGGTGTGTGTTATTTTGTTCTTTTCCTCGTTTCAGAAGTTATAGGATACGATAAAGATGATTGAATTGAGTTTTCTTTACATATGTATGTAAATATATGTATGTAAATATATATTTATATATTTAATTTTGACAAAATTTTGAGTGATAAAAATCTCTGAAAATTGAATAGTAACCGATCGAATATTGGTACGAATCCAAATTAAACGTTTGCTAAATCCGAATAAGATATTTTCAACGATGACATGTTCTCGGTAAGTCACGACAGTACGAACTGACCACACTACTGCGAATGACAATCCGAAGAACCTGGTTTGTTCAAACAGAACCTTGTTGACTCTTAGCAGAAATATTTTACGAAAACGTCGCTATTTACATCATTTTGTTTTCCAATAAAAGATAAAACAAAAAATTTCTGCCAAGTGGGTGTGGCACATAGCTTCCCAGTATCCATAACCCGATTGTATAGATGATCCGACCACTGTAGCCTTAACTTGACTACGTTACTCTGTGATTGTAGCTAATAGCCCACATAGGGGACCATCTACATGTCAACATTCACAATCCCTGGAAATTTTATCGAATTCGAGAGGAAAATGTAGAAGTTACAGCCTTTAGAAGGGTTTTTCTCTGAAGCTGCGGTGACGGCAGAGACGGCGTTCTTGGTGTACCTTTAATCACATTTTAACCCACTACATCTAAATTCGGTGAAATACGGCTATGAAATGTTTACAGCTTCTTGATAATGGTCAGATTTTCAAGAAAAGAAATGAGCCAAACCGAAGGAAGGCGAAGCTCGGTTTTTCCACTCTTCTAAAGTTGTATTTCGCTGTAAAACCCAAATCTGGAGCTAATGTTCAAGCTAAAATGTTATGAAAAAATCATTAATATTTTTTAGAGATACTACATATATATACCCAACATTATATAATTTTATTTAAATTTTTTGAAACACATGGAGCGTGTTAGGAAATTTTCAAATTCCACTCTCAAAGTGCTTAAAATCTCGAAATATCAGGTTTGAACCCCCATTTAGCAGTGAAAACAATTTTCAAACATTGAAGGTCCTTCACACCCTAATTCTACAGGTAATAGACTTTGAAAAAACCACATTACATTTCTTTTTTAGTCACTTTGCAAAAATTGAGTTTTTTCCACTCCGGCCCCACTGTGCGGCGTACGGCGAACGGACGGCAAAATTTTGGTTTATTATTTTCAACATTGGTTTATTATTTTCAATAATGACACATTCAGTTTGAAGAAACAGGGAGTTTTGGATGCCTCCATGAAGAAATCTGATTTCTGCTGCTAAGGACACAAAACTGAGTAGGTACAACTCGGAGAAACGAACAACGATCGCATTTTGGACAGCTAAAATTTGAACGGAGCTTAGGCCTCTTTTGGTTTATTATTTTCAATAATGAACCTTTGGAATCGACCAAGAAAAAAAAATTAATACCCCTCAAAATTTGATGGTTTACGTTTCAAGGTACGTGGAATCCAAAAATCGAATACAAATTTGGCCGTGCGTCCGCCCTACTTTCCCCACTTAGCGATACAAAATGTAGGCGTTCCTGTCTAATAAAATGAAATTGGTGTTGAATTCTGTCAGTTTTTTATATTATATTGAATAAATATAACATAAATGAGGTCTGAGAAAGGTATTCTTGTTTACAGGTCACTCGGAGGACACGGCTTTCGAATTCTTTGATGATGTGAGTAGTTAACGTTTTCCCACCAAGAACCTTCAAGTATTTCAGTTTATTTATAAAAACACTTACTTTACTTATCATTAGGTTGGTATCTACTCTTGGAATTCGGACTATCTACAAGTCAAATTCTTATTATCAAAAATTTGTATTAAAAATGTTCAAATTTGAACAAAAAATTGAACACTTTGGAAGACGAAGTAAAAATCAAATCGATGTTCAACAAGTACCATTTTTATGCAAGAAAAATAATGAATAATTAACAATTTGAGTATCTAAAATGAACATTTTATGATAAAAATCACTTTCAAGTTGGAAAGTTATTCATCAATTCCTTTCAAACATTTTAAATTAATTTTATCATTACTTTAATTTAAAACTTTCAAATGAGTAAAATAATAAACAAATCTAACATTCCACACTTTTATAAGAAACAAATGAATAGATTGTACAAAAATGATAGAATTATGAAACTTGTAATTGAGATGAGAATCAGATTACTTTTTGAATGAAAACCAAAAAATTATATAAGTGGTATGTAAAATAAAGAGGATTCTTTTGTACGAATATTTTATTTCACTTCCTCACATGCAATCGACTTGGTTGGGTACTACCTCAAGCTGTGATTAATTCTTCACAACTTTCAGATCATGAGAGACACCAAAACTGTGATAATATGGCCAACAAGACTGAAAATGAACGCAAGATCAAGGAAAGGTAACGAAAACAACTTTTTGAAGGGGAGTTTCGACTGAACACAGGATTCCCTCACCACAATGTCAATGAGGGTTCCTTTAAAATAAAAAATCAATAGGTACATTAGCTCTTGAGAACTACCTCAGAATAAAGGTTCCATTTATTTACATTATGATTATGACAAATGGATTTACGTGAACAAATTCTGTTTTATAATACTGAATTTCGAGGACTTTATTTTTCCAGACCCGTTTATCAAAGTTCGAGGGCTGCCCAGAGACATTACTATAGCCAAAGATAGGATCATCGAGGGACTTGACGCTGAAGTGAGCTTATGACTTCCTTTCTCCATAATTTAATGAACCCAAGTCTTAATCCAGTAAAGTGGAACCTCAGATTACTGGTTGAATTGCATTTTCTGATGATCATCATATAAAGTTTGCTCACATAGATCATCTCTTACATTTTTTTCTGATAGCTTACAAAGTTATCTCTGCTACCGTGAGTAGCGGAAGAGTCTTACGTGCAGAGATCTTAATTTTAGGTAAGCGGCTCAATAGGTTTTGTGTTGAAATTTTACAATATTGGTTAATTAACTGAGAAGGTCTGTGCATTAGGGGTGAATAGAGGAACAGCATTCTGAGGAAAAGCGTTTCAAGGTAACTAACTATATTAATAACATGTTAATAATTATAATATATTTGAAAATCTTATTTCCTGAGTTTTGAGGCGTGTTATGTTCCACACCCAACTTTCTCTTGAATATTCTTATTCCGTTACTTTATTATTAACTTGTACCTTTGGATATAAACTCGAAGTAAATTAGCATAACTGCTACCTATTTTATCTAGTACAATCATTTCATACAGAAGTGCGGATTCAAGGAGAGGGTGATATTCTTTCACCCCTCATGATGTTTGATACCAAGGATCCACCAGATACACTAGGTTGCACCTAAGGGGATTCAAATCTCCTGTACCGGAAATCTCCTGTTGGTTTCTGAAAGAACTGTTTGAAAGTAATAAAAATCAGTTTATCAAAAATGTTACCCTTCTTTCTCAAGGCTATTTTAGATTATTTAAGATGGCCTACTTTGGCCCAAAACCCTATTTTATAAACCCTCAAAATGGATGTGCTCAGAGTAATAATTACTCTGATGATCTGATGCATCTGATCATCAATTATTGATGTTATCAATATTCGTTAAGGTTTTGAACGTACATCTGCGTGTACCAATTTGATAGACCAGTTTTGATCTTAAAATTTGAAACAAATTTCTACTTTTCCGTACATATTTTCCAACACTTCTGTATCAACTTTGATAAATATCATATATAGGATTTATTCTTATTAATTATTTAATTGACATAAACTAACAATGCTATTCGTCCGCAAACATGGCCGTGAGGATTATCTCAACAAATGGAATTTGCGTTTATTGGAGTTTTTGGGTGAAGACGGTAATGTTAAGCCTTAAACAAGATGTAACTATAGTTGACGTAATTGTCACCAACACCAAAAAACTGGTAATAGAACAATGGATTGATAAAATAAAGTTAATAAATAGCAATAAGCCACCGTTTGAAAGGTAATTATTACGATTTTCATTAAAAAATACCATGATTTTGGGTTTTCCACTGGGAAAATGCCCCTTTCCCGAAAACAAATTCTGGCATGGCAATATAATACTTTTTTCTTCCCAAACCTTTTCGTGAGCAATGCTTTTATCATAATTTAACAATAATGAGGTACAATGTAAAGTTGAACCAAAGGTTACATCACCAGCACCTCGTTCTTGTGGAAAACTGTTTTTCGTTCCGGCAATGTTGGTTTACATAGATCGTCGTTCGAATGCGCGATCATAATGATTTATTTTATGCATGTTGCGTTTGTTAGGTGAAGAAGGTTACGTTGAAAATCGACGTTAGCTACACGGACCACAGCCATATAATCGGAAGAGGTGGTAACACGATCAAGGGAGTGATGAGTTCCACTGGGTGCCACATTCACTTCCCTGACTGCAACCGCTCGAACCAGCACGAAAAAAGCAATATGGTGTCCATCGCTGGAGAAATAGAGAACGTGGAGATCGCTCGAGCCAAAGTCAGAGTTAGTACCTTCCTATATTGTATAAATTCTAAGTAGAAAATTGCGACAACAGAAGAAATTGAAAGATGAGAAGGCTCAGCACATGCATCCCTAGTAAAATCAGGTCAGTTCCTAGGAACTAGAGAAGCAGCATCACTGTAGGTACAGCAACTGTTGGTGGCGCCAATCTGGGGAAACCTGGAGGAGTCAGGTAGTTTGTTGTGTCTATCTCCGATCTCGACGAAAAAGGGGTCCTTCAATTTCTTATAGAAATAGTTTAATAAAGCAAAAATGAATTAATAAATGATTCATTGAAAGTTGTCAACATCGATGTAAAGGTCCCCAACAAAAAACGCTGCAAATTATTACACAAAGGTTACACTCGCCATTGCCACTACCTACCAACCATATTTTCGCTTCACAATCAAGTTTATTTTGAAGAAATAAACGCTTCACACTTAAACCATTTCCGGCCAAGGGTAGAAATAAATTCAAAATTTGAAATTTTTATGTAAAAACATTATATTTAAGAATGAATGAAAATGAAATGAAGCTCAAAATTTTTCAATAAATTTCAAAACAAAAGATAACGAATGATGCGAAAACGCATTGTTGGCCGAAAGCAGGATCACTTGACATGGAACCCTTTGAAACACTCTGGGTGCAGATGAACGTCCTATTTCTCGCAGACACACAATTTCTGTCCACCACAGCATCTGCAGCGTTTCCTTGAAGCTGTGGAATGCCGTATTATGAATCAAATTATGATTATTATGAGTAAAATCTCATATCACTCCGTTAGCAGGCATTTTTGGAGCTTCAGGAGTGTCAGTCTCTCAATGGGATCTTCGTTCTACAGCAAGCTCAGACAAACTCTTGATCAGAAATCCACCAGCCACACTTGTCATTATTCACGTATCGGTAAAGTTTTCAGGCGCTGACTAAGGCGTTCCCGATCCCGTTAGTGAAGAGAGTAGCAACCACCAATTTCCCCCCCCCCCCCCCGCCTTGATGCGGTAATTTTCAATGCCGTTGATATGGAGGTCAACCCCCTCCCATGAAATTATTGTAGTCCGAAATCATCTTAGGCTCATCAAATGCACCACTGGCTTTCTGTTTTCTGTCGTATCTTTGCGCTTTTTGAAGTTCAAACGTACCTGGGATGTCTTTGTTGTCGTGTGCCAGGGCTATTCCGTTGAAATTTTCGTCAATGTTATTTCCTCGTCTCTTACTGTATCCACAGTTGGGGGTATATTATACTAAAATAAAAATTAGATAAGCTGAACCGAGCATGCCGGAAAATGAACGTGTCACTCTGGTATCACGTGCACTCTGGTATCGCTCATTTGCACACGATCGAATTTGAGCTTCCATGATCATGCTTTCGGCCAAAGGTGCGTTTTCGCATTCCTCGATTTTCGTCGTTGTACAACCAATACCATCATTTATTTATTTTTTGTTTTGAATGTATTTGGCTTCTACACCATTCCGAGCATTCAGGATCAAGAGAGGAGAACCTTCTCCAACGTAACGAAAAATTCCACAAGGTCAAAGCTCCTCTAGACCATCAAAAATGCCCACTTTTCAAAAAATTCTCCAAATTCGCAATGAGTTCCTGAACGTTGAAGCAAAAATTTTTTGAGCAGTTCAGGAACAGTATAAACGAGAAAAAATAAATCTACAACGATTTTCCAATATTTTCAATTCCTAAAAAATTCATAAATATGACGATGCGAAAACGCATCATTGGCCGGAAATGGGTTAATTCTAGTTGTGGGTGCCTTCATTAGGAAAGTTGATTACTGGTGGCTAAGGACTCAATACTGAGTACAACTCGGAGAAACGAAAAATGATCGCATTTTTGTCAGCTAAAATTTAAAACGAGATTAGGCCTCTTTTGCGATTCTGCGACTCGTTTTTCTGATTTATTATAAGTACAACGCTTAAATTCTCATTGCTCTGAGCTCTGGGTGGTCTCATTCGATTCTAAAAATTCAGTACTATTTTCAAATTATGAAATACATTATCATTACATCAACAGTTTTTGAGCTACGGCGTTTTGAAAAGGTCAGCCCTTATTTGTCAACTCTTAGAAGTGACTTACGGGGCACAACTAGACCCCAAATGGAGGTCTTTTATTTTTCCCTTATGACTATGACCAAATACCAAATTTACCAAATTTCATTCACCAATACCAAATTTCATCAAAATCAGTCCATGGTAACTAAGGAAAGTGCCGCGTAGGTACCTACTTCGTACGGCGGAGGATGGCAAAATTGTTATTCGGTTTTCGGATTCTACGTACCTTGAAACGTAAAACAACAATTTTGAGGGGGGAGGGGGGTTAAAAATTGTTTCTTGGTCAATTCCAAAGGTTCTACATTGAAAATAATAAACCAAAATAATGGGAGCGAATCCCGGGATTCCCAATGGCGTTAAATTTGAGAATTATGTCGTTGGGTCTATCGATTCCTGTCCACCACCAAACTATGTTAATTGCAAAGTTTCTTCTGTTTGTCATTACTGTCGAGAGACGAACGGAAGAAACACATCTCCTGCCGAAAGGTCATATCCGAGTCCGATGGATTACAATATAATATATTGCTGATAAACGATTGTATTGCTGATGTATTGCTGATAAACGATTGTATGCCTCAACATAAATATAGGTACTGTATAAATATATATTATATTTTTTATACAGTACCTACGTTTATGTTGAGACATACAATCGTTTATCAGCAATTTATATAATTATTTGATTATTATACTCAGGAGTTGGTCCCTCTGGTGTTTTCCTTCGACTTGCCTGTTCTGGGAACGATCTTCATGCCGATGGAAGAGCACAGCTCATTCATTACGTCTCTCAAAGATCAGTTCAACGTTCAAGTGAGCCTTTTTTCCTACCCGTTTACCTCAAATTCTGGTTAGAATCAAGTGACTTTAAGGAAGGAGTTTCGAAAATGATGATATGAAGAATACTTCTTAGTGACATTTTTTCGTAGAAGACATGATAAAATTGCCATTTTTCTCAGTTTCTGTGTGGAGTAAAAAGAATCAGAATCGAGAGAACTCTTTATAAATAATTTAATTATTGTATAGAAAGTTTTTATTTTTCAGGAACTATCTTCTGTCCGGAACTTAATGATTATTTTCACTGGACTCCATACTCATAATTACAGTAGTTCTTGGCATTTCGCAGGTATTCTTCAGGACCAAGCAAAAACTGAATTCTACTCTAGTTCTAGTCAAAGGAAGCGGTCAGGATTACGAAAGGGTGAAAGAAGCTACGGAAAAGTTGATCTGTCATATGAAGACGAACCAATCTGTAAGTGGAAAGTTTATGGCCAGTATTATTTGTAGTACTTGCTGATTGAAACATGTTCTGAACAACAAATAGAATAACATTTGAACAATAGTTGAATATATTATATTCAACTTATTCTCTCAACCACTTGAATACTTTTGTACCTACATAATTAAATAGATATGGGTGATATAAAACATAAACCTCATTTTATATGTCTAAACAACACAAAATTCAGCCACACATTTTTCTCAAAAATTTTAGCAAAAACTACAAAAGTTGTGAAAATTACGTTTTGGAACACTTCGGGTTCACATTTTTAAACTGGGCAGCTAATTTTCAACATAAATTTTAATTCTAAACATCACTCGAAAAACATGAAAGTAGACGCCATTGTTCACTCGAATTTGGCAAATATTCGAATTTTGAAACTTGTTGGGAAAGCAATGAAAAGCTTATATTCCTTGTATTTACGTGACCAGGAGCAGGTACAAATCTACGCGACGATTGAGATCTCTCCCCACCACCACTGCATCGTGCGAGGCAAAGACAACAGCAATGTGAACCTCATCAAGACTCACACAAGGACTCAGGTGACGATCAGAGATTGATTCCACTGTTGTAGGTGAATGTACTCACCAAATTTACACCTGTAGGCATCGAGTTACCCTTGCTGTAGACAGCAGAGAAAGTATCTCCAAATCCCCGTATATCAAGATTACACTACTAGAATTTGAACCCTTTGATTTCCTATCCAGTAATTTGTTTACCACATTCCAAAAGACTTTTATTTTGTTACATGATGTAAAAATTATTTCATCATTTCTCTTTATCTCTGCCAGTATCAGTGCTTGCCTATATCTCCTCCTCAAATCAATGGCCTTATTCTTGATCTCAACATTGCCAGTCGAGTGAGCAAGACTCCTCGTTGAGTGGTAGCGATAACGAAGAACAAGCAACTCGTCTCCCATGACCAACTGATCCCTTTCTCTGTTAGGGTGAGATTTGTATTTGGACGAAGGACAACTCATAATATTCTGTTCAGAAATGTATTCATCGCTTCATTAGTCTCTTCTTTGAAGTAAACATCGAACCAAGAACATGATGATAGGAGTAACTTAAGGTGTTCAATATTGGGGTGTAAGTAACGACTTTTGTATCCCATTTTTAGATTAGGTGTTCTTAGTTTCTCACGGATGAAGATCTCAATCCCGAAATGGTCCAAAAATCTAAAATCACTGACTGACACTTGATACCACTCAGCATCCAGATTCGTGGCCATAATGTCCAGACAGGGGGGACTTCCTGATTGCCCCGGATAAGGTAGCTAGTGACGTCCATCTCAGTGACCGGAACCCCATACGTCATAATTGTATCGGAAAGATTCTGCCTCTCCGCCACCTAGATTGAGTCAGTTGCAGTCACCTCATAATGGACATTTAGATCGCCCATAAGCACAATCTTACAGTTTCTGCGTGAAGTGTAAATCGAATGAAGTATTTTATTGATGCAGTCAATGAGTGATTGAAAATTTTGATGACCTGGAGGACGATACACACATAAAACAACGATGTTCAAACCCCTCAACCCAATAGCTGAGATCTCACACACCTCCTCCGTTGATAAACCACATAAATCCATAACCTCGAAGGCTTCCACATATTTTCTGACGTAAATAGCAGACCCTCCTCGCTTTGATAGTATTCTACAAAAATGATCAAGGGGCTTGAAACCATCAGGCACGTAGAACTGAATTTCAGAACCACTTAGAAAGTGCTTTGTGATCCCCGAAACCTGTATGTCTGGACATTCAGCCATGGAAATAATAATTTCATGAATTTTTGATCTAAGTCCCCCAACGTTTGCATGGAATATAGATGTTAATGATGAAGATAAAGATGTGGCTCTTGCGTAGGATGTTCAGAATCCCTTGGACTGCCTACATTTCAAATTACGTAGTTCTGCAGAGAGCCCAAGTACAGAGGAAGCTCGTTATCACTGTGAAGTGTCGAAAAATTGCGTACTTGGGGCGCATATTGAGAGGGAAAAAATACAGGCTGCTTCAGTTGATTACTAAGGGAAAGAACAAAGGTCGGCTGAACAACCCGAGAAAGTGGACGGGTATACAGCGTGCGAAGGACCTACACATAACTGCGGAGGACCGCGATGCTCTCGCCGTAGTGATTGCCAACGTCCGGTTAGCTGGATAAGGCACATAAAGAAGAAGATAGTTGTTAAGTAGTCATCCCTTGATGAGGTGGGGGATAGTCACAAAGATACCGGCTCCATATCTCCTCTCATCACTGAAGCTTGGGCAAGAAATCTACAACCTTGTATGACAGACGGAGGCCAAACACTCCTAACAGCTTGGTGAATGCTCATCTCAAAATCTATGATGACAAGTGAAGGAGCAAAAATCAAATTTTCCTTTTCACAACAACCAGTAATTTCTTCAAAACAATTAACGTTGTAATTAGATATATTAGTCGTTATTTATTACATTGGCTTTATTTAGCTTTATTAACTTATTTATAAAAGTTTAAAAAGAATCTCTCAACTTTCAGATAACATTTCCAGACCTCCAAGATACTAACCTTCCATCAATCAAGAGAAGTAACGTTCTTATCACAGGAAACAGCATTCAAAGTGTGTACAACGCCTTGCAATATGTCATTGTGAGTATAATTTCGTGAGTCCATATTAGTATACACCCTGTGAATAGAGAATTTGACCGAAATTTGGAAGCCAAAAACCAGCTCATTCAAATGTCGTCTGGTTTAAATCCCTAGAATACGGCAAACTCGTATAATACGAGCAATTAAACGAAATGGGAAGTGATGAACTCTGGTTCCATATTTCCACCTGACGTTAATTAGTACGTACCTTCACCCTACTGTATTTTAATAGTTTCGTAATTACAAAGATATGAGTACGTTTAGTGATCACTGATCGCCCTTTAGGGTTCGCTGCCTGTAATATTCAGTTTCGAGATACCCGAGAGCGTGGCGGATACGTCTCAGCTCCACGAAATCAACGATCGCTATGACGTCATCTCCTCCGCCAAAATTCGCTCTAAAGGCAACGTCTACACCTTCATCATCAAAGGTGTCGAACGGAACATGGGTACGTCCACTCTCAATTCATGTGTCTCTTTCCATTCGTAACTTCTGCAGTTTCCATCCAAATTCGATGAAATATTCCAGGGACAAGTTTCATACTATAGGTATGTCCATTGAGGACTTCTCTTTTTTAATAAATTGTTTTGTCTAAGAATGGAATGAATATGATCTGCAATTTTTGCTACAAACATCAACTTTACTAAACCACTTCAATGAACTTTACACATTCAAGCCAATATTTACGAGGCGTATAAAGCTCTGCTGAACAACAACGACGTACGAGCTGTAACCGTTGAGGTGCCTGCAAGCTACCTGCTCCCTGGGGCTCTTCCATTCAACTCCATCAATGCCAACTCCTCATGTAAGTTTGCTTTTTATTTATTTATTATATGAATTACAGTCTGGGACCAATGTTTTTCCTTAATGTTTACGTTTTTCTCGCAGAGTGATTTCTAGGAACGAGTTCGAAATTGTTCATTACTTGAATTTTGCAGTTCAGGTACGAAAAATTCGATAGAACCCTCAATCTAACATAGTAAAATAGAAGCTGTAGGTACCTTTCTAATACATAAAGGTATACCCTCTTCTTAGAAGTAACCTTTCAATTTTACATTTAAAGGACGATCCATAAAACATGAATAGTTTACAAAAAACGCTGAAGATTATTACAAAACGGTTTATTATTTTTATATAGATCACTCGTCTACAAAATCACCAACCATCCAATATGAAAAGAAAAATAAAAAAAATAAATAAAAATAAAAAAAAATTAAAAAAAAAATAAAAAAAATATAAAAAAATCAAAATCACCAACCATTGATCGCATTTCGGTCAGCTCTAATTTGAACGGAGATTAGGCCTCTTTTGCGATTCACACTCGTGTTTTGATTTATATATATATATATTTCAATATAAACCCTTAAATTTTCGTAGGGAGCGAACGGTTTGTCCTACAGAGCTCCGCGTGGTCTCAAAAAATTCTAAAAATTCTATAGAATCTTAATTTGAAGGAAAAACAATACCTTTATATCGAAATTTTTTGAGTTAGGGCGTTTTCAAAATTTCAAAATTGATTTTGGAACCCTTAGGAGTGACCTACATCAACCAAAAGCTTCGGGGCACAACTAGACCCCAAATGGAGCCTACATACCAAATTTCATCAAAATCGGTCGATGCTAAGTGGCAAAAGTGCCGCGTACGGCGTACGGCGTACGGCGGACGGACGGCCAAATTTTTATTCGATTTTTGGATTCTACGTACCTTGAAACGTAAACCATCAAATTTGGAGGGGGTGTTAAAATTTTTTTCTTGGTCGATTCCGAATGTTCATTATTGAAAATAATAAACCAAAATTGCTTCCGAGTCTACCAAGGTAGCGGATGTTTTCACTTTTCAATGTAGAAAAAAATGTTCTCCGAAATCAAAATTTCCACTCACGTTTCACGTTTCAGAGCTTCCTGAACAATTTTGGTTCCGTGTCTGTCTGTCTGTTTGTCCGTGTCTGTCTGTCTTGAAATCCGAGAAAACGGGCAAAACTATACGAAGTTACTGTATGATTTTGATTAAATTTTCAGGGATTATGCGGTTTGGGTTGTAGATGGTCCCCTATGAAAATCATTGCCCCCGGACTTATTGTATCCACTGCGCATGTGCAAACGTGTATTTCATTGTAACAGCCTTAACTTCTACATTTCTCGTCTGATTTCGATGAAATTTTCAGAGATTTTGTGGATTGGGGTATAGATGGTCCCCTATGAAAATCACGGTCCCCGAATTGACAGTAGCATCTGCGCATGCGCAAACGTAAAATCTTTGTAACATCCGTAACACCTACATTTTTCATCTGAATTTGGAGACATTTTTTAGGATTGTTCTAATCGGCGTGCAGATAATCCCTTATGAAAATCATCGGTCCCGTAACAAATGAAGAACTTGAAAATGAAGGACAAATGAAGAATTTGTCCTCTTTCGTAGCCACTGCGCATGCGTCGTTATTTTCTAAATTTATTTTCAACGTTATTCATTACTTTTTTCGACAGTCATTGACCCAATCAATTCTTCTAAATTTACTTCCACAAACATTTTATTTGTCTGGTATGAATTATAACAAAATATAGTTTCATACAATTACATTAACATAATGTGGTGTGTGATTCAGGGAGTGACAGGAGCCGCTCGCCATCCTCTTACAGCGCGTCGTCGCCAATCACTCTGAGCCCTGCATCCCCTGGACCGCAGCTGCCGACGTCTACGACTAAGATCCACCACCACCATCACCACCATCCCAGCCACAACTACTACGGTCTCAACCACTCTATCAGTAATCCCTCGTTCCTCGGTGAAACTGGCTTCGTCCCTATTCCTCCAGGATACTTGCCGCAGCGTAACCAGCCATACTCCCTTTGGGCGAATCCTCTCCATCTCCTCCCCGCACAACACGAGAGGGAACTGGGGAGACTTTCCTTGTCGATACCTTCCATACGAGACCTCCCAGGTAGGTTCAACACTTGGTTCATCAATAGAATAAAAAAATAATAACATTAAAAGTGTTAAACTTTCGTGTAGAGGGGAGGAATTACCCTGTTTAGAATCATACAAGAACTAACACTTTTAATAATTTCCAATTTTTCAAGCACATCCTACTGCCTATTTGTAACTTCAAAACTAAAGTTACTAACTAAATATTAACTCAGAAGACTCGCAAAATCAGAATCGCCTCTGTTATCCCAAAAGTTCATGCTCTTTTATTCTTTTCCTACATTTCCTACCAGTTTGATCACAGTACTAGAGCCCTCATGAAATTTTCAGTTTATAAACTAAAACGGTAAACATAGTTTCTTGTCTGTTATTGGTGATTGCCTAACCGTCGAAATTGATTTAACTGTGCAACCCATTATTTTCGTCAAAATAGACAACGTTCTTCCCACTCAGTTTTTATATTTATAAAAATGGTTATCCTCAACTTCGTTGCTAATGGTTTAGTTTTTTCCATCAATGGTTTAAATTTTGGGGATAATTCTCAAATCGGTCCAAAGGTCAATCTCGAGGAGTCACAGGTCTTCACCAACTTTTTTAAATCACGGTTAGAGAACCCTAACCACAGTTAACGTGTCTTAATCAATCCTATTTGATTCAATCGATCCTAATTTTAATTCCACTAATTCCTATCATTATCACGCAATAATCAGCCTGTTATAGTCGAATTACGTTCTAGATCTCAATTTATGTGGATATGTCTTTTGGTATCCAAATCTAACCGAGACGGAAATTTCAAGATTTCCAAGGGGGGGGGGGGGAAGCAGAATAAAATACCGGCCAACGGATATAGGCAGTAAAATGTGTATGCCAAGGGGAGCAGTACAAGGGCTGCCAAGAGGGTGGGTAATGTAAGGGATACCAGGAAGGCGGACAGCGACACAGATTTTTTTTTAAAGTAGGAGGTCTTTAATGAGTTGATTCACTGACTCCTTCCACTAGAATAAAAATGTTCAATAGAAATTCCATAGAATCCGAAAATCGAATAAAAATTTTGCCGTCCGTCCGCTGTACGCAGCATTTCTTAGTTTCCATGAATTCTGATACAATTTGGTATATGGGCTCCATTTGGGGTCTAGTCGTGCCCCGAAGCTTTTGGTTGATGTCAGTCACTTTTAAGGGTTAAAAAATAGGGGTTGAAATTTTAAAAACGCCCTAGCTCAAAAACTTTTGATATAAAGGTAGGTATTGTTTTTCATAATTTTAAAATAGTATTGAATATTTAGAATGGAATAAGACCACCCAGAGTTCTGTAGGGCCAGCTGTTCACTCCCCTTGAGAACTTAAGGGTTTAACTAATGATATATCAGAAACACGTGTGTGAATCGCCGAAGAGGCGATCGTCGTTAAAATTTTAGCTTACCAAAATGCGATCGTTGTTCGTTTCTTCGAGTTGTACTCAGTTTTGCTTCCTTAGCCCACAGTAACTAAATTTCCTAATGACGGCATCCATAACTCCCTGTTTCTTCGAATTGAGTGTGAAGCGATTATTTATCCAAATAAACTTGATTGTAGAGGTAATAATATGTAGTAGGTAGGACGTACCCATAGTTGGTAGGCAGTGACAATGGCAAAGCCATGTTCTTTGCAGACGAGTGACCTAAATAGAAAAATAATAAACCTTTGTGTAATAATTTGCAGAGTTTATCGCCCAACTATGATTTGGTGGTGGGTACCATTGAAATATGAAGATGGATCTCCATTCGCATGTTTTTACGCGTTTCCGTGAAGTATATGTACTTTTTAGTATCCATCTTCAGCTCATCTCGTGGTTTTTTCTATTGAATACCTGTGTGCGGTTAACATTTCACTAAATAAACCATTGAATAAGTATTTCGGTTCCTGTATTAGAGTTAGGTACCTACTACTGCATAATTATGTAGTTATAGGTATACTAAGTAGCTATACTTGGGTATTTTCGGATTACTCCCGAGATTATAACGATTACGAGATGTCATTATGAAGGCAAAAAAATCATGCATTAATCAAACAAAATGTACCTAAGTACCTTAATTTCTGAACTTGTTCCAGGAAACTCTTCCGTAAGCAGTAACGTGTCGAGCACGGCGCCGAGCCCTCTACCGAGTCCCAGGACTTTGTCTCCCACCAATAGCAACCCTCCCTCTTATGGTAAGGACCTCCTACTGCTCTAATTTATGGAATATGATGTCATTCCATCAACATCGGCTCTAAATCAACTAGTTTTCAATCCCACAGACCAGCAAAGACCACCAGGCAATCCCGCGAGTGGTCCCAAATTTATAATATGACCTGTGCATATTTTAACCAAATTACTGTGTTGGACACGCCCAGTACCACCAAATGGTTCTAAATCTAGGTACAGAAAAAATAGAGAAAATGAACTCGAGGTTTTGAGCTCCACTAATATAAATAAGGGACTTTTATTCATTGCCATAAACCAAAGAACTAAGTGAAGAAAAAAGCTAGGTTAGTTTTCTATCGTATCTTGACTTTAATGGTAGTATTCAATCAATACTTGGAGTTCACTGTACACAATTGTATTTCACTTGGTAAATTCTGAGTACATTATTGAGAACACAACGAATAAATAACGCATGAAGGAAAAGCAGAAAATGTCACTGTTTTTGTGTGTTGTTGAGTAACCAGTCCGTCACTAATAATGTTGAAGTGTACAATTGAAGCCGAACAACGCGAGTACGTTGTACATAGGTGAGCGATTCTGTTCAACAGAAAAAATAATGTCCTCTGATCTATGACTGATCAATATAGATATGCTTACTAATAAATGGATAGTTATATGGAATACGCTTATAATTTACTCTCTAACATGTTTCAGGTGATAACTGCTTCCACTTCGGCAAGCACAACGGCTCGTCGACGCGGCACATTTCACGTGATACCCCAGTACTAAGCCCAAGAACTTTGTCCCCCACCAACAGTAACCCTCCTTCCTACGGTAAGCACAGTAAGTTAGGCGCCCTATGGTAGACAGGAGCTTGAAGAACCTGACGAGACAGGTATTCTAGACAGCTTGTAGGCAGATATAATTAATTGATGTTTTATTTTATGAAGATTAGGCTGATTATCTGAACTAATAGGGTGAACAAAAATGCCATACATAATGGTATATATAAAAATAAAAACGCTGCAAATTATCACACAATGGTTCATTATTTTATAGATCACTCGTCTGCAAAGCCACCAACCATCCAACATGAAGATAAACATCAATCGCATTTCGGTCAGCTAAAATTTGAACGGAGATTAGGCCTCTTTTGCGATTCACACTCGTGTTTCTGATTTATCGTACGTCCAAATTTTAAATTCTCGTAGTGAGCGAACGGTTTGTCCTACAGAGCTCCGGGTGGTTTCAAAAAATTCTAAAAATTCTATAGAATCTTAAATTAAAGGAAAAACAATACCTTCATATCAAAATTTTTTGAGTTAGGGCGTTTTCAAAATTTCAAAATTGATTTTGGAACCCTTAGAAGTGACCTACATCAACCAAAATCTTCGGGGCACAACTAGACCCCAATTGGAGCCTACATACCAAATTTCATCAAAATCGGTCTATGCTAAGTGGCAAAAGTGCCGCGGACGGCGTACGGCGGACGGACGGCCAAATTTTTATTCGATTTTTGGAGTCTACGTACCTTGAAACGTAAATCATCAAATTTTGAGGGGGTGTTAAAAAAATTTTTTCTTGGTCGATTCCAAAGGTTCATTATTGGAAATAATAAACCAAAAGGTAAAAAATAAACATTGGACTGGTATGGTAGAACGATAGTCCGGACAACCTGTCTACTATACAGCGATAACAAGTTATCTAAACACAGGAAGGGTTGCCAAAATTTATAAACCGATAGGTTTTACATTTGATAGAAGTGATAATCATGCTATTCAATAGTAATTACAATTCTAAATAAAAAGGTAACAATAAAAACATTTAAGAAACCATTCTGAAACAATAAGTGCATAATAAATGTGGTTAAATGTTTAATGGTACGTTTTTAGTTTCATTATTTATTCTATCTACCATATAATCATTTATTGATACTCACATTTAAGACTTCGTGGATACAGAACAAGAGAAAGATGTCTCGGATTACTCGGATTATCTACAAAATTACTGTGTCTGACGAGTCCGGGAGGTTTTAACTTTCTTTGATAAAACAAAATAAGAGAGAAATTTGTTTTTCGATAATTCGGGGTTTTTAAGGAGCCATGCAAGTTGTATAGACGTAAATACTAAGTATGCTATCAACCGATGGAGTCGTCCGGGATTTGAACACATGAAATCCTAACCCATTTATTCTGAGGGTCATTACTGCACTTCACCGGTTGGAGATCATTAGTTCCTGTCCTACTCGTTTCAATGAAATTGATCATTAGACTCTTGCCCAGAAGAATTTTCATCTGAATTACTGTGCGGCGGCGACAGAGAACTGTGCGATCCACACAATTAAAACATATTGTTTAGTAATGCATGCATTCCAGGGGACGTCCCATTGGCTAAGTATTGGATCAGTTTAACCAGTTGTTAAGCGATAAGACTGTTTCTCTCGATGTAATTTATCTATTACTTTAGGGAAGAAATAGTGACACCCCCCCCCCCCACCATTATAAACCATAAAACTTCTAGCGGCATGATAGCCTCGAATCTGAAGAGCATTTTAAAATCCATGATCTACGATACCCAACATGCGAATTCGAGTTCACCCCCCTTCCCCCCACCATCACCAACACCAATGGTGACAGTCTGGCACTAAAGCGGAAATACGTCGTAACATTGAACTTTCATCTATTAGGTTTAGTAGGCAGTCCGTCGAATGTCATATCCGTATTCAAGGTGAAACACCAAAAAACCCAAGAAATATGAGGTTTGTGGTGCCCTGGCACCATGGTGGCACCACTTTTATTTCCATGGTGGTGCAGAAAGTAATTCATGCAAATCCTAAGGTATAATGAGAATTTTTCCTCAATTTCAAAGCTTGGGTACAATTAGTAAGCAGTAAAGGAACCGAAATATTGAAAAATTGGATATTTTGTGAATATTATCCCCCCACCCATCCCCTACTCTTGCAAATTTTGATACTCTGGTGAAATCATGTACAACTCGGAAGTTATTTTAGTCAAACAAAAAAAGAAACACGCAAATCGGTTGGAAATTGAGGCCTGGGCAGAGTTTACAAGATTATACCCAAAAACGCACGTTTTTTAAGCATTAACCCCCCTTCCCCCCCCCTTAAAAGGCGAAATTCGAAATTCCTGCGCCGTAGTGCACAACTAGATAGTTTTCCGCGTCGAAGAAAAAAATAACCACGAAAATCGGTTGAGAACTAAGGCCTGGGCAGAGTACACAAGATTATGCCCAAAAACACACGTTTTTCGAGCAATAACCCCCCCCTTTCCCCCCCTAAAAGTCAAAATTCGAAATTCCGGCGACGTAGTGCACAACTAGATAGTTTTCCGCGTCGAACAAAAAAAGAACCAGGAAAATCGGTTGAGAACTAAGGCCTGGGCAGAGTACACAAGATTTTGTTACACACACACACACACACACACATACACACACACACACACAGACATACACCTATGGTTTTTTTTCGCGGATTTGGATTCAGAATGGTCTAAAACGGATTACTGTGTGGTTATTTTTTTTTTCTGTTGAGTGTTGTCCAACCTCACCCCAGATCGATCACATAAGGACGCCCAAGTCTTACTGTGGGACGTCCTAAAAACAAATCTTTTACTAAAATGTTACGACACCATGTAAACTTATAGCTTACTGTGCAAAAGTCAATTCATTTTTAAATGTTTCGAGAGTCATTGATGTGATTACTTTTACTTTTTTATACATACGAGCCAGACAGTCTTACTTCAAATCAGAACATATCAATATTATAAATTACTGTTGATGAAATTAAAACTATCAGTCAACTGATTGGGAATGGGGTCCTCAGAAACAAACTCCTCTTTTGCCGAGCTTTCGGTGAATTTATCGCCTTCCTCAGGGCTCAAAGGATGTATTACTGTGTGAGAATCACACGCATCAGACGTTGATGTGATTCTCACACAGTAATACATCCTTGGAGCCCTGAGGAAGGCGATAAATTCACCGAAAGCTCGGCAAAAGAGGAGTTTGTTTCTGAGGACCCCATTCCCAATCAGTTGACTGATAATTGTTTGTTGGGCCGATCAACACACTTGTTGTTCGGAAAATTAAAACATCGGCAAAAACTATTAATTTTATCTTAAGATATGATGATCTGGTTGTGCGATTGTTTGCAGGTGAGAGCGGCTTCTTTTTTGACAAGCCGAATGCCTCGATATTGATGTCTCGTCAAAGTGACTCCACTGATTCGGATCATTTGAGGACGAGTGTCGTCCAGCGTAAGTTGCCTCCCATAGTCTATTTTTCGTTCACTATTCGATTTTGGCAAGAATCAAATTCGATTGAAAGTAAAACTGATGAGTTTCTGGTAACAAAACAGTTATTGTTAGCGTAGCTTATTAGAGAATCCGACGTACCTTTTGAGTACGCTCTCGACGGCCTGATGATGTCCTTAAAAGGCCGCCTCCTGTACCTGACTTGCCAGTTACGACGGGTTCGCCAATAAGGTACGAACACTCGTTAGCTATAAACGGGTTTCTATTTGAATTTGAATGTGAATATGTGTGTCTCGGTTTGTTATCCATAATAGCCATAGCAAAAAAAAATCGACACCCATTTGAGCGTTTGTGAGCACGTTCTCGCACACTTCTAGCGTAATATTTGTTCATGAGACCTGATTGGTTTCCAGTTTCTTGGATAGTCTGGTTACTTATAAATATTTTGTATCCTAGACAACCCTGTACTTGGAACCATTAAACTTCTCTTTCACTAAACTTGAATAATTTTCACTATTCTAGTGAAAAAACAGAGGCCGAAACCTTCAGAGCTGAGGATCCCCACGCCTACCTGGTCGGGTTGCGGGTTCTCTCAGTCAGGCCCGACTTCGACTCTCAGAGAGCTGAAGAGGACTTATGGAAGTGACGTGAGTGCTAGTTTTGTTTATTATTGTTATTACCATCTTTATTTTTATCGAAACTAGTTTGAGGATGGTTATTGGAGGAACCGTTAGATATTGGAATTTTTGAAATGCCGTTTCATCAACTCTTCAGAAGTAATACTGGATAGAACGGAATATTTTAGTCTGCGACGTTCAAGTTTACCCTTACTTGTTCGCTCAAGGCTACCCATCGGTTACGATGTAGAATATTTCGAACAGCACCAAATTTGAATTGGTCTTTTGACACACTGAACCAAACGAAACAGACGGAGCGGTGCGCATGGTTGAGTCCATTATTGTTGGTTAGAATCGGATGTTTAAGAAGTCAAAATCGGATTCAGCACCCTTGAAAACACCCTAAACACATTTCAGCTCTTATCTATCGAAGTGCGATCTCGCAGTGCAGTAGACATTGGCGAAGGTAAAAGCAATAATTCTCAGAGTAATTGAAATTCTGAGGGTTTTATATGTCACAGGTATATCCCAAGGGACGATATAGATATACCTAAAATAGTTTATAACACCTTCAATGCGGGTCCTAAAAAAATGTGTGCCAAACCTACCATCCTGAAATTTTTGTCAGCTTCGAATTCTACATAGGTGCGTTATTTTTACTTTATAAGGCATTCTGCATGATTTTCTTAAAAATATACCCATTTTTACGCCAATTTTGGTGTGACCGCCTCGGTCTGTACAGGTAGGAAACCCTCAAGATAGGGTGCAATGCGGATCCACTGGTGCTGATACAGTAACGCCTCACCTTTCACCTTTACTTTGGTCCCATTGCGATTAGAACGCTACTTTGAATACCTATTTATCTTCGTAACCCGTTACTTTGGTCCCATTAGGAATAGAAATCGCACAATGTAATCGACCTGAATTGAATACCTACCCTTTCTACCTGGTGCGGGTTCTCTCAGGCCCAACATCGACTCTCAGAGAGATGAAGAGGAGTTATGGGAGTGTCGTGAGTGCTAGTACAGAAAAACACCAACATTTCTCAAATTGAACAAGAAATTAGTACAACCTTTCAGAGAGCAACAAAATAATATTTTTTCTTAATTTTGCTTGTATTAACAAACTTACAACTTATTTACAAACTACTATTACTTAATATTGCTACAAAGATTAATATTTACATACATTATTACGTACTATTTATAGTTTCTTACCTGCTATTTACAGACCCATATCTAAGTACAGATTTATACCTACTATTTACAGATTTATATCATATCAATTTCACAAATTTAGCCTATTTTTAAACTAAGGAATTTAAAAAACGCAAGAAAAATAATATACAATAAATTAAAAATTACACAGAAAGATGATGTTTGTGGAAATTTTCAAATAATTCAAGAAGTTTCCATATCTTTCACCTCACAATGCTACTCAACAAAACAATCGAGGCATAACCCTGAGTGGTCTGGGTATTCAGGATAGTAAATTGTAACTGTATTTCGAATATGGTTCAAGGGTATTGTCGACTAAGTTCCTTCGGGTGTTCAATTTTCAGTAAACAACAAGAAATCATAAATATTATCTTGACAAAATTTGAGAAAAAACTTTTTTTTTTTCACGACGTAGGTATATCGAGGTTGCTTTACAAAGCAAAACGCTGAAAATTATTACACAAAGATTTATTATTTTTCTGTGTAGATCACCCGACTGCAAAGAACACGGCTTTGCCATTGTTACCATGAAGAAAACATCGATCGTATTTAGGTCAGCTAAAAGTTGAACGGGCATTAGGCCGCTTTCGCGATTCACACTCGTGTTTCTGATTTATCGTATGCCCAACCCTTAAATTCTCGTAGGGAGCGAACGGTTTGTCCTACAGAGCTCCGCGTGGTCTCAAAAAATTCTATACTCTATTCTTAAATTGATGGAAAAACAATACCTTTATATCAAAAATTTTTGAGTTGGGGCGTTTTCAAAATTTCAAACCTCATTTTTTCAAACCAAAAGAATTGGGTAAAAATCTCATCAATGGTCCGAAATACCACACAAGAATGATTTCGAAACAATTAGAAGGTAGAATAAAAAAAATTACTCACCAAGTTATCAGAAAATGATTGAGGAAATCGATTTCTCCCTAGAAAAAATAGGTACGTAGAAGCCAGAAAAAAGTAGGGCACTATCTGACTGTCCTAGTCGATAGCTAAGCTCGTACTGAAGACGACAAATGCTAAATGAAAGATTACGGCTTTTCCGTTAATAATATTGGTATATTCCTTATAATACGTATATAATATAGGTATATAATATGTATAATATAATTCATGTTTGAAGAAAGAAATTTCACAAGTATAAAGGAGAGAAAAGATATCTGATATTTCGACAAAATCTTGATCACAGAATAGTAGAGAAAATTTTGATTGAATCATATAGGTATAATATAATACAGGTATAATAAGTACAATAGTATAATATAGGTACACATACCAACCATATTATCGCGTAACGTTAACAATCAAGTTGATTTTGAGAAAGTCCTACTAGCAACAACACCGTTATCCAAAAATTGTATCGTGGGAGAGTTCACAACGAAATTTGGTCATAAGTTGCTAAGGAAACACAACTGAGCGCCAATGAACATTTTCTAAACGTTTTGCGATTCATACTCGTGTTCATTACTTATTTATTTCCAATCTTCAAGTTGGGGAGCGAACGGTTGTTCCTACAGAGCTCTGGAATCGGTTCTATTACTATTCAATACTACTAAATTCAACACCATTAAATAATAATAAAGTTATAAAAAACAATATCAATATACCTACCAATTTTTTTCGAGGTAGGGAAAATTTCAACTCATACATTTCTCCACTTATAAGAGACCGATATTAACCAAATTTCGGGGCACAACTAGACCCAAATGGAGCCCACATTCAAATTCCATAAATTTCGGTCTATTGTTACGACTATAGTACGTCTCGTACTAAGGTGCAGCTAGAATATTTTTATTCGATTTTAGGATCTAATTTAGAATAGGGGGGGGGGGGGGCTAAAATATGTTTTTTTTTTCTTGCTCGATTCCTGTTTGTTATTGAAAATGATAAACCATAATACCCGTGTGTATAAATTTGCTAATTCATAAACTGTCAAGTATCGGGAATGGGGTCGTTCAACAAACGCTGTTATTGCCGAGCTTTCGGAAAATTTATTCCCTTCATCAGGGCTCAAAGCAGCTACGTTATTGTTATTTATACGCCTAGAAAATTTTGAAATTTATTGTTTTGTTATTGTTGGAAGCCTGATGCTATTTATTTATTTTAAAAGTTTGACAAAGTTGAAACAATGAGAGTATGAGTTGGTGGGTTCACTCTCCTCACATGTAGCTGCTTTGAGCCCTGATGAAGGGAATAAATTTTCCGAAAGCTCGGCAATAACAGCGTTTGTTGAACGACCCCATTCCCGATACTTGACAGTTTATGCATGCCGTGGGTTGATAAACACAACATCTTTTGCTAATTCAGCCCATCATGAAAGAATTTCGATTTCTAGAGCTGCAAAATCAAATAATAGTGGGAAACGAAAAACCAGTTCTTATGAATGTTACTACAAATTGAAGGAGATTTCGAATCAAAAATCAAGCCATTATAAGAGATTTGTAACATTGCTAGATGGATTCTATTTTAATATTCAGTTGCAATAATAAATCACGTAAAAAAAATAAATACAAGAAAAAATCAAGCGCTCAGTGTTACACACCGTCGCTCACGGAAGTTCAATATAGCAAATCGTTCCTCCACACCACGATCGAACGTGTCAATAATATCCATGCAAATTCTCACGAACCTTAAATCTATGAGGAGATAAGGAGTTGGGGAGAGCTCGTCTTCAAGTATCAGTTGAAATTTAAAACGTGGATTCAGTCAACATCCATCCATCAGTGAACAATCATTTGCGATTAACACTCGTGTTTCTGATTATTTATTCGACTAATCTTCAAGTCCTTGTAAGGAACGAACGTTATTTGTATTTTTTCACCTAGTACCTGTCCGCGAGTACTTTTCAGGGGGAGGGGAGGGGAGAAAAAACTCCTGTCAACTCTTGAATTTTTCTTAACTGCTGCTTTTTATAGCCAAAACATGCTTGTCGTGAAAACTCCTACTCAAGTCTACTAACTTTTACTATTAATGATGAACAACAGAACAATTATTGAACTTTTGAGAAAAACCTATATTATACAAATTATCACTTGAGAATATTGACTCACTGCTAATTGACTGCTATAATTAATTTTGAACGACTGCTCCGAGTTTTCTATCTGCCACGTCACATGTCACCTCGGTCGATTTTCATGTGTCTGGAATATGATTTTTCCCGATCATCTGATGTGGTAGGTAGTTGAAGTTGTCGAAATCTTGATTTAGGTAAAACAGCTAATCCGACGCTGACATCCTCCCACCGAAGTTGAGAGCGGAGCTTCTTCAACTTCCCTCTGCATCCTGAGCCTCCAGCAGGGGATACAGGCGCTGGACAGGCCGCAGTATCTCTCCGGCCGCTGTCTGTAGTCGCACTAGCCTTGTGGTCTTGTCAGGTCCTGGAATTATAGAAATTACTTTAGCCAGTGGCCAACCTATTCTCTTAACAGAGTCATCATCTACAAAAACCACGTCCCCAATGCGAACGTCGACCCGCCCAAGTTCTTTCGCTCTTTGTGCGAGCTGCCCCAGGGCGGCAGAGGTTTGGGACACCTAAACCTGCTTCGCAACTCCTCCTTCATTCTATGTCGATATTCTAGCCTCCGGCTCAAATCTACAGTTTCTAGCACATCACATTCCGGCACACCAGCTTCCTGAACATCTTGAATAAACATCGCAGGTGTGACCGCTGATAGTTCTCTTGCGTCGTCGGAAATGTACGTGAGAGGTCTAGCATTTACGACTCGTTCAATGTCGCAAAGCACAGATTCCATGTCCTGGTAACTCAATGTCGTCTGCTTTAGGACTTTCCTCAACAACTTTTTTACCATGCCGATCATCCTCTCCCACCAACTTCCCCACCATGCTGCTGTAGAAGGAATAAATTTCCAGGTAATTCGCTCTATGGTACAATATTCCTGAACCTGGTTCCAATTGACATGTCTCAAAGCCCTTTCTGCACCTCTAAAATTGTCGCATTATCACAGTAGATAGTCCTAGGCCGTCCTCTTCTCGAAACAAACCTACGGAGTGCAAACAAAAAATCATCTGTGGATAACGACAAAACTAGCTCCAGATATACAGCTCTAACAACTCCACAAGTGAAGAGACAGATCCAAGCCTTCTTGTTGCCTTTCAAGTAAATCGGCCCCGCCAAGTCAACTCCTCTAGAACGCTGCTGCATCTCTAACTCGATCTATCAAAAGTGGAGGGGATGGCTGCTCAATTCTTCGTGCATCCTGCCTCTTACAAGTAACGCATCGAGAAATAACTGCTTTGACGGTTCTGCGACCTCCTAAGATCCAATATCGCTCCCTCAACAAATTCAGCAGTCCCTGAGTTCCAATATGACACTCCTTCTCATGCGCTCGACGTATGATGAGGTTTACTACAGGGTGATTCTTAGGGAGAACGATAGGATATCTGAAATCATAGCTGTCTGGTCTGTAAGAAATCTTAGTCTTCAATCTAATGACTCCATTGTAGTCCTCAAAAGGTCTCAAAGGCGAAATTTGAGGATCCCTAACTCCTTTGAAACTATCTGCCTGAATGTACTTCATCACTCAAAGTTCTGATTCCACTATTTCGTCTGTAGAGAGTGGTCCATGTTTTCTGACAAGCCATTCACAATTGCCAGCCCGTGAGTTATGGAGAAATCTATACATAGTTCCTAACATCCGAACTATCTTCTCAAAATTTGAAAAGTACCTATAGTACCAATCCTTTGCTAACGGTTCTTTCACAGCGCTGAGAAAAGTGATACTGCTCCTACTTTTCTCTTCTACAATGGCTGCTTCGTCAATGCTTGATAGTCGAGCTAATAAGGGACTTCAATGGTCAGGGAAATCGATACTTGAATGTTCGACTGAAGGAACATGACAGGCTTTACATGACAATTTCCCACCGATATTCACCACCAGTTTTCAACTCTGACTCGGAACTCAAATTTGTCAACTATAACCAACTTTCTGGCAGTACCTTCCCCAAAAATGTTCAACATGACAACAAACTTCTGAGCCACGAGCTGGAACACTGAACAGGATAAAACTGAGTTGGAACTAGAAACGCCAACATTTTTCAATAGCCTTACTTTTTTCCAATTCTGCATCTCGAGTTGATTTCGCCAACTGACCAATTTCCTCTGACCGTTGTGGGGAAGGAACCCCCCCCCCCCCCACCGGATCACTAAGGAACCAACCTTATCAGCAATAACATCCTTATCCGAAAGTTGAGGGTTCTTTCAATATGAAAATTTGGTTCTCGCAAAGGAAGATGAGTGTCTGAAGCCCCAACCAAAGTTGAGTTGATTAAGAAGCTTGATTGATGGAAAAGTTTATTAAAAAGGCGCTAGAGTGCTCTGAAGATCTTTTCATCTTCGTATGGGGTAGTTAAGCCGTTGCTCGTGGTGGGAAGTGAACTGTCTCATCTCTTCCCACCACGAGCACTGCCGCGAGAAGACCGCAGCGAGAGCTTTTCATACCGTCGTCTCGCTCCGCTGGCTCCACAATACAATCGCCAGTTGTATTTTTAGAGCGTTGTAACAACGTCACTCCACGTTTACGATCATTTTAGAAGATTTTACGACAAAATGGCATCCGGAGACCTGCCTTGGTCTGTCCACATCATTCCTTCTTTTTCTCGAACCGATTACCGTCGTCACCTCAACCGTGCGTTGGTTGCCAGTGTAGTCGGAATACGCTAATGAGTGTGAACTGATCGAATTGTGTTTGGGCGCACTCGTACATTCTGGGTACTAGATATTCATGAATCCAGATCATCGAAATATACTATGATTATCTATTGCACAATTAGTTGGTCAGGATATCCAACATCAATAAGAATAAAATTTTTGAGCCGAGATTTTCGATCCTTTTTGGTTATTCCGTTTATTGTAGATGTTAGAAGAATCTGTCTGGAATGTCAATCGTTGTGCCCAACAAGCAAGCTCTCTATCAAAGTTTGTCATTTCTAGACAAGCTGTCATTTTTTGTCAAGCTTGCCTAAGAGCATATTATTTTTTATCTGATATGAGCACTTTGCACCATAAGAAAAGCGCACAAGTTTCTGTAGTCTCAAACAAAAATTTTCTAGGTTATTTTGAATATTCCTTGATTAATTTATAACCTGATAACAATAATAGCAGCGGCTATCGCGCGATATTTCTATGCTATGGCCTTGCCCTTGTCTTCCCTCCCCCTTATTTTCCAATGTGATTCAACGAATGAGTAAAGCCAAGTGTAATACAGGATGACGAGAAGGACTGCCGAAGGAACGTCAATCTTATCTGTTCAAACCAGGACGAAAGAGATTCGGGAAGAACAAAAAAAAGAAAAACTGCGACCTTCATAGCAAATTAAGTTATAAGTGAACGACGATAATCGGAGAGTGCTTTAATTTACAAAGATGAACTTTTACTTTTCATTGATTGATACGTTAAAGAGTACCTTGTACTCATTAAGTAGGTTTATCTGAACTACAACTAAGTGCCTGCCGAAGTATATTTTTAATTTTGTTAGAGAATATTTTTCGAGTTCACAGGTTATAAAAATTATGTATGATCATTGAATTATGATTGTGTCTAGAATTCAATAGGTACTATTTTAAATACCTAGGTACCTATCATATCATGCTCACCTGCTCACTCACCTAACCTAATTGAAACTTTTATTCCATGTACCTATTCTTCAAAAAAGTGCAGAAACATCTCTCATGTACCACTATTTTAATATTCTTCAGTAATATTTTTATTCTTGGGAAGTGAACATGTTTTGAATGAAGAAAGATACTTTATAGCATGTTTGTAGAATTATGACAAACTGGAGGCGGGATTTTGTTTCATTTTTCATTGTGCAGACATGTATGATGACAATTTTGATGTTTATAATTGATTTAATAAAAACGAAGTATTAAACGTTTAACCATGTTGGTATTTACCTTCTTGTTACCATCACATTTCGACCCTCTTCCGAAGTGCACAGTAACCAAGGCAGTTGGTCGTCACGTTTTACCCATTAACGCCCAAAACTTTTTTCTCTCTATACATTTTGAAAATAAATCTGATATTCCGACTCCAAATAGTCTCTAGAACACGGAAAAATAATTTCAAAAATCTCCTAATCGAATTAAAATAAATAATTTTAAAATCCTCCTGATCGAATTTCAGATGATTAATTTTTTTTTTAAAGTTCAAAAATCTTCTGATCGAATGTCATGGGTTTACGTTGCCATATCACGACGCTGGGCGCCATAAGAACTGATCTTTTTCTATCAAAACTGAGATTTTAGTAGATCGTGACGTGATCTCACCGGTTCTACTAGGGACTCACTTGGAACATATGATGCGGAATACATCCAACATTAAGTGAGTAATTCATCAACTAATTTTCACATTCATAATTAGTAAAAAAAAAAAATACTACTAAAGGGAGCATTAGATAATAAAGTATCGTTGCCCTGATGACGATACGTGGGTATATGGTAGGGTACTCGTTAGTTCTTACATCCTAGCCAGGCCAAGTACCCAATCAACTTGAAGATGACGCATCGTGCTTTGTGACCATCAAATGAGCTATGTGCAACACCCACTAAGCAGATTACTTTGATTTACCGATTATTTGGTAGGATAATCGGTAGTTCTGATGACATCCAATCAGGCCATTTACCCATTGAATTTGTAGATGAAGCTTCGTGCTATGAGCAACACCTTCATGGCTCGAGATAAAACATCATACATCACTATGATCAGACAGATCTGGAGAAAAGGACCCCCAGGTTCCAGGTCTTCTCAATGACTCCGGAAGTGCCCAGCAGCCTCCGAACAGAAAGGGCTTCTATGTTGCCATATGGCAACACTGGGTGTTAAAAGGTTAAGTAGTCAATATGAGCTGGTGTATGAAATAATTTCTTCAATCACCTACGAGTACAAGGGAAGTACTCTGGTACTCTATTTTTAGGAAATTATTCGGTGATTTTGAACATTCCATACAAGTTTCTATACATACCGAATATATTTCTTCAAAAAATTTGTCAATAAAGCATCAGCATAGCCAAAAAACCTACTTCATGAGGGTGAAGCTCTTGAAGTTTCAGGATGCAACAGAGACCACAACAAACCGTAGTTGTGAAAACGTGGGAAATTAATTACGTGGTAAAATTTCAATGATCAAAAAACTCAATCGTGAACTTTCGACCAAAGGATGAACGCACATTCCTGTTTACAGCCTTTTTACCCTATAAATACGAGTACATGTTACTCGTCACTTTTTCATCAACATGTTTTGTCTATTTCCATCGTCTATTTTGGTTTATTATTTTCAATAATGAACCTTTGGAATCGACCAAGAAAAAAAAATTTTAACACCCCCTCAAAATTTGATGGTTTACGTTTCAAGGTACGTAGAATCCAAAAATCGAATAAAAATTTGGCCGTCCGTCCGCCGTACGCCGTACGCGGCACTTTTGCCACTTAGCATTGACCGATTTTGATGAAATTTGGTATGTAGGCTCCATTTGGGGTCTAGTTGTGCCCCGAAGCTTTTGGTTGATGTAGGTCACTCCTAAGGGTTCCAAAATCAATTTTGAAATTTTGAAAACGCCCTAACTCAAAAAATTTCGATATAAAGGTATTGTTTTTCCTTCAATTTAAGATTCTATAGAATTTTTAGAATTTTTTGAGACCACGCGGAGCTCTGTAGGACAAACCGTTCGCTCACTACGAAAATTTAAGTGTTTATATTGAAATATATATATATATAAATCAAAACACGAGTATGAATCGCAAAAGAGGCCTAATCTCCGTTAAAATTAGAGCAGACCGAAATGCAATCGATGGTTGGTGATGTTGATTTTTTTTTGATTTTTTTTTATTTTTTTTATTTTTTTTATTTTTTTTTTTTTTTTTTTTTTTTTTTTGATTATTTTTTTTTTTTTTTGATTTTTTTTTCATATTGGATGGTTGGTGATTTTGTAGACGAGTGATCTATATAGAAAATAATAAACCATTGTGTAATAATTTGCAGCGTTTTTCTATTTTTTCGTCTATTTCATCGACATGTTTTGTCTATTTCCAAAATAATATTTGTGCGATATGAGTAGATTAGGAAATTCAATTCTGTGTTCACTGCACATGGAAGGTTACAAAATTAAACAAAATGGCACCTAATTTTTGGTGTTTTGTCTACTAGGTAGTTATTAATGATTTAATTTTGTAACCTTAATAAGTAATTTGGGAAGCAGCTTAAAGGATATTTCCGCAGCTGAAACCTTTATTTTTTATTCACCACCGATTAAGCTTATGCATCACATGTTCATCATACGTCAATTTATCGACTTTTTAAATCTACTCCCCGTTGATGAATCCGGGATTTTCCTTGTAGAAATCATGACTGAACAAAACGAAACGATAAAACAAAGTTCGACAACCGTGGGCTTCATAGAGGCTGTTTGTACTACGTTTAGATGGCGTCATCTCGCGTCAACAACTCCCACTCTTCCTTTTTGCTTCCGAATCTACCATGGAAGCGGAAGCATTGTGTTCACTTTTCAATACTTCGATTGAGCCAAGGTTGGCAAAAATGTTCTGTAAAATCAAAATTTCCACTCGCGTTTTACTTTTAGACCTTCCTGAACAATTTTAGTTTTGTATCAGTCCGTCTGTTAGTCATGAAAGTTGTAGTTTAGAAGCGTTAAACCCTTGTAACAGACACAACTTCTACATTGTCCATTCGAAGTTGTTGACATTTTCTGAGATTATGCGGGTTGAAGTGCTGATGGTCCCCTATGAGGGTAGTGTAAGGTACTTAGCGATTGATGTTTTAAGATTATCTACTATACATCGGATCATCTACAATCAGGTTTTGGATTCAAGGTAGCTATGTGCCACACCCACTTGGCAGAAGTTTTTAAATTTTTCTAATATTATTGGTAGGTACATTATCTAAAATGTACTGATCATATCATGATGAAATCCATGGAGAATCATGTTAATTTTCAAGTCTATTTGGTATCCTGCAATTTGAGGACAATCGAGCAATTTATACTTGAAAATGAATCGAGAAATTTTTGCGTGTGAACCATTGTTATCGGTCCGATTGACACAATTCTTGTAATTTCATCATAATCGGAATGAAATGAGTAGTTTCAATTATAATTAGACGGTACGAATATAAGTATTAGTGGTAGTGAGGAAGCCAAGATTCGTCAGTGCGGCGCTGAAGGCAACCTCTCCTTCAAGACTGAGCAGTCGTGCGGGTCAGGTATAACTGAGTGCGCCGTGCACCCGCTCTCAAATGCTCACACGCTTTCAAGACGAGTGCGTCTTCCTCAGTTCAACATTATGAACAGAGTTGCCCTCGATCATTAACCTTTTGCGGTCGTAAGACTGACCAGGTGAATCAAGCGTGTATCAAATGTGTCACATGCAACCCGCCATTTGCTACTTAGGACGAAGTTTATTCTGCGATGATGAGTTAGCCTGGACGTCGTGGTATTTACATCGATATGAGAATTTCCGAACACTTTTACAAAAATTGTTAGTGTTCCAAATTGTGCCAAATTTTCTAAATTTCCCCGACTGTTTTGTCATTCCTGGATCCTACGATCAGTGTTTTCGTAACTCTTCTAAAATGATTACTATTTCACTCAGTGTAGGTAATGAGGTAAGATTTGACACTCGCTTTTACTAGTTTTTCATTGGACCACTTTCATGGGTTCTGATCGGCCGAATCCTTTCATATTTTGATCAAATTGTGCTACTACCTTACATGCACGCTGCAAAAATGTCAACTGCCTCAATTCAATGGCTTAGGTAGAATATCACGTAGAACGCGACGAGTACACCACGGTCAGGACCCGCATTTTCCATTTGATAAGACAAGAGTACTGTGGGGTATTTGTCCGTCAAACCGTTATTATGAACTATGACAAATACATTGAAGAGCATTAAAAGTAATAAATAGAAACCGCTAGTTTCTTTTAAGAACTATTTGAAAATGAAAAATGCCCCGAACCGCCGTGTTTGAAATAAAATTAAGTAAATAAATCGAACTTCATTGGCAAGTAGCAAACTTGTGAAAATAAATATTTAGATAAAATAAGCCACAGATACGAAGGTTCTCGCAATATTTGATTGACTGATTGAATAAAGGTGTTGAATAACAAACAATTACGATCACAACTGCAACATTCCCAGCTGCAACGAGTTTCCCATTAGGCAATTTATTCATTTGGAGAAGTGGAAAAGTTTTGCTGCCCGAATTATTGAAGCGTTTTGTTGCTAAGGTGCCTGAGATGGGGAAATAACACCAAGAAATTACTTAGAAGATCGTAGGAATAAGTAATTGAGGATAAAGGCGGCTGCATGTCACACATGCAATACGTCTAAATCGAGCTGACAACAAGTGCATGTCACGCCATACGTCCAGTAGCCATTCAACCTCGTCAAGAGACGATCTTTTGTCGGTTCTTTTTTTGTTCGATGCGGGAAACTATCTAATTGTGCACTACGTCGCCGGAATTTTGAAATTTTCCTTTTAAGGGGGGGAAAGGGGGGTTAAAGCTTTAAAAACGTGCGTTTGTGGGCATAAGCTTGTAAATTCTACCCAGGCCTCAATTTCCAACAGATTTGCGTGTTTCTTTTTTGTTTGACCCATATAACTTCCGATTTGTACATGATTTCACCAGAGTACCAAAATTCGCAAGGGGAAGGGGCGAGTGGGGGGATAATATTCACAAAAAAACGATTTTTCAATATTTCAATATTTTTTTTTTTTATTTTTTTATTTTTTTTTTTATTTTTTTTTATTTTTTTTTTTATTATTTTTTTTTTATTTTTTTTTCAATATTTTTTTTTTTTTTTTTTTTTCGATTTTTTTTATTTTTATTTTTTTTTTTTAATTTTTTTTTTTATTTTTTTATTTGCTGCTTACTAATTGTACCCAAGCTTTGAAATTGAGGAGCAATTCTCATTATACCACTGGATTTTCATGAATTATTCTCTGTACCGTCATGGAACTAATAGTGGTACCACCATGGTGCCAGGACACCATAAACCGCATATTTCGTGGGTTTTTTTGTGTTTCACCTTGAATACGGATGTGAACCTCGACGGACTGCTTACTAAAACTTATAGATGAAAGTTCAATGTTACGACGTATTTCCGCTTTGGTGCCAGACTGGCACCATTGGTGGTGGTGGCAGTGGTGGTGGGGGGGGGGGACTCGAATTCGCATGGTGGGTATCGTAGATCATGGATTTTAGAATGCTCTTCAGATTCGAGGCTCCCATGCCGCTAGAAATTTTATGGTGGATTCGAGCGTTGGGGGGGGGGGGAGACCACTGTGTCTGGCCTTAAGTAGGCCTACTAAATAAATTACATCGAGTGAAACAGTTTTATCGCTTAGCAACTGGTTGAACTGATCTAATGCTTATCCAATGGGACGTCCCCTGGAATGCATGCTTTACTAAACAATGTGTTTTTTGGCGAGAAACCCAAGATTATTTCGTGGAATATTCTCCTGAATCTGCTATCTTGAATATTATTCTGTGCATTATAGAATATTTGGACTCGATTCCAAGTATTTTCTTGTGAAGTTGCACCGACAATAATGTGATTCGACCGCAGTGAAAGTGTGATTGAATTCACGAATCATCCGTTCAACGCTCTCGGGGGGATGTAGAGGCACGTATAGTTTAAAAGATGAATAATAAACCAAAAGGAAGAAAATGATGCATCGAGCGATTTCTCTAAAAGTATTTTTAAGTTTACACGAAACAGACAATTTTTACGAGGTGTCTAGGTAACAATCGTGAATCTCGCGCTTGTGGTGAGGAAGACTATGCCAAACTCACGAATCTGTCAGATTGCTGAAAGTGCAGAGAAGAAAAACATTTTCCAGCAGATTCTTGGAATAGATGGATATAATTATTGTTTGCAAGAGCCGGAAGACCAAAACAAAAACTATTAAAAATCAGATAAAACAGAGCCTCAAAAAAAAAATCGAATAAATCAGATTCATTCGCTACGGCACGCGTCCTTTAGTGTCAAATCTCGGACCGGCTACTGCGGGGAGGTCGTGTGTTCGAATCCCGCCGCTGGGGCGTGTTTTTGTGCGTCTCGGGCACAGCGCAAATTCTGATCTTCTCTTTGGAAGACAGCTGATGACGTCCGCGACGCCAGGAATGGCAGTCGGACGAAAATCCAACCTGAAATGGTTGTTTACTTTACTTTACTACAGGGAATACGTCTGTTTTTTACCTAAAAAAAACTCCTATGGTTACTACAGGTACAAATCAGCGCTCCAATCGCTTTCATAGTTCGCTCCAATTCATACCTAGTTCTGCCACTCGAGCGCCCAGCAGGACATTGGTAAGGTCTTCCTCCCAACCCGACTCATCAACGTATTTCGAAAGTTTATAATTATTATAGATACGCCTGATTTTTGCTTGGAACGTAATCTGGCTAATAAAGGCACGAATCAGCCATTCTTACGTGATCCACCCAATGTAATGAAGGAGGCATGTCAGGAGGAGGTCTTAATACTAGAAGAGAGAAGGCGTGTGAAGTGAAATTGAATCTGATTTATTATATGGCCATCCGGCTCTTATATACCCTACCGGTATGTGGAGACAGCATCTATTGTGGAGACGATATATTATGTTTCAATTTTTTTGTGATATATCCATGAGTGTTGTATGGGCAAGTATATAGAGAGACGATTGCTTTGCAGGGGTTGTAAAACGCTCCTCAACCGTTGTGATACTTCATCATTATATTCCGGTACCTTATATTATTGTCAATAGCATTTCCATTCACTCTATACCCTATACATTGCTTTTCGATTCAGCTAAACATTGGTTAACGATCCAGGACGATGCTGCTTATGAAGTTGGAGACATGAATGGAGAAACCATCCACATACCTAACATCTGATTCCATAACTGTGCTAATACAATGCCCACTTTTTAATGGCATTTGTTTGTTCATTGTTCATCTGAACAAAACTTCATTTCCATTTTGCGTGTCGTTTTGGATTTTAATTCAACATGTTCTCTACACAACAAATTAGTCAGGAAACAAAATAAATCAATGGTTTTACAAAGAGCCAAACATTTTTGCCAAAAAGGGGGGAGGAGGAAGAATCCATTTAGTTAACTTAACTTAACTTTTTAATTGAGCAAGAAACAAACAATTTTTGATCCCTCCCCCATTTATTGTTTTACGTTTCAAGGGACATAGAATCCAAAAATCGAATTTTAAAAATGCCGCCTGTCCAATGGCACCAGCGGAATGTACACCAAACTAAGACATATTGTTTGGTGATTCATACATTCCAGATTACACCCCAATTCTAACCATTAGGTGTTAAAACATACATTCTTATTGACCTTTGTACTGCACAAGTTCTACTCAATGTAATTTTTAGTATTTTGGGTGAAAAATAGTGGACTCCCCCTCCCCTCTCACAACCATAGCCACAACATTTCTTGTGACATGCGAGCCCAGAATTTGGACAGCATTTTAAAAGCATGCGACTTCAACAAACATGCGAATTCAGTTCACCCCCTCATCCAACGATGCCAGACTGGCACCACAGCAGTAATAAGTAGTAAAGTTGGACTTTTAACTGTTGGTTTCGGTGGGCAGTCCAAAGAAGATCCCCCCCCCCCCCCCTCTGTACTCGAGGTGAAACACCGGTTACCGGTGTCTGGCACCACGGTGGTATCACTGATTTGTTCCACAGTGGAACAAACAATATTTCACGAAAATCTAAAGGTACATTGATTCTTCAAATTTCGTATGACCCTAAGCTGTAATATGAACAGAAATATTGAGAAAAAACGTGTATTTTCTCTATAAAACATACGTTTTTTATATTCCCCCCCCCCTCCCTCCCTTTTCAAAGGTAAAACTCAAAAGGACACCCAAGTCTTACTGTGGGACGTCCTAAAAACTCATAGGTAGCTCAAAAATGGCTCAAAATCGGTTAATGACATACATACCTTCCTCAAAATGCGGCACGAATGCGACGTTTTCCCCACCTTCATAATTCTACTACTAGAACAAAATAATTACAATCGTAATTTCCTTGTTATGTTTTACTCTTGAAATATGTTACATTTTACTCTCAATATGTTACATTTAAGGCGTTTTCTCCTCAATTCCTACTAACCCATCAGAACCCATCAGTATGGGTTCGCTAACCCATACTCACTTTTCACCAGAAATGGTACTTCGTTTTTCGACAAAGGTCTACATAGGTACAAGTCATGGTTGCTTTTTTCAGGATGGAGAGGAATGGCGGACGATGACGTCAGGCGCCAGCTCTAGGTCTTCTGAATCACTGGCTCTTTCCAACATTTTGGAATCAGTAGGAGGTTCCGTAGTAGAAGCTGTCTCGACCGTCCCCAATATTAGTGACCTTCAGACCCTTCTTGGATCCATTGGACTCGATAAATACTACTGTAAGTTGTTCAAAAACGGACCTAAAAGGGGAGACACTGGGCATTTCAAAAGCTTACGGAATGAGTTCCTGTAATTTTGCTTCCGAGTCTACCAAGGTAGCGGAAGCTTTGTTTTCACTTTTCAAGGACGAAAAAAAAAAGTTCTCCAAAATCAAAATTTCCACTCGCGTTTTGCGTTTTAGACTTTTCTGAACAATTTTGGTACCGTGTCTGTGTGTCTGTCTGTCTGTGTTTCTGTCCGTCTGTCATGAATTCCTTGTAACGCGCATAACTATACGAAGTTATTGTTCGATTTCTATGAAATTTTCAGGGATTGTGCGGGTTGGTGTGTAGACGATCCCCTATGAAAATCATCATCCCCGGATTGATAGAAGCGACTGCGCATGCGCAAACGTGAATTCCTTGTAACGGCCATAACTTCTAAATTTTTCATCCGATTTCAATGAAATTTTCAGGGATGTTACAAATCAGTATTTAAATGGTCCCCTATGAAAATCGCCACCTTCGGACTGTTAGTAGCTACTGCGCATGCGCAAACGTGAATCTCCTGCTGTATTGAAGGCTATGAAAGCACCTACCTGCAGGATCTGGCGAGGCGGGCTGCTGAAGGGCTGGACAACCTGGAGGACGAGGTTGCAGCATATCTAGGGAGAATCTTCCCGCGGGTTGAGGATGCGACCGTGACGCAGCACCAGGGGGGACCTCCTCCCAGAGTGGTGTTGCGTGGAGGTCGCAGAGCAGCTAAGCAAGCAAGACGGCGGGAGTACCACCGGGTTCAGAGTTTGTGGAGGAAGCATCCGGCGCGTGTAGCTGCGGAGGTACTGGAGGAGCCTGGGGAAGATCAAGTTCAGCCCCCTCTTCAGGAGTTTGTGGATTTCTGGGAGCCACTTTTGAGTGCTCCCAGCCACAACCCTGGGGAGCGAGTGGTTCCCCCAGTCTCCACCAGGGATTCCTTACGCAGCATCTTGTGTTCGCCGGTGCTACTTGACGAGGCACACAAGTGCCGTGTCAAGAACTCCACATCCGCTGGACCGGATGGTGTTTCCGCCCGTCGCTGGAATAAAGCACCCAATACGATTAAGCTGCTCATCCTCAACCTGCTCATCCTTGCGGGAAGACCCCCGAAAGCGTTAACCCGTACCCGTACCGTATTTATTCCCAAGAAAGGGGGAAGTGGGCCTGGAGGCTATCGACCGATTTCAGTGTCCTCGGTAGTCTTCCGCCATTTCCAAAAAGTACTGGCATCTCGCCTCCAAGTGGCTGGTGTCATTGGTGACGTCCAGAGAGCGTTTCGGCCAGCAGATGGCACAGCGGAGAACCTTACAGTTCTCCAAATTGTCATCTCGCTGGCCCGTATTAACCTTCCGGTACCCGCGCCATTTCGCTTTTCAATTCACACCGCGTGGCGGCACCCATGCCGCCCATGAAAATGAAGTTTTAACTGCCCAAAGTCACTATTGTAAAGGTTGTTAACAGCTGTGTCAATATGCTAGGTAAACCACCTGAATCAAACTTACTATAATTTTATAGTTTGTATGCTCATAAATCAAATAAATAGGTAGGTACCTACCTAAAATCATAAACAGCCAACTTTTTCCAATGAAATCGACATGATTGTTTCCTCAACCAAATTATTGTTATCGCAGTGCAGATGGGTTCTATATTCATTAGCGCTCCCAGGGAGGGAGGAGGGAGCAAGTAAAAAAAGCCAATCAATTTTTTTATTCAAGAACTTTTCCTCAGAGCTTTGTATTCTACTGCGCACTAGCCAGATTGCAACTGATAACGCTGGCACGACGTTTGACTCGGCAAGGTGAAACCAGCGTGATCTCTGGATAAATATGGTTACTAACAAATAGCAGTAGATCCCGCCGTCCAGGAATCAAGAATGCGCACGTAAATACGAAAACTAAGGTTGAGGCGGCACGGGTGCCGCCTACGCGTGTACCGGAAGGTTAAACGCCGGCAACTCCACCTCGCCGCTCTGGACGTCGCTAAGGCCTTTGACACAGTCAGTCACCATGCCCTGACCGATTGCCTTCGTGGTGTCGGGGCCCCATCTCGATTAATTGAGTATGTGGCCTGTCTGTACCATGAAGGCGTGACGGTCCTCGAGGCAGGAGGTGAGGTGTCAGGGGATGTACGGATAGGGCGTGGGGTACGCCAGGGGGATCCCCTATCACCACTCCTCTTTAACCTGGTCGTGGATACGGCCTTGGGTAAGCTGCCCACAGAAGTAGGGTTTGATCTCGCCCCTGGGGTGCGAGTAGGAGCATTGGCCTTTGCCGATGATGTTATCCTACTCGCAGAAACCCGCGAGGGCTTGCAGATTGCCCTCAATGCATTTGCTAAGCAGCTATCCAGGTGTGGACTCGTGGTCAACCCCGATAAATGTGGGTCGGTCTCCTTGGTCCCGTCGGGTCGCCAACATAAAGTGAAGGTTGTGGATGGGGGTTTTGTCATAGGTCAAGCCCCCATTCCTTCTCGATCTGTGTTGGAGGTCTGGCGGTACCTTGGAGTCGACTTCATGGGGGTGGCCACCATTACCGCCAGCCGTGTGGACCTTGGTAGGGCGCTAGCCCGCATCACCAAGGCTCCATTGAAGCCACAGCAGAGGCTGCGCCTCCTCCGCACGTACTTACTGCCGAAGCTAACTTACGGGTTAGTCTTCGGTAGGCTTACGGCGGGGAGGCTGCAGGAATTAGATCGAGAAGTCCGCTCTGCTGTGCGCTCTTGGCTGAGGTTCCCACCTGGTGTCCCAAGTGCCTATATCCATGCACCGGTCAAATCCGGTGGGCTTGGCATTGTGTCTCTCTCCGCATGTATCCCTTCTCTGCGCCGCCAGCGCCTGCTAGCCCTTCAGGGGTCGAGCTGGGAGGTCGCCCGTGTTGCTGCTGGTCTTGATTTTGTCAGGCAGCAGTTAGCATGGTGCGACCGAGCAACACCATCCGCTCCAAAACCCAGTTCGTCTGCTGAGTTCGCTGCTGCCCTGCATGAGTCAGTAGATGGTAAAGAACTCCGACAGTGCTCCGAAAGCCTTATCTCATCCCAATGGGTGGATTGGGCTTCGGAGGGCATTGGGGCCCGCGACTACCGGAACTTCCACGCCGTCCGCGCGGCAACACTGCCAACAGCGGTACGGTGTTCTAGGGGTAGTCGTGGGATGACAGATACCCTTTGCCGTGCCTGTCGGAGTGGAAATGAACACCTGTATCATGTAGTGCAGCAGTGTCCACGAACTCATGGGGGCCGCATCCTACGTCATGATGCGGTCGCCAAGCAGATAGCAGGTGCCTTGTCATCCAGCGGCTGGGATGTTGAAAGGGAGAGATTATACCACATGCCAAGTGACCAGGGCAAGAAGCCTGACATTGTTGCCGTCAAGCCCGACAGGTCTTGCATTATCCTGGATGTCCAGGTTGTTAATGGCAGCATGGACATGGAGCAGACCTGGCGGGCTAAGATAAGAAAGTATGATAGAGATGATTTACGGCAAGCAGTGTCAAAGCTAAAAGGAGTGGAACCCAACAACATCAGGGTGATGGCTGCAACCTTGTCGTGGCGCGGAGTGTGGTGCGGGAAAAGTGCCACGGAGTTGCGCGAGTTGGGCATCTCGGTGGGTGTACTCCGTGGTGTCACCAGACGCGTCCTGCTCGGCTCATATCTTAACTGGTGGTCTTTTTATAGAGGCACTTCCCTTCATCCCTCTCTCCCACCCCCACCTTCCTCATCTTCCCTCATCCCTAGGGCCGGCGTCGGGTGAGTCCTGGGCGTTCTCCCCAATATTTTTGATTCATTTATTTATTTAACTTTATGGCGTGCCCCCTCCGTCACAAAGACCTATGGTCTTGAGGGGAGATTATTAAAAAAAAAAAAAAAAAAAAAAAAAATAACGGCCATAACTTCCACATTTTCCACTCGATTTCGATGAAATTTTCAGGGATTATGTGGATTAGGTTGTAGATGGTCCCCTATGAAAATCATCGTCCCCGGACTGATAGAAGCGACTGCGCATGCGCAAACGTGAATTCCTTGTAACGGCCATAACTTCCACATTTTCAATCCGATTTCAATGAAATTTTCAGGGATGTTACAGATTAGTATTTAGATGATCCCCTATGAAAATCACCACCTTCGGACTGATAGTAGCCATTGCGCATGCGCAAACGTGAATTTCCTTGTAACGGCCATAATTTCTACATTTTCCATCCGATTTCAATGAAATTTTCAGAGATGTTACAGAGTAGTGTTTAGATGGTCCCCTATGAAAATCACAGAGAATTTTTTTTCATAGAGGGATTCATTCATAGAGGGATGGTCTCCTGTGAGAATCTCAAATCCCATTAATTGTAGGTCATCGGTAGCTCAGAGGATAGTCTCGAATTGAGCTCCTAAGGTCGCGGGTTCGAAACCCATCCGAGGCTATGTATTTTTTGGATCCAATCACATACATCTACTCACTTAATTTTCCATCCGAATTTGATGAAAATTTCTAGGATTGTCCAGATTAGCGTGTAGATGGTCCCTTATGAGGGTAGTGAAAGGTACTTAGAGATTGGTGTTTTGAGATTAGCTACTATGTTTTTCCTTCTTGTCCAACAAAATTTTGAATTTAGGGCCATATACTCGTAACGCATCTTAACTTTGATGCTACAAATTAATTGTATTTAGGTAATCCTAATGTCAACTCTTATATTCGGAAAATTATGTTTTCGGGTTAATTGTTTTTCTTCGTCCTGTTACAGACTACTCTATAATATTTTATGTTTCAGCAAATTTTCACCGACACGAAGCGACTGAACTGGAAATTTTCACGAGTCTCAATGAAAACGATCTGGTTGGAATAGGGATCAATGCTCTCGGAGCGAGAAAGAAGCTATTGATGCTCATTGCAGGTAAGTTATTATCTTACAGTTTATAATTACTCAAAGTATTGAGATTTAAAAAATTGCCGTTCGCTGTTCGAAGAGAAACGAAAGATGGAAAACGTATTCGCTACATATTTTGGAACTACGGAACCAAAATTTAACGAAAATAATATAAGCACCTACCCTTACAGTATACCTATGAAGTTTGTACGTCCCATTGAGTGTTTGTAGTGCCGCTAAACATTTAGATATATTCAGTAACTTCTAAGAGATTAAAAACCCCTACAAATTATTACACAACGGTTTATCATTTCACGTCCGCGAAGAACAGACACAGCTGTCCAACCAGCCAAATATCGTTATCCCAAAGTTGTCGGTGCCTTCTATATAAAATTTTATTCTAGTTTATTAGAGATGCACAACTGGTTGTCATTCAATTCAATTTGAAGAAACGAGAAAAAATTCCATTTATCAGCTGAAATTTCGTTCATTTCCGACAGCGAAAGTTCATGTTCATGTCACACTCGTGTTTCCGACTCAATCGGCGGTATGAATAAAACGAAGCAAAACCTTTTACTTGCAGAAAACGAAGCAAATCCTTCAAGTATTATGAATAAAAAAAAAGAAGAGCTAAACTTTTGCTTCTGTAGGAAAAGCTAAAGGTGGAGAAAAAAAGCATTTCCTTCTAACAAAATTATTCAGTATGAATAAAGCTACTCTTTCACTTCGTCCGAGAAGCAAATGCTTCGAAAAGGGTGCAAGAGCTCCAGAGATCATCCAGTTTCTTAAATTAACCCTCAGTCACTTCTAAGGGTTGGAAAATAGAGGATGACATTTTCAAAACGCCCTAGCTCGAAAATTTGTGGTTTTTCATCAATTTAAAATGTAGAATGGTAGAATGTAGAATGGAATTTTTAGAATCGAATGAAACCACCCACAGCTCTAAAGGAGTAACTGTTCGCTTCGTATGATTTGTAGCGGATTTGACATTCGTCTATTGCTTCGCCAATAATTATTCAACATCTTTCTCCACATGTTCTAACATAACCATATTATGTTCTTGTTCTCGATTGATTCTTTATAATTAAATGGCGTTCTGAAGTATTCTTAATCTTAATCTTAAAACACATTTGTGTTTCTGAATCTAATTTTAAAACTTGGTCCCCACGAGAACAAGATTTAAAAAGTTTATTCCGATTTTCGGAAGAAAATGTCAAGTGGCTTACAGATCATTTTAACGGGAATAATGTTGATAGGGTGGAGTGGGGCAATTGCGACCCCTTTGTCAATAGTTCAACTTTGATCCTCAGTAACTTTCCTTTGATAACGCTATTTTCACTTTTTTTTTTAACGAGTAGCTTATTTTACGTAGATTACGATGCACTCTTCAAATTGTACAAAAGGTACTTCTCATGGTACTTCTCATGGTCCAAACTGTGTTTTTTAAAATTCCGACCGACTTCCGCATTTGCCCCACTAATCGGGGCAAATGCGGAAACGGCCTGCGAATCCCATAAAAACTTTTAGTTGCATTAATGGGGTAAATGCAAACAAAGCCCATTTCAATACGAACAGAACGCTATATTTAATTTTTTTCTGCTCCACTTTTTTATGACCAAAATGAACTTTCCTGCGCCAACTGGTTTGCACTTTATCTTTCAAATGACTCTTTCTTGAGTGAATAATTTTCCCTTGAGAAGGTTTCTGAGACAAGGCGCTCAAATGGCGCCATTTTCAAAACCGTTTCCGCATTTGCCCCATTTCCACATTTACCCCACTCCACCCTACTCGTGGTGGTGCTATAGCTCACCGAGGCGGAGGCTTTTGCTTTTTTCCCGTGAAGCAAATGCTTCGTTGTGAAAATAATGATTATTCATACAAAATGAAGCAAAACCTTTTACTTCGAGCATTTACTTTCGAAGCAAATGCTTTTATTCCGAAGCATTTGCTTTTTCAAGGAAAAGTTATTTTCTTAAGAAGGAAAAGCTTTTCCTTCCAAAGCGAATGCTTTCCCTTCGAGAATATGCTTTAAAGCATTTGCTCTCTTTTTATTCAAACCGCTGAATGTTGTGATCTGATTCATCTTCTCGATCAAGGGAAGTTATGTTTAATGACACAACAAAGTCGCTCAGTCGGTTTAGAACCCGAAACGCTTCTCAGAATTATCTGAGGACAATTATTGTTAGGTATGTCAAATAATGCAGTTCTAGGATCGAATGGTACGTCCAGCTGTATGCTTCCCATAAATAGCTTGAAGGCTGGAAGACTGATAGATCAGAAACACACTGTGAATAGTAAATGGATTTCAGTAACAAAAGGGGACAAAATTCCTCTTCAAACGCCTCCTATCTCAACTATCAATAATTCTAGTCTCTTCATGCCAATTGAAGGTTAATTTATAGATGGAGCGGTACTTGGATAGAATAGGTAAATGCATAGGTAGGTACTCCATGACCGGAAAAACATGAAGTCCGACCAATGGAAAACAGTGATAGGAAAGAATAAACCTTTGTGTAATAACTAGTAGCTTTCTGTGGAATTTTATATTTTCACCATTACTTCCCCCTGAATGGAAACATTTACCCACTGTCTTAAGTGAATAACCCCCTCATTAATTTCCTCATCTCAAATATAGAGGTACTAAATGTGCTTTTTGTCACGGTCGCCGAGGCGACCGTCGTTTGGCGTTGGAATTTGACCGACTTCAGCGGGGGCCGTGGGTTCAAATCTCATCTCCGGCAGCGTGCGTTTTTTTTTTTTTTTTTTTTTTTTGTGCATTCGGATCATCAGAACAAATTCTAATCTTCCCTTTGGAAGACAGCTGATGACATCCGCGACGCCAGGAATGGCAGTCGGACGAAAATCCAACCTGAAATTGTTGTTTACTTTACTTTTTTTCTGTACTTTTTTTATGAACCAAATTTCCCAATCGTCCGATTCTTTGGCTTCCAGAGCTCAAAATCCGATATCAAAATTTCCGAGCCACACCTGGAGCCGAACGCAAGAAACTCCCAAATGAAATCTGGTGGCCGGAGCCCAACTGACATCTAGCCCCCACTGCATGAAGGATGTCTCCTTTAACTTATACTCCGTATTTGAATAAGTCTAGAATTTTTATGGAAATCAATTTAGGTAACTTATAAAAAATTTAAACAATGTCTATTTATTATCAACTTTGAACCGCACATTCGTGGCGAGATCAAACAGCATTCGTAATCTATAACTCCTGATAAAAGCGCATGATTTTAAAACTGGGAAACATTCCAGTCTACTCGAATATTTCAAATGGTAACTTACAAGCATGTTTTAATGCATTTTAAACTTATTGAAATAAAGTTGATCATTCTTATTTATAGAGCATGTACATTACGTGTTGATAACATATTTCATAAATCTCATTCTGAATGAACTAAGTACCTTCACATTCAGTTATTCTTTTTAAGAATGACAGAAATCCAAGGTTTCTTTCATTCTAAGTCTTGATGAATACTTGGTACATCTTAACGCTAGTTGTTATTAATATTATGTGTATGAAATTATTGTTTAATAAATAATATTGTTAAATATGTGGCTGGAAAATTTATTAAAGTTGTGTTACTGAATATTATTAAATGGCTTGCAATTATTTGTGAAAGTACCTACTTATTACTCTTTGGAACAATTATTAGGTAGGTACCTACCAACTTTTACATAATCCGGCACAGTCAGGCGAGGTCGGTACAATCCTCATTTTGTTTATTATTTTCAATAATGAACCATTGGAATCGAGCAAGAAAAAAAATGAACCCCCCCCCCCCCTTCTTAGCAACCATGGACCGATTTGGTTGAAATTTGGTATGTGGGTTCCATTTGGGATCTCCATTTGGATCATTTGGGGTAGCAAAACAGGTTTTGAGTTTAGAGTAGGCAAACTGATTGAGATAAACGAGACTAGGAACTTCAGAGTTTTAGGATATTTATCATTCGCAGATAGGCAGACCAAGGGATAGAAGTTTAGTCGGACTAGTAAAAATAAGTGCCCTCCACGGGCCAGGACGTGTCCTTATAAGAGAAGGTCAAGGTGGAAGACAAGTCCCCACTCGGGAGATGTCTCCCCTCTCTCCTTCTTTTTGACGTTCTGGGGGGTGAAACTTGTTCTGCCTATTGTTTGAACGTTTATTAGGATAACTAATTATAAATATTCAGTATGGTTCGACATAGGTACATATTATTTCAGAAATTTATTTGTGATGTGTCAGTGCTCTTGGCTGCAGACAATAATTCAGAAGCACTCTTTTAGCAAGTTTGTTCATTCTTCACAGACTGGTGGGTATGATGCTCTAGAATGGACTGCCATTGGCTGTTTGCTACCCCATTACTTGACCAAGGCCTTACGTGCTTTCTGGACTCACATCTTTCTATTTCTACTTATTCTATTTCAACTACTCTTTCAATTTCTCAATTCACTTCTCCCAACTTCTCTTTCCTCTTTGTGGGCTCCTAACGCCCTGTGCGGCTTCTAGCAGAGGAAACGCGTTGGATGACTTGTTGCCCTTGACCAGCGCCCCTTCTATACCTAATGAATGCTAAATACTCAATAAAACGCATTCTGTTACATCTTGTTTATTACTCTCATCTTGTATAAAATGTATTGGTGGTTAGGTTTACAACTTATTGATTCCAAGTCTACCAAGATAGCGGAATTATTGTATTCTCTTTTCAAGGTTGAACAAAAATTTCTCCAAAATCAAATTTTCCACTCGCGTTTTACGTTTTAAGCCTTCCTGAACAATTTTGGCACCGCGTCTGTGTGTTTCTGTCAAGAAATCCTTAGGTAACAGGCAATACTATAGGTAAGAAGTTACTGTGAAATTTTAGGGAATTGTACGGATTGGAGTGTAAATGGTCCCCTATGAAAGTCATCGCCCCGGGACTGATAGTAGCCACTGCACATGCGCAAAGTTGAATTCCTTGTAACAGCCATTCGAATGATTTTCCGAATTCGATGTAATTATCAGGAATCGTGTGGGTTGGCATGTAAATGGTCCCTATGAGGGTAGTTTAGGTACTTAGGTACTTAAACCTGTGGTGTTTTGAGATTAGCTACAATACATCAGATCTTCTATACAATCGTGTTATGGATACGATGAAGCTATGTGCCACACCCACTTAGCACACTTTTTAAAATTTTCTTTTCAATTTTAGTTCTGCCTAAAATCTGCCTACCATTAGGTACTGAATTCTATTTTGTATTACAAATTAGGTATTGTTTTGTTCAGCATTTCGTAGTGTTATGTATATTACATAATTTAGTTGTATTCGAGTACTTTTTTTAACGTGTTTCATGATTTGGTGATTTTATTGAGGATTTGAACTGGACATAACCCTTTGACCACATAAACTTTAATTTAAATAAATCAAAATTGAAGAAATAAAAAATGTTTGTTAACGAAAATCGAACCTTCAATGATGGTGACTACTATTGCTACTCGTACAGTTTCAGCTCCGATTTATCGCTTAGGGTCCTAATTTCCCGTGAAATCGGTCAATACAAATACTTGAATTGGGATAAAAAATGTAATTGTGTGAAAACAATTTTATCTTCCTCAAATTCTGAATTTTAACCATTTTATCTTCCTCAATTTTTGAATTTTATGTCTATAATAATAAAGAACGACGTGACAAAAGTCCATTGACTAGATCAAAATCATTAATATGAAACAATGTGCAAATTAAAAATCTATTGCTATTATTCTAGTTACCTATTAAACGTTATAAATACTTTTGAGGCATTCCCCATTTTGGTGGTATTTTGGGCTATTATTCATTTTAAAATTAATTTCTACACGATGGAAAATGCCTAATGATTATCTCCAAGTTTTAGTAGGTAGTTACCAAGTATAATATAAATAAGTTTTGATTTACCTAGCAAGATACAATAGTATGACCATTGGGAAGTGTCGCTACAGCGAGAGTATAATGTACAATATAATATAATATAAAATACAGTAGTTTGTAAGGGAGGACGAACCCAGGAGAAGGAGGGGCTTCCTAGAAGGTAGAGTGGTGGGGGGAAGACACGCAAGTCGGCAAGACAGGCGAGCCGACGCACTGTTGTGTTTGTGGAGGCAACAGGAGAAGGTATCTGTGAGTACTTACACCTTACACTTATTCGATCGATCGATTATACCTATACCTTCTGTGTCAACAAGCTCTCCCCTTGTCTTATACTCTATACCATACACACAATACCTTATAAGACATGTTCTAGCTTATACAGAAGCCTATAACACACTATATACCTAGTATACTGTTGTGCAATTGGTGTACAACTTATACTTCCCATAATATGACCATGGCGGATGGCATATACTATACCCATAAGAACATAAAATGGTTCTTATATATACAGCTGGTTATGGGCAGCTATACATCTAAACTACACTGCGGTGTGGTTTATACAATACACATATACTATACACATATACTATACATATACCAGGTATACACTTATACTATACACATATACTATACATTATACCTTTATACTGTGGCACTATACTATGTACTAGCAAACCCTAGTAGGGTGTATAGTTCAGGAAATTATGTAGAACTAAATATAGTCGAAGAATAGAGTAATTTTATTTTTATGTAAAATTATTGATTTAGCCCTAACCCCTAAGGAGCTCCTCCTAGCAAGATATAATAGTAACGACGAAACAAAAAACGAAATACAATCTCTAAAGCCTTTGCTGTAGGTATATGAAAAAATAATTTGATCTGACCGGGAGGTATGGAGACGCTGAGCTGACCGCGTGGGAGGGCCGTAGGGATTCGGAGGCTGTAGATGTTAGATTGGTCACCAACTCTCAAGGCAGGAAGCCAGCATCAACCGTATGGCTGGACCAGCAGGTAGGTAGTCAGGCCAAATAGGACGAAAAAGGGTTGATCGACGAGAGAAATGTCGACAAGGCTGCTCCCGATGCCCTGGATCTGCAATAGACGAGTCGGGAATTTCATAAATTTCTCTACATGGTTTACCCAGTACAGATCCGGAGAAGCTGATGCCAATATTTTCGGAACTTACATAATTGATGATTTAGGGTAGCTAGACGCTGTAGAAATGGTCGAAATGGTGGTTCAGATGGAGGTTCTGCGAGGAAATCCAGCTTTGGGTAGAAAATTGAGCAGCTCAGATTCAGCGTAGGTAGAATGAGACGACTGAAGCGGTGGCCAGCTCGACCGATGGTTGTGCGGTGATCCCCTCCAAACACAACGCTCACGAAAACAGGTGCATAGTCGAGTCCACCGATAACGCACTCCCGGTCCCGTTACATTTCAATAAAAATAATTAAAACTTCTACGACATGTAGCTACCTGAATAGTTGGCCGCAACATGCCGCCCACCTAAATTTAGGTCAAATTTATGAGGAAGGATAGGATGGTTGGGTCAGAGGTAGGAGGGGTACCAGCTTGGCAACAGGACGTTTGTAGGTAGATTGAGCAGTCTTGATGGTGGCGACTCGCACGACGCCATCTTGGCCTGGCTGGACCTTCATAACCTTACCAACTGGCCAAGACAAGGGAGGTGAATCGTCTTTCAATAATACAAGGTCCCCAATCTTCAGATTTTCGGAATTTTGAGTCCACTTGGGTCTTCTCTGAAGGGTGCTCAGGTATTCAGTTCTCCACCTCTGCCAAAATCTCTGACTCAGACTGTACACATACTGCCATCTGTCTAATAGGTTCTCTTTGAGGTCATGGTAGGAAGGCTGTTGAACTGTGACGAGCGGTTCCCCCACCAAAAAATGTCCAGGGGACAGGTAGTCGGTTTCATCCGGGCTTGATGATAGTGGGCACAAGGGTCGGGAGTTTAGGATGGCCTCGACCTTGTAGAGGAATGTAGCTAACTCTTCATAGGTCAAAATGGCGTTGTTCACTACTTTGGAGAGGTGCCCTTTGACCGATTTGACTCCTGCTTCCCAGATCCCACCCATGTGTGGGGTGAGAGGTGGGTTGAAATGCCACGTAATGTTTGCTGTTGTGGCATAGTTAATTAGCTCATTTTGAGTCTCAGCTGACCTGAACCAATTGCCAAGTTCTCGGAGGTAGTTTGCAGCTCCTAGAAAGTTACTCCCTTGATCCGAATAGATATCAGTAGGAAGACCCCTTCGTGAGGTGAACCTTTCTAGAGATGCGAGAAAGGCCTCAGTAGTCAGTCGTGTAACTGCTTCTAAATGGAGGGCCTTTGTGGCCATACAGACGAACAAACAAAGGTAGACTTTGCTGACTTGTGCCTTGCGCCTTGAAGACTCTTTCATTTGAAACGGACCTGCAAAGTCGATCCCAACCTGAAGAAAAGCTCGCCGCCCACCTTGAACCCGAGAAGTAGGAAGATCACCCATAATCGGCACTGCAACCTTGGCTTTCGACCGATAACAAGTGGTGCACTTGAAACCGCGTTGACGAATGAGACGTCTCAGAGAAGGAACCCAGTAGCCCTTCTGGATGATTGCTTGCAGAAGATTAGGTCCTGGATGTAGGTAAGCTTTGTGAAAGTGGTCGACCATCAGGATTGTGAGATGCGCATCAGTAGGCATTAAAATGGGATGCTTTTGAGAATCGCTAAGGTCCGACCTTTTCAACCGTCCTCCAACTCGAACAATACCTGCTGTATCTACGAATGGTTGTAATGCAGCAAAATTTCGAACTACTACTTGGAACGGTCGACCCTGTAGAAGGTGATGATGTTGTACCCATTTTATGCAGGACTCACGTGCGAGATCGAGTTCAAATAGCTTTAGAGGACCCGTTCGCAGCTGACAACAACAACATCCAACGTGTTTGACATTATACACCCATCGCTTGACCCATGCCGTCACTCTAAGTACTCTCATAAATGACGAAAATCGTTTCATCCAAGCAATCCAAGGGATTTCACTGTAGGAAGTGATTAACACGGGCGAACTAGTGGATTTTACTTCAGGGAGATCAGTGACGACACTAAATGAGGGCGATGGCCAACTTTCTTGTGATTGGGTGAGCCAGTGTGGACCCGTCCACCACGAATCATCTGAGAGCAGTTGAGATGGCAAAATACCTCGGGATGCAATGTCGCAGGGGTTTTCTTCTGTGTCAACGTGTCTCCATGTGCAGTGCTCAGTCAGTTCATGGATTCTGGCCACTCTGTTGGCCACAAACGTATGGAGCTTGAAGGCGGGCATTATCAGCCAGCTAAGCACAATGGATGAGTCCGTATGAAACGTAGGTGGATGCATAGATGATGGCAAGGACGCGATAAGTGTCTGATTGGCGGCATACAATTGTGCTAGGAGAAGAGCTCCACTCAATTCAAGGCGTGGTACGGACATTGCTTTTGTTGGTGCAAGTTTAGACTTCGAAGTTAGTAAGGATACTTGCCAGCCACAATCTGGTGTGCAGACTCGGAGATACAAGACTGCAGCATACCCTCTCAGCGATGCATCTGAAAACCCGACAACGTGGTATTCATAGTTACCAACCGTTTTTAGAAATCGAGGAATTCGAAGTTTTGATAGCAGAGGCAGCTCATTGAGAATGGTATCCCACTGGAGCTTGGTTTGTTCTGGAACTGGGTCGTCCCATTTTAAATCCAATTTCCACAAGTCCTGTACAACTCCTTTCATCATCAAAGTAACTGGTGTTAAAAACCCGAGAGGGTCGTAAAGCCTGGCTATCACGGACAAAATTCCTCGTTTTGAATAAACTACTTTCGGAGTTTTGAAGGAAAACAAAAAGGCATCTTCTTCTGGCTCCCACTGCAAACCTAGGAGCTTGACCCAGGAATCTTCTTTGTCTGACAGGGAAACAGAGTTCTTGACTGACCCATCTTGCACTGAATCCAAGATTCTCTGAGAGTTGCTCACCCATTTGCTGAGTTGGAACCCGCCTTTCTTCAGCAGGTCCACTAATTGATGTTTCAATTCTAAAGCTTCTCCCTCAGATGCTGCTCCTGTGAGTGCGTCATCCACATAGATTTCCCTTTCAAGAACGTTAGAAGCTAGGGGGTAGTTGGTCCCATGGTCCACGCATAGCTGTTTTAGCACTCGTAACGCTATGAACGGTGAACAAGCTAAACCAAATGGCAGAGTCTTGAGCTCCAGCAATTGGATGTCTTGGTTCTTGTGAAAACGCCAGTAGATGTGAAGGTAGGCTCTATCTTGTTCCTCAATCTCTATCATTCGAAACATCTTGACGACATCGGCCGAAAAAACGATTTTATGTTTACGAAATGACATCACAACATCCTTAATATCTCGTTGAAGCTTTTCTCCCACGAGCAAATGCTCATTTAGAGAGCCATTTAACACTGGAACGCTAGCATCAAAAACAACGCGCATTTTGATAGCATTGTTCTCTTCCTTGGTTATGTAGTGATGTGGGATAACGAAGCGAGATTTCCCAGTGGCAGGAGCCATGTGATCAAGTTGAAGATACTCGTGGATGGTATTGTGATAGCTGGTCCTGATGTCTGTGTTGGCCTCAAGCTTCTTCTCAAGGTTTAGAAACCGTTTGTATGCAGCATATGAAGAATCACCTACGTTCGGTGGATACTCCTTAAATGGAAGTTTCACCTGATAACGGCCATCGGGAAGTCGAGAATGTGTCTGCACAAAGTGTTCCTCACACCGTTCATCCTCAGGGTTACGGAGAAGTGGGGGTACGCTCGGCTCTTCAATCTCCCAAAATCTCTTCAACTGGCAGTTGAGATCATTGTCTGCAGTCATGGAAAATAGTGATGATGAGGAATCTAGATCGGCGCCGTCGCACACCTTACCCAGCACAATATACCCAAATATCGAAGAAAATAGCCTGGCTTGGCTATCTTCAATGGGAATGATTGAACCAGTCATGATCTGAGAGAAGAGGTCTGCTCCCATGAGGAAATCAATGGCAGATGGCTTCCAGAAAGTTGGGTCAGCCAATTCGTATCTGGAACAGTGATTCACAAAGTCCAACGGTAGAGAGCTGGATGGCAAGAACGATGTTACATTAGCCACGACTATTGCATCGGTGCGTAACTGGAGTGTTGGACGGTTCCTAGGGCGCAAGATGCAAGTGGTTTTTCCCTTAGTTCCCTCAAAAGGTGTTTGCCCAATTCCAGAAATCCGCTTTTGAAGATGTTGCATTGTCAGACCCAGTTTGGTAACACACTTCTGCGTGATGAAAGAGTTTTGGCTCCCAGAATCAACCACAACTCGGACAGTCTGGTATTCACCACGGGCGTCTAGCACTTCAACTAAGGCCGTACCCAGTATGACTTGACCATCACCTCTGATAGCTGCACAACTCACTGTTGACAGAGATGTGCTTGAAGTAGAAGTGTTGGAAGACAAACAACTTCTATGTAGCGAAGAATGATGTCGCTCGGAGCAGAATCTGCAACTCCATTTCGATGGACAGGATTCTGCATCATGGGTAGGCGTTAGACAGTTGAAGCACCCTTTCCAACCATCAATGAGCTTCCATTTGTCCTCAACTGATGCCTTATGAAAGATTTCACAGCTGAGAAGATGATGATGCTGATTCTTGCATACCACACAAATCGGATGCTTTGATGGTGTTGAACTGGAGTGCGACTTCTTGTTTGTTTTGGAAGCTGTACCTTGATTTTGAGTCAGTAACGAAGTTTTTGCAGGAGTCCTAGGCTGCGGCGGCTTCAATGGTTTCGGCGATTTGGTGAATGTTGTGTTATTAGAATAACTACTGGAAGGTACACTGGCATTAGCAAGCGTTAACGAGATTAACCTCTCCCGAACAAACTTAATTAGCGAGTCGATAGATGGAAACGCTACGTCTTTATTAGCGATCTCGAACTGCTCCCGTGTACCTACATCTAACGCACGAACAGCCAGGTGAAACAGGATAAAATCTGCCGAATCCGTGATGTTGAGCAAATTGAACGCCGCTACGCTATCACCTACTTTGGAAAGAAACGCCTTCATCGATTCGGGTGTCACCTTACCTGTCGCCGGCTTAGCTCCCAAAATTTGATCTAAGTAATTCGCAGCTAGAAGTCGTTTGTTGTCAAAAGTGTCCTTGACAGCCTTCCAAGCAATAGAATAGTTTACATCGGAAATGCTTAAGTGACTAATGACGCTGAATGCCGAACCCCTTAAAGCAGACCTGAGGTAATGAAGCTTATCAATGTCAGACATGGCCCTATCGTTCTGCACTAATGATAGAAACGAGTCCCGAAATTTAGGCCACTCAGATGGTTGACCATCAAAGGTGGGAAGTTCCAATTTGGGTAAACTTCTGGAAATTCTACTAGTGGACTCATTACCACCGACAGTTGCATTTACCATGGTAAGCTGGTTGGATCTATTAACCTCAGCATCGTGCATATTCAATAATTCAGCATACTTAGTAGAGCTAAAGTAGTAGGACTTAGTTGTCTTACGAAGTTCCGTGGCCATGGAATCAGGTACATTAGTTGCACCTTCATCCTGCAAAGATTCGTATTCAAACCATACATCTTCGAAGCGAGCAAAAGTTGACTCGAGTTGTTTGAGCATACCCCGAAAGAATGCTACGGATTCCTTGTCAGAGGGGTCGGCCGAAGCCTTTTTACCCCATTCCTTGATATTCCTGAGTGTATTCGAAAAATCTGTGAGTTTTCGAACGTAGGATGTAGTCAATTTTCCAAAATCCTTGTCCATATTGAGCGATAAAGAAATACGGACCTAAGTTCAATGGTAATAGGAAACGGAAGGAATTTTATTTATTGCGGAAGGGATGCGGAATTATGGTAGGTTTAGGTAATTGACCCTTGACAATAAATTGAATACTGCGGGCAAATGTTATTACTAAATTCGGCGAACCAATTTTAGTGTTGCGTGAATAACACAAAGTAGGTAGGTACCTATTATTTCGTGTTCAAACTAATGCTTCGATGTCGAATGTTCATAAAAACAAATGAAGTAATCAGTATTGCTAGTTCTACCTACTCATAAAATTGCTGCAAATATATAATGATTATGTAGCAATTACAACTCCGCCAATGTTCACATAAAGTGAGTGTTCGAAATAGATCAATTCGCAACCAACAAAATATTCAGAGTCTTAGATAGGTGAAACAAAGCTTGTTTGTGTCTATTGCGATTCAATCTAATAATCAATTATAGTGAATAGTTATTAAATTGAAATTTCATAAATTTACTTGATAAATTCGAAAACAGCCTACCTACTTACTGTTTGGAAATAGCTTAAATAGTTTAGCTTAGATTTTCATGAAACACTGCAAGTAGGTACCTAAAGAAACTATTTTATGTAGATAATGTTTCTTCTCGAATTTGTACTCAAACGTAAATTTTATTGGAGTAATAGAGTCCAATATATAGTTGTAATGTGGTTCTTAAGCGCAACCACGCTCTGCTACCAAAAAATGTACTAGCAAACCCTAGTAGGGTGTATAGTTCAGGAAATTATGTAGAACTAAATATAGTCGAAGAATAGAGTAATTTTATTTTTATGTAAAATTATTGATTTAGCCCTAACCCCTAAGGAGCTCCTCCTAGCAAGATATAATAGTAACGACGAAACAAAAAACGAAATACAATCTCTAAAGCCTTTGCTGTAGGTATATGAAAAAATAATTTGATCTGACCGGGAGGTATGGAGACGCTGAGCTGACCGCGTGGGAGGGCCGTAGGGATTCGGAGGCTGTAGATGTTAGATTGGTCACCAACTCTCAAGGCAGGAAGCCAGCATCAACCGTATGGCTGGACCAGCAGGTAGGTAGTCAGGCCAAATAGGACGAAAAAGGGTTGATCGACGAGAGAAATGTCGACAAGGCTGCTCCCGATGCCCTGGATCTGCAATAGACGAGTCGGGAATTTCATAAATTTCTCTACATGGTTTACCCAGTACAGATCCGGAGAAGCTGATGCCAATATTTTCGGAACTTACATAATTGATGATTTAGGGTAGCTAGACGCTGTAGAAATGGTCGAAATGGTGGTTCAGATGGAGGTTCTGCGAGGAAATCCAGCTTTGGGTAGAAAATTGAGCAGCTCAGATTCAGCGTAGGTAGAATGAGACGACTGAAGCGGTGGCCAGCTCGACCGATGGTTGTGCGGTGATCCCCTCCAAACACAACGCTCACGAAAACAGGTGCATAGTCGAGTCCACCGATAACGCACTCCCGGTCCCGTTACATTTCAATAAAAATAATTAACCCTCGGTTCCTACGGTGAAAATTTCGGACATACTTCCTACCGTGGGGTACTCCCAGTCCCCCATCCAGTTTTCCAGGGTTTTTCAACTCTTCTCGGGTTTGGAACAACATAAACACAACAATTTGAATAAACAGTCTTTATTTCAATTTAAAATCCTTTGGTTAACGAATTATAGAGTTATTATACAGTTAATATAAAAATTTTCATCGTCAGTTATAAAAAAAAGTCATTCTAGAAAAGAAAAAAATTGTCAGTTATGTAACTGGGCTTGCGAATTTTCACATTTACTAGCTTTAGTTCCACTGTGCAAAAAGCGAACGAATTTGTATCTACAACCTACCAACAACAGCATTTCACATATTACTCATCTTTGATGAACCGAAATTACCCCCCACCACTCCAAAAAACTTCCTTCATACATGTCAGACCTTATCATATTCCCTCACACACATACACCCTCACACAAACACACGTACACCCAATTACAATCACTGGAAAAACCAATAGTGGAAAAGAAAGTTGGAGAAAATATGGTACGTAGACAGTACTGTGGTCGACTGGCGGTCCCCCAGAACAGACTGGCCGCCATTGTTTTCAAAAACAAACGCATTACTCACCTTCTACGGAGGTCTGAAGTCACTGACAGCTCAAGGGATACTGATGTAACAGGTACTGAAGGTCTGGATGCGAAAGGATACCAGTAAGGTTAAGGTACAAACAACAAAATGGCGTTGGGGGATTGGGAGTCCCCCACAGTAGGAACGGAAGGTTAAAACTTCTACGACATGTAGCTACCTGAATAGTTGGCCGCAACATACTATACCTAGTATATTGTTGTGCAATTGTTGTACAACTTATACTTCCCATAATATGACCATGGCGGATGGCATATACTATACCCATAAGAACATAAAATGGTTCTTATATATACAGCTGGTTATGGGCAGCTATACATCTAACCCACACTGCGGTGTGGTTTATACAATACACATATATTATACGTATATGCTATACATGTACTGTACACTTATACTATACACATATACGTGTATGGTATATATGTCTGTAGTGTAGTATGTATGTATGGTATATGTATACACATATACTATACACTATACCTTTATACTGTGGCACTATACTATACCTATACTGTTGTGCAAGTGGTGTACAACTTATACTTCCCATATGACCATGGCGGATGGCATATACTATATACCTACATCTAACCCACACTGCGGTGTGGTTTATACAATACACATATATTATACATATATGCTATACATGTACTGTACACTTATACTATACACATATACGTGTATAATATATATGTCTGTAGTATAGTATGTATGTATGGTATATGTATACCCATATACTATACACTATACCTTTATACTGTGGCACTATACTATACCTATACTGTTGTGCAAGTGGTGTACAACTTATACTTCCCATAATATGACCATGGCGGATGGCATATACTATACACATCTAACCCACACTGCGGTGTGGTTTGATACAATACCAATACTATACTGGGCGCCTTATATACCTATACATACTTATACAGAGGTCAGGGGACGGATAAGGGGTCGTTGGGGAGTCCGTCATACACAAAAAGCCCAAAGGGGGAGAGCTTGGATCTATGTTGACATTTACAATACATGTGATACCTATTTATACCATTTACATACATGTGGCAAAACATACATCGATTACATGAAATATTATGTAGGTATTTATGATATTAATTATTCGATTACATGAAATATTATGTATTTATGATATTAATTCGTACGGCAGACGGCCGTGACGACAGGAAGAGCCCGCATTTTGGTTTATTATTTTCAATAATGAACCTTTGGAATCGACCGAGAAAAAAACATTTTTAACACCCCCTCAAAATTTGATGGTTTACGTTTCAAGGTACGTAGAATCCAAAAAGCGAATAAAATTTGGCCGTCCGTACCTACACCGTACGCGGCACTTTTGCCACTTAGCAATGACCGATTTTGATGAAATTTGGTCACTTCTAAGGGTTCAAAAATTAATTTTGAAATTTTGAAAACGCCCTAACTCAAAAAATTTCGATGTAAAGGTATTGTTTTTCCTTCAATTTAGGATTCTATAGAATTTTAGAATTTTTTGAGACCACCCGGAGCTCTCTAGGACAAACCGTTCGCTCACTACGAGAATTTAAAGTTTGGACGTATGATAAATCAGAAACACGAGTGTGAATCGCAAAAGAGGCCTAATCTCCGTTCAAATTAAAGCTGACCGAAATGCGATCGATGTTTTTCTTCATGTTGGATGGTTGGTGGCTTTGCAGACGAGTGATCTATATAGGAAAATAGAAAAATAATAAACCATTTTGTAATAATTTGCAGCGTTTTTCCTCCTGGGCCTTGACGTCATAAATTATATCGGTTCCCTACCTACATCCTACACTTTGAATAATATGTTCCACCATACCTAAAGCCTTTCCAAAACTCCTGCAGTGGCTGCGGTCCGATCAACTAAACCAAGAAGAAGAAGAAGATACCTCCATGGTGGATAGTAGTGATGCGACATCGATAGAAAACATCGATGTTTTTGATATCCACCATCGATGTTGAGTGGAAACATCGATGTTTCTCAACATCGATGTTTCTTAACATCGATGTCCCCGATCATAATTATACAAATATTCGAGATCGTTTGCTTGTAGGTACCTACTCGAATAGACTTTTTTTTCATCTGATGAATCAATTTCTAGCCACTAGGTCAATTTCTACCACAGTAGATTCGCCAAATGAATATTTAAAGCAGTTACACCCCCCATAAGTTAGGAATACACCTCAGTGAATAACAAAAGTATATATTGTTCATTATTTTATAGCACTTGTCCAGGCATTTTTTTAAAAATAGGAAAGCATTGAAAGGAAGATAATATTGCAGATTTAAGATAAATCTTGTTTTATTAAACAAAAAAGGAAAAAAACACATGGTAGGTAAGCATTCAGGTTAAGGAGCACCAGGGTTGCCAACTCAAAACAACTTGAAGAATCGGTAGGAAAATTAGCTACTATTTTTATTCCTCCAAGAGATAAGAATGTAATAATTCATCACGATTGGTATTTTAACGCTTGTTTCATTCATTATTTAAATGTGTAAACTATTGAGAAAATCAATGGGAACAACAATCAGGGGAAGTACGACATCGATTGAAACATCGGTAAGAAACATCGATGTTGTGAAAACATCGCCATCGAAACATCGATGTTAAAAACATCGATGTCGATGTCGCATCACTAGTGGATAGTATTGATAATCCTGTCATCGAGTTATTTTGTTTATAATTTTTAAATGCAAGATTGTAGTGCTTCGTAGAGTGCGATGCGAAAATGTAGAATTCAGTTGTTTCTCTCCTAACAATTACTTCGTCTTTCTGTCTTCGTGAAATTCAATGAATAATATGAAGGTAAAGTACTTTTTGATCCCACGATATTCTTCCTTCTGATACATTATCAAAGTATGACATCCTCTATGTACCGGTATGACGAAGTATCATAGTATTGCAATATAGATGTTTATAGTATATATCTATAAAATACCTTGACTTATAAATTTTTATTTACATATATTATGCTTCTAAATTGTCACTTATGGTTGAGATCGAGTTGACAGGAACGTCATAAGGTCATGAACTTGTCCAAGTCAAATAGTAACCGCTCTTGTTTGTCATGCGTCCTGTACAAGGTATAATAATTATACTACCAATTAGGTGTCTAAGATGTCGATTGTTGTATCGCTGAAGTTTCCCACAATTTGATTTTTCGTTTCAATTGTAGAGGAGGAAAGAAGATGTGCACTTTCCTCACAACATCTCGACCATGGAAGGGCTCATTGGGACGATTTTAGTGATTACAGCCGCCTTCATCATAATATGGAATGAAGTGAGTAAAAATCTTGATAATAACTTGAGTTCTATGACGCGTATTTAGCCTGGAACCTTGAACAGTCAGTTGATGATATACCAAGTAGGTACCTACCTCTGAAGTAAATTTGGAGCTCAAAAAGGTACTGTGGATCATTCCCATTTTTGTTGTTTTTGTGAAGACTGAAATTTTGTTTTGCTCGATAAGGACTTTCCCTATTTATTAATACCAATCTTGACGAGAATGGGGTATTTCGGTGGGTCGGAAATTAAGGTTTTTGACCTCAAATTTGGATTCAGCATCCTTGAAAACCTATACATATACTCCAACTTTAAGCCCAATGATACTATAACATTCGGTAGAAAAATTAATTAAAGAGATCACACGTTTGAAAAAAAGGCCGCCATAAATGCACACACACTACGCCACGCACGTGTGTGAGTGGTGTTTTGTAGTATCCAAGAGGTCCTCCAAGGGTTCCATCTCTTCTCTGTGCATGGATACTTCTTTCAAAGACAGTTGGCTAGCTACGTCACAGCATTCAAATCTTCAACTTTCCCTAGCTTCTCTGATTTTTTGAAAACATTTTCTCGACAAACAGACCCAATTACCGTTATTCCTGAGCCATACTCTTTTGAAAAAAAAAATTGACTGAAATACCCCATTGCATGTCTGTAATCTACTAGAGTCCTCCACTGAAGAAGAAAAATGACGCAGGAGGTATCATGATTACAAAAAGTTCTGTAATTCGAAAAAAGAGTAAGTAGAGGGGTCTTTCACTCTTTCATGCTTCAGCCAGGAGTAGTGTTGTTTCGAAACTCCCATATACTCGATCCTTGGTATCGAATGAGTATCGACGTCTTGGTACTGATACCGACGCGAGATCGAACCGTAAGTACTCGATACCACGAGTATCATTCAATACTTCCTACTAAGTAGTATTTTTCATTACAAAAATGAATTGAATGATAATACTCGTATTTGTCAATGAAGTTGTCCCAAGTTGGGACTTCCAACCTAATACCGAGTACATACTCGACTAAATGCCTTTGATCATTCTTGTGACTAGGTGACTTCTATGCTTTCCACTCTTTGTTGTTTGCTCATACAGCACTAGCAAACGGGTAGGTACCCAAGGAAAGGAAAATAATAACGAAAAGTGGAAGTCCAAAAGCGTCCTTATTTTGTATATTTATTTTATTGTTATATAGAAGAGTAATAATTTTTTTAAGCTTGTTAAGAAAGAAAAGGCAAAGAAAAACAGCAAGTTCAAGTAACATTCACATGAAATTTATAGGAAGTCGTCCTCCTGCAAGCTTCCCAAAAATATCAGTTGCAGGGGTGGCTACTGATAGGAGCATAGGCGCATGTGCACCCCCAGCCAATTAAAAAAAGAAAAAAAATCAAAGAGTTCCTCTGGGTTTTATGAGTAAGTTGGCTAGTGACAGAAGACACGATCTTAGGTACTGTGCTAGTTGAATCTACACGCAAAAACTGTGGCGGGAGCTCCCTCTTTCCTGACCAATCAGCGGCGGTTGGAGCAAAATTTCTCGTCTGCTCTGTTTGTGCTGAGGGTGACGTGTTTTGAGGGAGGTGTGCACGTGAGATTGACCAACCAGAGAGCACGAAATGTGACCTTGGGGAGCAGCCCGGAAGATGTGCACTTGGGGTGTGTGAGTGAGTCAATCTCCAATTTTATTATTTTGTCTTCCTGGCTCTCTGGTTTCCTGGTTTCCTTATCGTAAACAAACAAAACTGATAAGGGCATTTCCCTTTTTCATTTTCGGTCCACCATTTTGTTCAAAGTATTGTGATTATTTAGGAGTATTGTAGGTACTATGAATAATTCGGTGCATTACATTAACGTAAACTATTCGTGTTTGTCGGTCGTGGAAAAGTGCGGCATTCGAGAAACTGGCCGCCCCTTGTCATCTCTACCTGGACTCCAGCAGACGTTAAAATATAAAAATCGTGCAGATTCGTACCGTAAGTTTAATGTCGAAAATTATAAGAAGGTAGATTGGCTTTGTGGGTGTGAAGTGACTAACAAATTATTTTGCTTTGTTTGCCTACTTTGTTCTACTAACTGAAATGAGGCTTGGGTTAAAGACGGCATAAGTGATCTGGCCCATTTAGCCAAAAAAAAAATTGAATAACGCATTGGCTGTCTCCCATAAAAACGCTCTGGTAGATTTGCGTATACTGGGCCGTCAAAATATAATGCAACAACTCGACAGTGCATATCGTCTTAATCTGATGCAAAAACCCGAAACGGTTATCTCGAATCATTGATTGTATCAAGTTCTGTGGTGTTTTCGAGTTAGCCGTGCGTGGATGAGAGGGAAAATTCTTCGAATCCCGGAGTCTTCAAGGAGTTGTCTAATTTTTCTTCCGAGTTGGACGATGTTTTGAATCGTCACAGGTAAATATACATTTCAGCTATAGCAATTAGATGGATGCATTTCTTGGGTTTAGACCTTTGATGATTAAGTATTTCAGAATTTCTGTTAACCACTAGAGAACATTATTTTTCGTGTCTATTGCACCTACGTATTTAGTACCGTTTGCAATTTTGAGATAAAAAAGTTATCAAGATTTATCCCATTTGCATATCGTTGAAATTTCTGTTTGGCAGAGAAAAGCACCTATTCTGTCCCTTCTCGATAGCCTCTCCTGATCTCGGTGCACCCCCTGAGTTTCAGGGCAGGAGCTGCCACTGTTCAGTAGGTCAAGGTACTTGGGCGAAAGACGTTTTCTCTTTTCCATCATTATGGCACCAGTTTTTGAAAAAAAGTCTTTCTGAGGTTGTTATCGATATTATTTCGATACCTCACTATGTTTACTGATATTAGTAAAATATCGATCCCTCGGTATTCAATACAAATATCGGAAGTATCGGATGTTAGGTATCGATGCGAGTAAATGTCGCAAGTATCGAAACAACACTAGCCAGGAGAATGGGGTATTTCAGTCATTTTTTTTTTTTTTTTAATTTTTCAAAAGAGCATGGCTTAGGAATAACGGTAATCGGGTCTATTTGTCGAGAAAATGTTTTTAAAAAATCAGAGAAGCTAAGGAAAGTTGAAGGTTTGAATGGTGTGACGTAGCTAGCCAATGGGGTATTTCGGTCAATTTTTTTTATTTTTTATTTCAAAAGCGTATGGCTCAGGAATAACGGTAATCGGGTCTGTTCATTGAGAAAATGTTTTTAAAAAATCAGAGAAGCTAAGGAAAGTTGAAGATTTGAATGGTGTGACGTAGCTAGCCAATCGTGACGTAGCTAGCCAACTGTCTTTGAAAAAAGTATCCATGCACAGAAACCCTTGGAAGACCTCTTGGATACTACAAAATAGTACTCACACACGCGCACGGCGTTGTCTGCGGCGTAGTCCTTGCCTAGTGTGTGTGCATTAATAGCCGCCCGCCTTTTTCAAACGTGTGATCTCTTTAATTAATTTTTCTACCACATGTTATAGTATCATTGGGCTTAAAGTTGTAGTATACAGGGTGGTCCTTAATGAACGTACCACCCTTTCAATTTCGTTGGTTGTGAAGAAATCAAAGAACTTGTCGAAGTAAATCCCCTTATTTTTTTGTAAAGAATTCAGGAAAAATACTTTTGCGCAAAAAAATTGCGCGCAATTGTGCGCAATTGACACTAACTTTGTTTTTTCAAATACGAACCCCCATTTTTTATTGCAGATTCAGATTCTACGTCAAATTTCATGAGAAATTCATACCTGAATCGATTTTTTCCATTGCGTGCAACTGGTACTTTTCGCGCGCAAAGTGACCAGGGTGCGCAAAAGTGAGTTTTTTTTAACCCCAAGTGTGGCACATTTTTTTTTCATTATTTTTGACGCAGAATCACGTGGTGAGGTCCTTTCTTCGATTTCATCGTTATTTTTCCAAATTTAGAAGGAAAAATAATGTTTTTGGACTTTATTTTTCCTCACCCTTTCGCGACACGGGCTGGGGACCGGCTATGGCAGGATTTAAAAAAAATTGCACTCCTTTAAATAGGTAGGAACTACTTTACTACTTTAATGTAAAAAAAATCAAAAAGCTGAAAACCTTAAAAAAAATTACTTGTTACTTGTCTGCAGGCAAAAAGAAGTGATTTCGAGCAGTTGCTGTGATTTTTTAATTTTATTATTACTATCTTAGTTTTTTATTACTACTTTTTCGGAGATTTTGTAACTTTTAATTTTTTTTTTTGAAAATTTTGAGATGAGAAGCTTTTTTTTACATTAAAGTAGGTAAGTACCTATCTACTTTCCAATATTTTGTTTTCTAATTTAGAAGTGAGGCATTTATTTTTAATCCTTCCATAGCCGGTCCCCAGCACGTGTCGCGAAAGGGGGAGGAAAAATAAAGTCCAAAAACATTATTTTTCCTTCTAAGTTTGGAAAAATAACGATGAAATCGAAGAAAGGACCTCACCACGTGATTCTGCGTCAAAAATAATGAAAAAAAATGTGCCACACTTGGGGTTAAAAAAAACTCACTTTTGCGCACCCTGGTCACTTTGCGCGCAAAAAGTACCAGTTGCACGCAATGGAAAAAATCGATTCAGGTATGAATTTCTCATGAAATTTGACGTAGAATCTGAATCTGCAATAAAAAATGGGGGTTCGTATTTGAAAAAACAAAGTTAGTGTCAATTGCGCGCAATTTTTTTGCGCAAAAGTATTTTTTCTGAATTCTTTACAAAAAAATAAGGGGATTTACTTCGACAAGTTTTTTGATTTCTCCACAACCAACGAAATTGAAAGGGTTGTACGTTCATTAAGGACCACCCTGTATAGGTTTTCAAGGGTGCTGAATCCAAATTTGAGGTCAAAAACCTGAATTTCCGACCCACCAAAATACCCCATTGTGACATAGCTAGCCAACTGTCTTTGAAAAAAGTATCCATGCACAGAGAAGAGATGAAACTGTTGGAGGACCTCTTGGATACTACAAAATACTACTCACACACGCGCGCGGCATAAGTGTGTGTGCGTTCATGGAGGCCCGCCTTTTTTTCAAACGTGTGATCTCTTTAATTAATTTTTCTACCACATGTTATAGTATCAATGGGCTTAAAGTTGGAGTATATAGGTTTCCAAGGGTGCTGAATCCAAATTTGAGGTCAAAACCCTGAATTTCCGACCCACCGAAATACCCCATTATAGAGAAATGGAAAAGATCTAGTTTAATTTTACTCGCGGGTGAAAATTTAGAGCAACTAACTTGTTCATACTCATTTCAGAATAACGCCATTGAAACAACCAAGTCTATTACAACCGTGTTCCAAGACTTGCGAACAGTTGCTGATATCATGCGAATAGATGAAAAGAATGAAGGTTTTCTGGTTCACATCACAGGGCCCCTAAGGGTGGAAGAACCTTTAACAGAGCCTGACTATGGCATATCAGTGCCTGCCGTAATTCTAAAACGGCGTGTTCAGATGTTTCAATGGGTGGAGAAAGAGAATAAACTGTAAGTACCTAGATTCTATTCATGCTATATTTTGACCCCTCAATCGAAATTCAATGAGATCTCGGCAACTTTTTTTTAAACTGAGCGATTTTTTATTTTTTTAATTCACAGTTCCGGAACCTCAATATATATTTCAGTATATTTTCAGCAGTGGCACTTTGAATGAATTCCAACCCTTCGAAGGCCACTATTTGTATAGTACGGAATGGAGAGACAAGTTAATCAACAGCAACAATTTTTCTGTTAAGGAGGGCCATGTCAATCCTGAGTAAGTAGTTTTTGCATTGTACTCCAAAAACTATTTGAAACCCTATCTTTTGTTGTTAATAACATTTTGACACTGTTTTGGATTTTGTGACTATTCCTAGTGTCAGTTCTAAATCTGAGTTTTGCTGCAACTTTTCCGATTTTCCAGGTCTTTCCCTATCAGAAGTCACGTGTACGTTAGTCAGAATGTGAGGATTGGGGCGTACTTGCTGAGCGACGAATTGAAAAAACAATTTCCCGACTTCACTCTAATCACGAGTGACGAACGTCCTGAAAGGAAAGACATAAAACTTCACGCTGGCCTGTACTATCATACTGCTGATGTTTGGAATCCTCAAGTTGGAGATATCAGAATCCAATTCTCATTTGCTGGCTCTTCTGGAGACGTGGTAATTGATTATATCCCTTTGTAAGATTACATAAATGGGTACAGGGTCCATCCAAGAACAGATGGATTTCGAAATAACGCTGCGCCAAAAGTAATTGAGATAGATATTTTTTATTGATTCAAAATGAACACAGAGATGGGGAATTTCAGTATACGTAAAAAATTCATGTAAAAAAAATAGTAAGTAAGATTGCTTCTTTTTGTCACTTTTGTGTCTGGGTTCTTTCTGCCAGTTTGCAGCGGGCTTGTGTGTTCGATCACATAAGCTAGTTGTTTCATGCGCACTACCAGAGGTAGCGCTGCTGTCATGAGGGGAGACTCGTCATGTCACAGACTCCCAGTCCATTTAACATTTCCATCTTCCTTAAATTCTCTAAATTTTTTAGATGCGTTTTCGAGCAGCACACTATGGTTTTCTTCCATAGCAGTAAACCCTCTTTCGAAAAAAAAAAATTTTAATTGTCAGGCAAATTCTCCATTCACCTTTTTCCACAGAAACTATTGAAAGTCAAGCCAGTACGGTTGATTATTCCTCTATTTACTTTCTACTCATCATTTCTATCGCCAGGTAAGCCTTATTGCGAAGCAAACAGGAAAGAGGCTAGACATTGATCGGAATCAATCGGATGTTTTCATGTCGAAAGGGAGAGTACCCCCTGACATGATGGCGAAAAACCACCAAAGCAGAATGATATGGACTATACGTTTCTACCGATCACTCGGATGGCTGTTACTGTACATGGCTACTTCTTGTATCAAACCTAACCTCTCATTTGCTCTTATTGGTAAGTAACACTACTAATCTCTCAAGCTAGAAATCGAAGAGTTCAGGGGAAGAATGGTTTTTGTCCACTTTTTACGAAAAATGAGATAAGACCGCCACGGGTTACCTATTCAACGTAGCTAGCAACTAGTAATATTGTCACAGGGGAAAAGTGTTCTTTTCCGAAGATATTACACGGAGAAGGTTTGCCGTACTGGGGAAGAATGGTTCCATCTCGCGCGCCAGGGAAAGAATGGTTCTTGTCCTGCGCTCCCTCCCGCCACAAGGAGGTGGCGTCTCACGGCTTCTGTGATTTAAGTTTCATTTTCTGTTTTCCCATGAAATTCTCCAACTGGACTGAGCACCTATCGGGGTTTTACATTATGAAATGTCCACTCCCTACTCGGCCTGTTAAAATCATCCATATAAACAAAGAAATACCAAAAATTTCCGTTGAAAAAACTGATTTTGGAAACTTCAACATTTCATCATTGACATAAGCCATCTCCAACCAAAGAGTTTCTTCAGCCAAGCCTTCACAGGGACAAACAAAGAAGAAAACGTCTGCCAAGTGGGTGTGGCACATAGCTTCCTCGTATCCATAACCCGATTGTATAGATGATCTGATGCATAGTAGTTAATCTCAAGACACCAATCTCTAAGTACCTTGCACTATCACAACAATCAATCTGCACAAAATCTCTGAATATTGTTGGAAAATATAGAAGTTATGTCTGTGGCAAGGATTTCACGTTTGCGCATGGGCAGCGGCTACTATCAGTCTGGCGGTGGTGATTATCATACGGGACCATCTATACACCAACTCACACAATTCCCTGAAAATTTCAAAGAAATCGGATGAGAAATGTGGAAGTTATGGCTGTGGCAAGGAATTCATGACAGACACACAGACAGACACGGAACCGAAATTGTTCAGAAAGGTCTAAAACGTAAAACTCGAGGGGAAATTTTGATTTTGGAAAATTTTTTTTTTTTCAAGCTCGAAAAGCGAAAACAAAGCTTCCGCTACCTTGGTAGACTCGGTAGCAAAAAATCCCCCCAAAACAGCCAATCATCCCCTGAAGAAGATTTACAACACGTAGCTTCCCATACAAGTAGCGAAACACGGAGATTTGCAGTTTCCTAAACATTTTTTTCAAGAAAACAGCATCCCAACAATTTTTTTCAAACCTTAAGAAAATAGAAGAACCAAAAAGGAAAGAGCCGAAGAAAAAGAAAAAGAAAAAAAGAGAGTACGACATGGAAAGCGAAGAGGACGTGATCAGTGATTGGTGACAAAATGTAGGAAACAATGTTTGCTGTCCGATCCTTCCGTTCATTTCTTATTTTTTTCAGTAAAACAGATAGTTATTTTTGATTTTCCATTCTGTAATACAGTTCAATAAGAGTATTAAAGCATGCTCGTATTTTTTATTTTTTGAATTTTGATCATACCCTTGCCTCAAAACGTTTTGAAACCTTTAAAATGGTTTTTCTCGAAATCAGTTTTTATGGACATGTATCATTCTTCCCCTGTAAACAAGATTATCTTGTTTCTCCATTTTCAGGACATCCCTCAGTGGCATTTAGATTAGAGAGGAAAGAACAACATACCAATCCAAACACCACTAGTAATCATTCTATTTCCAAATTACTAAAAGAAAAATCTCTATACCTACGTAGGACAAGGAGAGAATTTTCCGTAACTACCGACCTACAATTTTGGTTGTGCTGTTGTTATTTGAGGGTAAGTGAGTGTTACGTCCCAAATTTCTTGAGCCCTGTCGTCGGTGCATGAAACCAAAGCTGCGAACTCGCGACCAGCGGCGACTGTTTCTCCAGACGAGTTTAAGATAGCAGAGTAGATCTGGGTTGTTCAATTGCTCGGAGAATAGGTTCTATCCTTTTGACCACTGTAGGCCCCTTTTAGTTCGAATTTTCTTGTGTTTTTTGGAGCACCTATTTGATTTCATTTTCAGTGCTGATTATTCGTGAATATTGGGTTTTGGTTCCATTCACTTTAGTGGATATTGGATTTCGTTGTTAGTGTTATTTTTCAATATGGGGTTCTTGGCTATTTGAGTTGCTCTTGGATATATTTTTTTAATTGTTCTTTGATTATGGGATATTGATGTTAGTGTTGATTGTACTCGACCACTGGGTTAGTTTGCTACTGAGTGTTGGGAGTAGTTCAGATAGAAGAGTAGGTGGTGTCTCAGTTCACGTTGTTCACCCCTGCTAACCCCGAAAAAGGGGGCGGACACATTTGGTGGATCAGCTGTTCGTGAAAATCATTAGAAACTCAACATTTTAGTGCTATCTGGCGGTACTAATGTTAAGAACAGGGGAGTAGCCTCATGTAGTGTTGAATCTGTTGTTGTTCAATAGTAGTTAGACGACAAAGGAGTGATATGTTTCAGTACGCTATTTTAAAAAACTGTTAAATAACTCCGTTAGTACCTCTTTCACTGGGTCCTTTCATTATTATTATACATCATATTATATTACTTGCAGGCAAAGAGAGCAGTTTCATGTACAACGTACTTGTGATGAATGGAATTCTATCACCCAACGTCGCCTTTGCATCCATTGGCTTAGTATTCCTGATCTCATCCATGTGGTGCACATATAAGTATTGGATTGGAATCGCAATATTCGTGAGCTTTCTTTCTCCAGCTTTAATTTGTTCTTTATACAAAAAATTAAGACCTGATTCAAATGATGAATACAAACAACTTTAATAGGTTCCTTAAGAGCTGCTATCAAACCGCTTCTCACAACAACAACAAAAAAGGTAGGTACGCAAAATAGTGAGGACACTGTCTAATTTTTCATTCTTGTGTGAATAGTTGAAAATTTAGACGATACACGTTATTCACACAAGTTGCAGACAAATGAGCCAAATTTTGTCGCATCAGCATTCCTCCTACTGATTAACAATTTTTGCTTATGCACGAATATTATCCTTGACAAGGAACTATTCGAATCATAGCAGTCTAGTTTTACAATGAAAAATTCAGCAATTTGTTGAATTTTCTAAACTACCTATTCCAAGCTCACGGTAAATTACTACACATTAGAGAGTTTTTGGCAACCACTAACGGGCCCGTGGAACCTCTTCACAAAGCACAGAGTTCGTCGGTGACGATGTATTTGCCTCCCGACATCAGCGGGCGACGATGAAAGGGTGCCCCCAGACAGTCACCCGTTCCTCGAGGCCCACCGTGACGAGCGCCTCCATTCCCCCCCCCCCCCCCCCTGTCCAAAGTCAACTGGCTTCCTCCTTTAACTGGGTAGCATCCTCTGTTGCTCGCGCTAGTCTCCTCCTAACGGAGCCCGTGAGATTTTGGCACCAAAAACTCTCTAATGTATCCCTTTCGATTAACAGATAGGTAGGTACTACCTAATAATTTATAATTTTAGTCTTATCATAATCAAAAATTTGAATGAAGATACATTGAGTACAAGAGACGTTCCAATATAAAACTGCAATGTGGTTCTTGCACGATTAGAGTTAGAGTTTTAACTTGAACCGCCTGTAAGAACGGTATATTGATCAAATTGTGAGTGTAGTGCGTTGATCAATGTGTGCTCTGGGAAAGAAACCTACGGCACAACTCGAGTTACCACGAATGCTTGTCTATTCATGTGATTGTCAATTAACCTTTTCTCTACTAAAATGCCCGAGCTCTTTTGGCGGCACTGTGACACTGGGTATTGATGGGGGCCGGTTCCTCTCGCCACACTGAAAACGTTTAACTGTCACTTGACTCCGCGCGTCATTACGCTTTCTACTGAATTTTCACCATTAGAAAATGAGTAAATATACTCGTATTAGTTAGGTATTTTTTCTCAGTTTTCTTACCCAACTGTTTCGTTCTCTCGAATAACTACTTTTTTTTTGTTATACCATACCTCTCATAGAATAGAAAAGCCATTGGAAAAACGAAATGCTAGTCTGATATTTATTAACTAACAAAGTTTGTATAAATCAAAATTATATATAAATATATATATAACTAGAATATGTAGAGGAACGAAATATTTTAAAAAGGTAAGACGATGCCATCAATAAAACAACGTCGTTCAATGAAAACTATGGCAGTTACAAACGATAAATTCACATCAATTTATTAGTACATCACAGTAATTTTTCACGACACCAATAACACTAAACCGAATAATTGACTCTAATACCCACTATTTCACAAGTAAATTGACTATCTTAAAATAAAACAATTGAATTGCCAGCAACAGAACGTCCCTCCAGAGGAACTCACATGGGTTCACTGTTACCAGTGAGGGAAAGGGTGACTCAATGACGACTTGTGCCTCCCGAGCGTATCACTAGCAAATAAGGGTTAGACGCAGAACAGAAAACGATAATACTCGTGCGTAGAATACCAGTCACAGCCTGAGTATACCCCGGTGTAATATGTCAGTCACAATTTTCTGGCCCAAGGTATCTCGTGCGTAGTAGAGAAAGGGTTAATTATTGATTTTTTGGGGCGAAAACATTCCGTCGTTTATATAATATTCACTAAATAATGATAAATATTAATTTGTCCCTCAATGAGCTTTATAAATAATCTAGTCCTGGGTGATATTATATTTTGAGATTTTGCTTATCAACAGTATTATTATTGTATTACGCTCTCAATATTATAGGTAAAGAATATAAAATGTACCTTCATGTAGACGCGTTTTCATGAAATGTAGATCTCAATGGTAAAAAACTTTGTAAAAATCTCGTCATTTGATCTCGAAAGAGTGTTCATTTTTACATAAATATATGACTTATACGGTTCTGTAAATCACTCTGTCAAATAATTTTTCTTGTTCAACCCAGTTTTACTCTTCAACTTCACAACTTTTTCACTTGGCAACTGTAATTATTTATGAAGAAGTTCGCTAATAACACCTGAATATTAGCTGATCTAATCCGCCACAAATTGATTTTATTATCTCTGCAGCAACATACACTACATCTCATCTTTTATTTGTTTTTGCTTAAAAAAGGTTGTGTATCTACTTGCCCTTGGTAAGTAAATACATTTTAGACAGTTGGTAATGATAGACTGTTTTCAATGGAATTGGGTTTTTATTTAATGCCTCACTGGCTTTACATTTGTAGTTCTCTTCTGTAAAATCATCTTCTTGAACCATTATTATCATTCAATCGTTTTTAACAATGACTATTCCACCTTGGAGTGTCATAACAACTTCAGGTTCAGTAGTAACACCACCATAACTGGTCAAGGTAGTTTCATTTGAAAGATCTTGGATATCTGGCTTATTCCTCCACATTGTGCTGCCTCTCCCCATGAGTTCGTTTATAAGTATTTTTCCACATCTCAAACAGGCAAATAGTGGAGTGGAATCTGTAGAAGATGGCAAGTGGCATTGCAATCCTTGTCACTGTAGTCCATGCCCATGGGTTGAATAGTCTACTCAACAGAGGGTCAGAAGTAGCTCTGAAACATGAATTTCAAAGGCAATACAATTTCTACGCAGGCATATGCGACAATAGAGAGTTTTTGGCAACCACTAAAGGGGCCCATTCACGTGTACGCCTGGAGTCGCCGCCGTCAAAGGGGAAAACTACCCGTGAATGGTTAACAAAATCTTGAGGTCTGGCGGGCGTCCGCCGCTCGGCAGGTATTCGAACATGCTCGAAAATTGCGGCCAGTTAATCCTCAGCGGCCCTGTGAATGGTTGAAGTGAGGCCGACGCCGGGTCGCACTCCCACCAGTATAGCATGTAGCCCTACCGTTTTCCTCACTTCTAGTCATCTGAGCAAGCGGTGGTTGGAAGCAGGCCCGCCAATTGGCGGAGTCAGGAGGTTTTGGCAGCCAGGTGAATGGACTACTGTGGTGGCTTCGGGGAGTACCTGTAGGGAAGCGGCGGCGACTCCAGGAATACACGTGAATGGGGCCCTTAACAGGCCCGTGGAACCTCTTCACAAGGCCCCGAATTTGCGGGTGACAATGAGTTTGCCTCCCTACAACAGCGGGCGACGATGAAAGGGTTCCCCAGACAGTCACCCGTTTCTAGAGCCCCCCCCCCCCCCCCGTCCATAGTTAACAGACTTCCTCCTTCAACTGGGTTCCTCTGTTGCTCGTGCTAGTTTCCTCCTAACAGGGCCTGTCAGATTTTGGCAGCAAAAAATCTCTACGAGATAGAGTTGAATCATCAAAAATTAACTTCCCTCAACCGGGGATTGATCTCCTATCATTCCGATTCTGAATCAGAGCTCCTACCACTTGAGCTAAGGAAGTGAATGAACAGAAATGCAAAGAGGTAGCTGATCACAACATCCCCCCCCCCCCCGTTAGGAAATCTTAGTACTCAGTTACCTAGTCAGGGAGGCTGCGTGGCTGGCGTTTTACAACCCAGTGAGAACGCCCTATTTTTGACTGGCTTCGGAGTTTTTGTTATTGTCCATATTGACGGGGTGGGGGATCTGCTGACCTCAACGTTTGTCCGAACAGGCGGTGGCTCGACTCGTGTCTTGGGAGGGAGCTGTTTTGATGACCTAATCTTAATGAATTATTTTTCTCAGAGAAATGCTGAGGAGACCATTCGGGTCCAGTACGACTGCGCCACTTTGTTGAATCATCAAAAATTAACTTCCCTCGACCGGGAATCGATCTCCTATCATTCCGATAGGAGATAGGAGCTCCTAAATCAGAGCTCCTACCACTTGAGCTTGAGCTAAGGAAGTATATGGATAGAAATGCGAAGAGGTAGCTGATCACAACAATAGTTTAGGCACCTCAAGATTGAGAATTTATAGCCTTTTTAAATGTATTTTTCCCATTTATTGTGGATGAAAAGTTTATTCACCTATAATTAAATATGCCAATGGTGAAAGGAACTAAGTGCAAAACCCCCACTTTTCAGGAGAAGCAAACAACTGCTTGGACTAAGTATCGTGCCAATATAACTAATGAACACACATCATTGAACTATCGCGAAATTTTGAGGGGGATAAACAAAAAATTGTCAATATGGGAACTTAGTGCAATTTACCTCTGGATGACCTGGGCCTGGATATGAAGAAAATAAAGACTGAATATGATGAAATATCTTTATATGAACAAATAACTCAACGTATTGAATATTATCATTTTGCATTGCTGTATTTAGCTTCATTTCTTCTAAATTCTGGACCCATCCCAAAAAAACTGAATTGCTCAGTTGAGAAACTGCGAACCAGGAATGTAGGAGCACTCAGGAAGAGATCACAGAAAACGCCTAGTCAACATAAGTTTCTTGTTTATTGAAGAAAAATAACTTTGATCAACGGACATGCTCGTGGAGACCCAAAATCTAGTGGTGAAGGGCACTCACTAAGTACACACTTAGTTCCTTCGTGGAGATGAATATCTGACAAACCAACGCGAGTACTTAGATCCTTACACCCCCAGATGATGAATCTTGCCCAGGAAACCTCAAAACTTCAATTTAAAAAATCTATTTTTGACACTTAGTTCCCTTTACCACTCGCATATTCATTTATTGATGATAGTGAGAATATTTCTTTGTAAATATTGGGAAGACCACTGATCCAGAGTGCAGATACTATGGAATAGAGGAGGATGATGTCTGCCACACCTCCTTCACATGCCCACAGTGGGAGGATATGAGGAGAAGAGCAGAAGAGGTAATTAGAACATTGCGTCCACACACAATCATACACGAGATGATTAGGAGCAAGTCTAGCTTTTTATGGGAACATGGGGGGAAAAAAAGGAAAAGGATTTATGGAGAAATCGGATATCTGACTAGAGAGCAGAAGTAGAAGCGGTCTTTAGGGGAAAAGGCTCACTCTGAAGTAATACTGTACAAGTAGTTCCGGGGTGAGTCCTAAGTGGGGTTTTAGTTGGTATGGCCAAGCGGTTGAGTCCAACACTGTTGGGGTGAAACCTCCCCTTCGCTCTTAACACTCTCAGCGCGGAATCAATTTTCGTGACTTTCGCCCCTGCCTGAATTTTGCAAAGTTGAGCACGATTGAGCACATTTTCTAAAATAGCCTATTACCTCCCAGTGAAGGTACAGTGTAAAGAAGCCAAATTCGGTGAATATCGGTTCAGCAATTTTTTTTTTTTTTTTTATTTTATATCCGTAAATAGTACATACAATCATAAAAAACAATACATAATAAGAAAAAGAAGACATTAATTTCTCGCAAATTACCTTATTTGCTTAGTTTTGGAAATTAATCCCCAATAAAGGCTTAATGCCCGTGATCGGGGATGAGCTGCTGTGGCTACATAAGAATGATATTGCTACTCGGCGAACTTACACTGTGTGTGCATGTACAATAACATTATACTATGTTGATTAACATACTATTTGTAGTGAAGCGATACAGAAGGACTTGCAAATTATTAATGAAAATCAAAAATGGGGTAGGTAAGTATCTATATTGTTGGCAACTTGTTGTAATAAGTTTTTTAGAAGTAATGCCACATTAGTTTTTCCATCATTTAATTTATTGAACAGGATGCATTTAAATTCATTAGGGTAGTTATTAATAATGGCTATAGCAGAATGTTCAAAGTAGTGTTGCGTCTTAGTCGTTGAAGAAGAGGGAACAACAAGATTACAGTTTTTCTTAAATCTAGTGAGAATGTCATGGGCAGGGAAATTGAATTGTGTATGGTAATTCAGATGTAAATTATCCCACACAGATAAAGAGATTTATATATTAGTATTGGTAGGTACCTGTTTCTGACTAGCGTGTAGATGGTCCACAAGGCAATATTACAGGGAAGTAGGAACGTGATCAACTGCCGAGCTGGTCTTGAATCAAAAGAGGTGACTGTAATTGAACGGCCATTGACGATGAAAACAGTTTGAGAAATGGACTGAATCAAACTTCCAATTTCAATCAGTATTCCTCCATCATACTGCTTGATTAACAACAAACCAATTAGACGAAACACTGAATATAAGCTAACTCCCAATTGAGCTAGTAGGATTAAACAAGAATCCATGTTGTAGGAAGCTGCCGATGAAGACGTTGAAGTCGAACGTAACTTGAGAGATGCCAGTATTATTGCCATTAATGTGACTGCATATAGAGCCTGAAACCAATTTACGTATCATTGTCATCAGACAAAACAATAAACTTGTTCGAAATAAGTAGGTAGCTCAACTTTTATGAATTAGGTAGATGCACCATAACACCCTCAACAAAGTTTCATTGGAGGTGCTGTTGCTATATGTGTAATATTTTCGTGTTGAGGGTGAGAAAAGCTGCAGTTGTTGTTTTCGTTCGTTTTAATGCCATGGAATACATTGTTTAGTAACGCATGCATTCCAGGGGACGTCCCATTGGATAAGAGGTGGAACTTTAAATTCTAACCAGTAAACGATAAAACAGTCATTTTAAATTACATTTCTACAGCATAAAACAGTTTCACATTCATTTCATGTTATTTAGTAACTGTGTTAGGGAATTACCATAACTTTTTTACCTCGATAAGGGCCCAAAACCAGATAGTATTTTGAAATCCGAAATCGTCAATAGATGAGTCAACCTCCCCTTCACCGACTTCTCCTGGAGATACCATAACATTTTTATAGTGCCACGAGTTCGAACATTTCAAATTCATGATCAACGATACCCAACATGTTAATTATTCGAGTCTACTCCCCTCATTCACTGGCACCACAGTGTTAATGCCTAGCAACGTTGGACTTGTATTTTTTGGTTAAGGTAGGTAGTCCTTAGAAGATCACCTTAGTAATTGTATCTAAGAAGACCCGAAAACCCGCGCTTTGACGCAGTTTCTGGTGCACTGACTCCATGGTAACACTGCTGCTTTGTGTTGTGTGTTGCACCACAGAGTACACAAGATTTTGTCACTCATACATAGACAGACACCTGTCGATTTTTTTGTATTTGGATTCAGAATTGTCTGAAGCGGAGTTGTATGTGGTTATTTTGATTCTGAGTCTACCAAGGTGATAGACGCATTTTTCTCTCTTTTCAAGGTTGAAAAAAAATCTCCAAAATCAAAATTGCCACTGGCGTTTTAGGCTTTCCTGAACAAATCAGGTTTTGTGTCTGTCTGTCATGAAATCCTAGTAACGGTCAAAGCTATAGGAAGTTATTGTCCAATTTTGAAGAAATTTTCAGGGAATGTGCGGATTGGGGTGTAGATCGTCCCCTATGAGCGTGCATTCTTTGGTTACGGGATGAAAACCGATTTCTGCGGGGAGTTCTCGCTGCTGGTGTTCGTGCGTCCGGGCTCATCGCCCACCTAGTCCCAAACCAGGGCGGTGAGGCATTGAGAAGCATTGAAGGAAATCATCAGATAAAATTCTGATCTTCCCTATGGAAGACAGCTGAGGACGTCCACTACGCCAGACATGGCTGTTGGATGAAAACCCAACCTGAAACGGATAAAAGCGGAGTTGAGTAGAACATTGTCTATTTCCACGAAAATAATGAGTTACAAGTTAAATCGATTTCGACAGTTAGATCATCATCAGTAACAAACAATAACTGAAGGTACATCACAGAGAGCATAGCTTATATAGTCACAAGTGAAAGGGAGCTTGAATCCCATTGGTCGAGAAAGTGAAAGTCATACCCAATCAGATAAGTGAAAGGAGAATCCTATTGGCTCAGAGAAGTGAAGGGACCTGGGAGGATCTTCAAATGCCAATCAAGGCAGACAACGTGAAAGGGAGCTCAAACATTGGTGATGGTAACATTGTGAAGGGGGACCAAGCTATTGTAGGAAGGAACCCATCAACGGTGAAACATGTTGAGGGACCACCTCATTCAGACATCTACCAGACCTATCACTCTTAAGAATCTCGAACTTACACATCCAACATACCTCCCTTCGGGCAAAAATGAGGAAATTCTATGTGCTGTCCGTTTGTTAGATCAAAACTAAAGTTATGATTCGATTCTCTTAGGTGAATCGCAAAGGCAGAATGTTATCATCTAGATGTTTCAAAGTAGGGTTTAAAAATAAAAATAATCTTAAAGCTTCGTTGGGTTCTGTTAAAGATAAAATTAGCGTTCAAGATAAAAGTGGAGTTTATAAGCTGAAATGTTCTTGTGGGCTTGAGTATTGTGGTCAAACTGGTAGGAAATTTAGGGAAAGAATAAAAGAGCATGAGAAGGATTTCAGGGATAGCAAAGGTGATTCTGCCTTTGCGAATCACCTAAGAGAATCGAATCATAACTTTAGTTTTGATCTAACAAATGGACAGTAGGTACATAGAATTTCCTCATTTTTGCCCGAAGGGAGGTATGTTGGATGTGCTTGAAAAGTTCGAGATTCTTAAGAGTGATAGGTCTAGTAAATGTCTGAATGAGGTGGTCCCTCAACATGTTTCACCGTTGATGGGTTCCTTCATACAATAGCTTGGTCTCCCCTTCACAATGTTACCATCACCAATGTTTGAGCTCCCTTTCACTTTGTCTGCCTTGATTGGCATTTGAAGATCCTCCTAGGTCCCTTCACTTCTCTGAGCCAATAGGATTCTCCTTTCACTTATCTGATTGGGTATGACTTTCACTTTCTCGACCATTGTGATTCAAGCTCCCTTTCACTTGTGACTATATAAGCTATGCTCTTTGTGATGTACCTTCAGTTATTGTTTGTTACTGATGATGACCTAACTGTCGAAATCGATTTAACTTGTAACTCATTATTTTCGTGGAAATAGACAACGTTCTACTCAACTCCGTTTTTATTAAAATGGTTTTCCACAATCTCATCGCGAGTGATTTTATTCTGAAACGGGTTTTACTTTAATTTTTTGGTCCCCCATGAAATCATTACCCCCGGACGGATGGTAGTCACTGTGCAGGTGCAAACATGAAATCTTTACAGCCTTAGCTTCTAAATTTTCCATCCGATTTCGACGAAATTTTTGAGATTTTCGCGTTGGGGTGTAGATTGTACCTCAATGAAAATCATCGCCCGTATCAATAGTAAGAGGAAACTCTTACATTTTCCTCCCGAATTCGATGACATTTCCATAGACTGTGCGGGTTCACTTGTAGATGGTCCCCTATGAGGATAGTGCAAGGTACTTAGGATTGAAGTTTTGAGATTAGCGTTAATGTATCGGATATTCTACACAATCGGGTTATGGATACGAGAAAACTATGTGCCACGCCCACTTGGCAGACGTTTTTACCATTTCGCAAACGTTGATAGTAAACTGTGCAGCCTCTACATTATGGTTTCTGAAGACAAAGTATAAAATTTGACTTATGATGGTTAACACCAACGTGACGAGCCCACAGAGCAAGCCTTTGTGTGCATTTGCGCAGTCCACTGTGAATATGTGGGAGGGTTGACTCTGCAGACCCCCTGAAAGTAAAACCAAAGTACAACTTCAAGTTAAAGATTCGTTGAACATTTAGAAAAATGAGACCTTGAACCTATAAACTCTTTACGCAATAGTTCATAATTTATTTCTCCTGAGTATGTAATAGTCATTACATGTAAGGAGTGTTCTCACTTAGGGTGGCACCTCCGAATCAATTTAACAACTGGTTTCTATCAAACAGTTTCTCATTGCAAGGTTTTTCCAGAAGCATCGAGTTTCCTTCACTTCCACAACTTTGTCGTGAAATTAAAATTTCTTATCAGAATACGGCCCAGATTAAAACAATTTAGTAAATACAACGTAGGAGTTATTCGAACGAAATAAGCTTTTAAAAAAAGGTGAATTTGACTTTATTACGAACTGAACGTGAGCGGAGCTAGGAGAGAACTGAACAGAGGTCGGTAGAGGCGCTATTTATAAAGTCAGGGGGTCTGCTTAGCTCAGCAGAATGTACCGCAGGCAACTTACATTTATCGGATGAAAAATTGGGCTAAAATCAAAATTTCCCTTTTTCTAACGCATTATCGCATAAACTAACATTTACACTCACTGGATTGGCGAACCATGTTTGGCAGCAGCTCGGTATTGGATAACGTTTTAACGTCCATCCACATATCCAACATGATGACTGCACATATCAGTGAATATTCAATCGTACATGGAAACAGGAATGGAGAAACATCGTTTATCAGTGATCCCATCAAAGGAGCTCCTTCACACTCATGAGTGGCGTTGATGGTTGAATTTCCTTGAAAACAACGTTTTATTCGTGTAGAAGATGGATCCTACTAACTAGCTTTAACAAAATTAATAATTATTATTGGATCCTACATAACGTAACATAATAATTCGAATCAATAATTATCAAAACTGGCTCGTTCTTTCTACTTTCTCCTCATTCTTTTGATGAAGAAGACAGGAGACCACAAGTGGACTGTAAGAAATTATTTCATTTACAGGCTGTTTCGTGAGATGTTTTTATTTCCCTAACAAATTTCAAGTTAGGAAAGATGCTCTTATTTAAAATAACCCACTATTAATTTTTCAAATTTCTGAACCAACAAAGCTGGGGTCTGCCAAAGAGTTCTGTATTTCGATTCATAGGTCATGTATTAATTGGCAAATGGAATTTCTTTAAGATGTATTTCATCAATAAATTTATTGGGTATTTCAGTCAATTTTTTAAAATTTTTTTTTCAAAAGAGTATGGTTCAGGAATAACGGTAATCGTATCTATTCGTCGAGAAAATGTTTTTAACACTTTCCGTGCGGATGATGGTAATAACCATCATGCCGAGTTTCGCGAGTGGCGTATGATGGTTTATACCATCACAGCTCTAAGCATATCTCCGAGCTGTTCATCGTTCTGCTACCTAGTGGATGACTTAAGAACCTCTTTCAGATTTTTCTCGTGCTCAGTAGGTCCTCTTGTCGCCACCGGAGTGCTCCGTTTTCACTTCTGGAGATTCTGTTATCTTAAAGATTTGCGGGTTTGCACTACCGAATTCCTGACAAAAAGGTCTCCCGCCACAGGCGAAAACCAGTTTTTTAGGTCCGCGCAGAAAGTGTTAAAAAATCAGAGAAGCTAAGAAAAGTTGAAGATTTGAATGGTGTGACGTAGCTAGCCAACTGTCTTTGAAAAAGTATCCATGCACAGAGAAGAGATGAAACCCTTGGAGGACCTCTTGGATACTACAAAATACTACTCACACAAGTGCGTGGCATAGTGTGTGTGCATTTATGGCGGCCCGCCTTTTTTTCAAACGTGTGATCTCTTTGATTAATTTTTCTACCACATGTTATAGTATCATTGGGCTTAAAGTTGGAGTATATAGGTTTTCAAGGGTGCTGAATCCAAATTTGAGGTAAAAAACCTGAATTTCCGACCCACCGAAATACCTCATTCCGCTTAAATTAATGTAAAATTCTAGACGGAGTACAAGTTTACACAATTACCTACCGTAATGAACTTCGGCTTAGTATGCCATAATGTTTTCTCATTCCCTGATACTTGAATCTGAAAGACACCAGTCTTTTGTTTGTTAGAAGTCCGTCGAAAAATGGTGGAATAGTACCAATTTACTAATCGTTTCCCTACCATCCTTGTGATTTACTATAGAGCTTCTGGTTATATAATAGAACTACCGATCTCTTCCAATTTATCAAACAAACTTTAAAATACAGAAGCTTTAGAATACAGCTATTCACTATCGTGTTTCTAACGACTCACTAGCAACTGGGAAGAACATGATCATAAATTTCGATCAAATTTGTCAACCTTACATACAACGCTGGTAATGTCCAGATGTGGAACTGAATTGTCAGGACATACCTAACATAATGCTATGGTACTCTAATAATGATGCTATGGTATGCTATACAGGGTGTCTACACTTCAGATGGGTATAACTTCAGGGTTCGATTCTACTAGGTATTTCCAACAAAAAATGTATCTTAACAATTTTCTTTCAACCCACTCAAAATTCCTTTTTTTCATTTTCAAGCTTTTTTTCGCGTTTTCGACCTTACGGCACTGATAATTCAAATCTGACTGCAAATTCAAATCTGACTACATCGTTGGAAAGAGTGTTAAACTCCCAAGCAATCTAGTTCAGAACCAAAATCTTTCAGCAATAAAATAGTATCAATAAATTAAGTCAAAATAAAGAAGCAACCTTTTAGAGAAGAACTTTTTAGAAATCAATTTAACTTCGTAAGTTAAGTATTTAGAAGAACTTAATCGGAAGGAATCGGTGGCTACAGCTTTCGTACAAGTACGCAACCAGGAGAGACATTTTATGTCTTTGCGCCCCCTTTCCCCTCCATATTTCCCCTTCGCGTAACGCTCCCCGCGTGACGCTCCCCACGGTGCGTGACGATTTTTCATTTATGTGCCATAGTAAACACATAAAATGTCAAAAGCAAACTTTAAAATGTTTTCGATAATCGACTTTCTTTGACCAAAGCTTTCACTCTGAATCCCTGACGATTTCGATGGGCGCTCTTCGGAAAAAACATACTCAAATTGTCAGCTTTCCAACGGTTTATAAAGTTTAAACAAAAATTTCAAATTGGAAGAGTAAATCAAGTTTGAATTTCTAAAAACGTGTGTTTTACTAGAAAATCGATTGTTATACGCCGTGTATGGTCACCCTCGATCTCAAGATAACTTAACAAGTTTGGTATCATTTCCAATGTAATTTTTTACGCTGAATCCAATTGTGATACTTCCGAATAATTTTGACTGCTAGAAAGTGGATTTTTCGAAGAAAACCATCGTTTTTCGTACAAGAAATACTTATTATTCGTAGATATGGTAGTGTGCATAAAGTAACACCTTTCTACTTAATTAAAACATCAAGTTTCTAGCTGATTGATGTTTCAATTGAGTAGAAAGGTGTTGACACCCTGTATTGATAGAGTGATTTCTTCAGGAACGGAGGAGGCTGCATCATCACGTTATTTCTCAGTGCAGTCAATATTCTAACCAACAAGCGAGTGGCAAAAAAGTTTCCAGTCATGCAGCATGAAATAATAAGTGCATTTTTAGACTATTTTAACCAATTTGTTAGTAATATGGCTTTAAAAAAATAACTGATGTGCTAATCTTACACATAAAATCGCGCCTATATTGACACCAACTATTCTATAAAGTAGGTTCTTGAATAGATACTAGGTACCTACTTACCATTGTTGTGCGACATTTCTGTAATCTCAATAAGCTCTATATCGTGTTTACTCTCTTGTATTATCACATTTAACCATTCACAGAGGTTCGTCGCAATCAAATGCATCAAACCAAATCTAGACAATGTTGGTTTATTACACAAATCCATATTCTGCAACATTAATCATGCAAAAATCATCGTTATTTTCCAGATCTAAAGGTAGGTAGGAACTTATCAATTATGTCACCAAATAGGTAGTATTCATAAAACTAGTTGGTCAGAAAATCATTCTCGTATGGAATGGATTTCTTCGCTTACTGGGTACTGGTTTTCTGAAAACACTATTTGTGCTCTTACTCACTTGGTTGTTCAAAAATATGAACTGCATCTGTGCAATCGTCAGTACCAATCTAAATGTTGGAGAAAGTACTTGAGTTAAATCTCCGCATTCCACAGTGTATCTCTCTATTCCACGTCCAAATTCAAGTCCAGAGTAAACCATTGATCCAATTCCAAATGCTGCCAAAACCATAAAATTCGTTTTCTCAACTTTTCATTTAGTCAAAACAAGTTGTCACAAATGGTTCAGAAAATGAGGTAGGTACCTCATGAAAGTAGGTATATTCCATACTGGGAATTTTACACAAATTGCACTCTTACACGATAAGTAGAATTTTTTTGCGAACAGTAAAGGTTTGTGCAGTCAGACCTGTGATGTCAGAGAGGGTAGGGGTATCCTACTGTAGTGAAAGGGGTGTATGACTTTTTATTTCTGAAGATTGGTTCTATATTTATGTGTAACCCCAGGGTCCCACCCCTGAGGATTACCGTTGAGCGCGCCACATTCAAACGTGCGCGGGCCAGGTCTGCAAGTTCCCCACCAACAGCGCCACCAGTATCATCAGGGTTGCCTGGTCCAAGTTCGCAACAGCCAACACCAGTAGCGCCACCAGCAGGTCCCCCACTCCAGGCGCATGCGCAGAAGCGCCGTTCTGCCCCCTCCAAAACCAAAGGACCCCCTTGAGCCAGCCTGAAGCCTCCATTCCTTGACTGACCTTGTCTGTGGCGAGAGAACAAGCCTGCCAAGACTGGGACCCCCCCCCCCCCCCCCCCGATCGTTCAAGTGCTCAATCCTGCTTTCAACTCTGACTACCCAACTCTTCGACTCTGACGACTACAGCGACAGCACCTGCCCATCACGAACATTCCAACTGGTAGGATTCAACCATTATTTTGTAGATAGACCAAGGGACTGATAGTTTTAAGTGATTTCCTCCTCAAAGAGTGTGTGAAACTGGCGCATAGAATACCAGCAAATAGACAGAGACTGTGAATGGCCCTTTTCGAATTTTCCCCTTTGTAAATATTAACTTTAACATTTTATTATTTCATTTGTAAACTATTTTCTGTCCACTCATGGTGTCCACCATAAGTGTCCACCACCTAGTCCACCAATTGTCTACCAAGTAGAGTTTCCTTTTGATATAGAGAGTAGGTAGGTAAGAGGATGAGTGTCGGTAGTTAAGAGGATGAGGATTAGAGTGTGTGAAACATATTTTAGTTACCGGATTTGACAATACAACACCTATACGGGAGTACTTCTATCTTTCTCTGACTTTTCTCCCACTGACCAGGTATACTTCACTAGTAAATTCAAGTTTAGGTCATTTAACAGTAAATTCACTTGTTTTGCTTAACGTTACTTAACGTAACTTCACTTGACATTATTAACTTCACGTTATTCAACTTAACTTCAACTAGTCAACAGACTAGTTCCTACTTTCTAAGTAGGTGGTGGCAGCTCTACACTCACAGGGAATATCAGACAGCTAAGGTAAGTCGTATCCACATTTTAGTGTTATTTGAAGTTTCTTTATTAGATTCTTCTGCTCCCTTCCGAGGGTTCCCTTATAGATAAAAGGGGTTACATATGAAACTATATGAATAGGTACCTATACCTAAAACAAAACACTAGTTATTCCTAATTCAAACTAAACCGATCTTCTTCATATTTTTTTTATTGATCGCTTTTTTACGTTTTTATTTGTCGTTATTAAATTGAGGAATTTCACCTAATTCCATTTGCATTTTTCCTGAATAGTTAATGGTGTGGGATAGATGAAAATCGGGTTGATTTCGGAAAATAAGTCTCCTGTTATTTTTGGGAGACAATCAAAATGTATGATTTCAAAAAATAACCGGGAAAACGGACCTCTTCAACGTGATTGGCTGTTCGGATTGCTGTGTCCTCCCAGTTTTGCCCGATAGTACGACGAGATAGTGTTATCTAAGAGGAAAGTTATCAAACAAAAACAGGGGAAACCTAATTTTCCCCATCTTGCTTTCTCTATTTTTTTCTTCAGTTGTTCGATTTTGAACTTTACTGGTTTTGTGAAATGTTGCATCTGAGGGCTATATATTTCACGTTCTCAGCGCTTCAAGCGGCCGTAAATGTACTATTCCAGGGTGACGTCACCCTCTCAGTTTTTTTAAACATTCATATTTTCTACACTGTTTTGTTTATTCGTAAATTAGGAATTACGGGCTGAAGACTTAGCGTAGGGGTTTTTCAAGGTGCTGAATCCGATTTTGGGGTCAAAAATAGGAAATTCCGACATGGTGAAATTCCTCATTATGATCAAGTTTGAAGTCTCGAATCTTTAGGTACCTACCAATTTAAATCCTATATGTTATAAAATCTATTTAAACCAACAAGTTTGTTGTTTAAAATTGCCTCTATCGTCTCTTAAATCAATGCTAAAATTGAATTTACCTATAGCACCAAGTCTCAAATAAAAACTTCCATAACGGTTGATTGGCCCTCTGAACCGCCTTCTCAGTGAATTATAGGCTTCACTGTCACCTCCTGCAACAAGAGTGTCATTTGATAATTTACTCAGGTGTGATATTTGGAAAAGGAACGTAAGTATCACGATGAACGGTGAATAAGAGAAAGGCTCCCATCAGGTCTACGTGATGTCAAGGGAGTGGAAGAAAGGCTCTGCTAGGTTCGGCTACAAAATAAACGCGTTCGTTGAAAGGCTCTGGTACGTTTCGAGCTGCGCAAACAGGTATGCCGTGTCAAGAACTCCACTTCCGCTGGACCTGATGGTGTTTCCGCCCGACGCTGGAATAAAGCACCAAACACAATCAAGCTGCTCATCCTCAACTTACTCCTCCTTGGGGGAAGACCCCCGAAAGCGTTGACCCGTTCCCAAACAGTGTTTATTCCCAAGAAAGGGGGAAGTGGGCCTGGAGGCTATCGACCAATATCTATTTCGTCGGTAGTCTTCCACCACTTCCAAAAAGTACTGGCATCTCGCCTCCAGGTGGCTGGTGTCATTGGTGACGTCCAGAGAGCATTTCGGCCAGCGGATGGCACAGCAGAGAACCTTACAGTTCTCCAAACTGTCATCTCGCTGGCCCGTATGAAGCACCGCCAACTCCATCTGGCCTCTCTGGACGTTGCTAAGGCCTTTGATACAGTCAGTCACCTTGCCCTGACCGATTGCCTTCGTGGTGTCGGGGCCCCATCTCGATTGATCGAGTATGTGGCCTGTCTGTACCATGAAGGCGTGACGGTCCTCGAGGTGGGGGGTGAGATATCAAGGGATGTGCTGATCGGGCGTGGGGTACGCCAGGGGGAACCCCTGTCACCACTCCTATTCAACCTGGTTGTGGATACGGCCTTGGGTAAGCTGCCCACTGAAGTAGGGTTACTACTACTAAAAATGCATGTGAATCTTTGCATGGTGCATTTTAAAAGGAATGTTCAATCTCTGCAATTATCTACTTATCATTCATGTTCTCATAAAATTCCAATGCTAGATGTATGCACCAATTCGCCCAAGAACTAAGGTAAGCCAACGAATTGGTTTGCATGCACCGTTCGACTTCCTTCTTGTAATTCTGCTGTTCTCTTTTTCATAGTTTCTCCCACCAAAATTCACACGGGCGAAACTGAGATGGGTGGAGCAGTTGATTAGGGTCTCAAACAATACAAATACGTTCGTTGAATGTGTAAACTCTACTGTCCTCTTCAATTGATCTGTGTTAGAATTTTACACATTTACTAGAATTTTTTTGTTTGAAGGAGCTGCTTTTGGCTGCTGGGCCATTTTATATCGGATCCTTCCTCCATCGGAGGAGTATTTTAATCATTTCTTTACAAGAGACTTTCTCCATCCAGGGAGTATTTTTCCTCTTCCTATACAGGAGCCTTTCTCTGGATTTCCGCATTGGTGGGAGCCTTTCTACAGTTCACGCGACGAACTGCGCCCCCAAACTCAATAGGCAGCTCATCAGGATCTTATTAAACTACTTCACTCACTGTAGCTGTTGATGATGTTGATAACAGTGCGGTCTTTGACCATAGAAGCATACATCCAAATCAAATAAAGCAAGCTTCCAGTGCACAGAAATATGTAGTATCCAAGATAGTATTCCTTCAACAAAGTAAAAAGTTCCAGTAAAGCAGCATGAGTTGATGAGCAAATGGGGTAGTTGCATAATTTTTGTATATTGAATCTTAATGGAAGAACATATCTATAAGTAAAACTCCCAGAAACGCTTCCTAAAAATTTAGAGTTTAGAAAAATGGGACTTTCGAATTCAAGCAAGAAAACCTTCACACAACTACGACTCTGCAGGATGGGACGAAAATCCTGAGAAATAACGGAAATATGCTTCATTACTATGAAATTAACAGAGAAATTCAAATATGCAATGGCTGAAAAATAAATGTTGTTAATTTTGCAATCATCACTATTAGCATCCATATTTCAATGTTCTTTCAACTCAACTATTTCAATTCTGACTTGAATCTATCCTCAATTGCAGTGATATTAACGAGATCTATCGAAAGTTCCTTTTGCCAGGTGACGCCAAAGTTGTAGTCAGCTCTCCCGCCAACAAAAGTGAGGACAGCGTTTATAGAAATATGACTTAACTAAATGGAATTTCGAACTAAAAAGTGGTACAGGAACGTTTTCAAGTGCGCTAAATTTGAATCTTACGCCAACAATACAAAATTCTGACCCGGATGCAACTACATCATTATCAAATAACTATTACAATTTTTTATTTCTGGCAGGATATTTTTTGGTATTCTTACAGGAAATTTTGTGCTTATTCCGAGTGTACTATTATCGAATATTTTATTTTCACTAAAAAACCCCATCAATGCCTAAAATATACGTATGTGAAGTTCTAGCCAGCATTAAGGTTAAAGATTCACAGTTCATCAGTATGACATTTAATTTTTAGTAGGTAAACTGATGGCATGAATAGGTAGTAAGTAAGTGTAACTAACAGCGGTACCAACCTGGAGAATATCTGAAAGCTCTCGATCTGGACTATTTTTAACCAAAACTTCAGCAAGAGGCAACACTAGACCAACGAGTACCAGTATTTTACAGTAGAGGGTGGATAACAATTTTCCCAAGTTTTCAGTCCTGTTGTTAATAGAAATGCAATTACATCAGGTGAGAAGGCATGGATGCAATTTGGTTGCTTGGAAGAGAATTTTAACCCAATCTATTAGTCCTAGGCCTCCTAGCCTCATCTCCTGTCATCCATGGGGCTTCAACAGCAACACCATCAAAAATAAATATACAGAGCATGTTGGGTGTAATAGTTGTTGCCCACTTTGGAAAGAAATCCAGTATCCCAGAATGCTTCACGAGCTGAACTCGTCTTTGGGACCATGAGCTGTGCAAAATCCATAAATGGTAGTAATTTTTAAGGAGAAAAGGAACATCTTCCAACTATCACCTCAAGGAAATGTGAGCCTCCTGGCTCTCATACTCCCTTTAGTTTTTCTCATCTTGGTGAGTAACACCACAAACAGTACTTTCATCAACAATCTGAAAATGAAGATGGTCAGCAGTATCGAGATATTTTAGATAAACCTTTTTCACATTGGATTAAACCTTTTTGTTTAATTATTTTCAACTAAACTGCTAAAAGCAGGCAAAAAAATTGTACATATGTGTTGTGACCCACATTCAAACTTACTAATTAGTTCTTAAATAAAAGAAGTACAAGAGGATCCCTGAGCGAGCCACCACACGCAAGGGAGGGATGAGGTACGGGGAGAACACGTCAACATGACGTCACCCTTCCACCTCTCTCTCCCTCAACTAATCTCACTGAGTATATAAGCTCACTCAGGGATGCTCCTGTATGCCTTCTAGTCCAGTCTTTCATCTTGTTCATTTCGCTCTCTACCTTCTCCTTCATCAAGGTATCTCCTCGAAGTATTAAGCTCAATAGGTAAATCTCCTGCATCCCGTCGGTCGGTTTCTATGAAACGCCAGGGCTGTCGGGCTAGCCTGAATTCCCAGCACTCCGCACGTTGGTCTGGCTAATAAGCCGCTGATGCGAAAGTGTTGCAAGGTAGGATAGGGACTTTTCTCTCTTCGTTGAGTAAGGGTTAAAGAAAACACAAACGCCACATCGAGAAGGTCATCTCCTTCACTCGACGACATGCAAACATAACAATATTTTTAAAAAAATTTGATGTCGCGGCCTGGAATCGAACCCGGGAACCCCACGTTTGGGCGACATACGTACGTACTATTGGCGTTTTATGTATATACATAAACATGTATAGATAATGAACTTTTGAAACTGAACAAGAAAAAAGTCAACCAAGTGGGTGTGGCACATAGCTTCCTCATATCCATAACCCGATTGTAAAGATGCTCCGATGCATGGTAGTTAATCTCAAAACATCAATCTCTGAGTGCACTATCTCTTGCACTACCCTTATAGGGGGCCATCTACACGTCATCCCGCACAATCTCTGAATATTGTTGGAAAATGTAGAAGTAATGACTGTTACAAGGATTTCACGCGCACAAAATACTTCAATTTGGAGGCCAAGATTTTCATAGGGGACCATCTCCACCTCAACTCGTACCATCCCTGAAAATTTCATCAAAATCAGATTGGAAATGAAGAAGTTATGGATCTAACAAGGAAATGAAAGTTTGTGCACTGGCTACTATCAGTCCAGGGGCGATGATTTTCATAGGGGATCATCTACACGCCAACCCGCACCATCCCTGAAAATTTCATCGAAATCGGGTGAGAAATGAAGAAGTTATGGCTGTGGCAAGGAATTCATGACAGACAGACAGACGGACATGGAACCAAAATTGTTCTGGAAGGTCTAAAACGTAAAACGCAAGTGGAAATTTTGATTTTGGAGAACATTTTTTTTCAACCGTGAAAGGTGAAAACAAAGCTTCCACTAACTTGGTTAGACTCGGAAGCAAAAAAGGTGTAACCCCCTCCCTCAAATTTTGACTGTTTACATTTCAAGTTATGTAAAAATCAAAAATCGAATAAAATATTTTCAGTCTGTACCCTGTACCCAGCCCATTTCCTGAGGACCAATTTTGATGAAATTTGGTATACACGCTTTCCTGAGGAGTCGTCAGTCACGTCTAAGAGATGAAAAGTGGGGGGAGACTGACGTTTTTTCATTAATTAAGGATAGCGTTCAAATTTTAGAAACAAATTAGTCCATCCACAGTTCTGAAAGATGAACCATGAGAGTTGATCGTGAAATCATTTGTGATTATACTTGAACAATCAATGGACTAGGAGCCTCCCAACCGAGGGTCCCTCAACACCCCACCTACCACCGTTCCCTAGGAGGGTTGGAAGAAGCCGTGTCCTTTGCAGACGGGCGTTCTTTATAGAAAAATAATAAAGCATTGTGTAATAATTTGCAGCGTTTTGCTTTGAATTAAACCTTTTTCTCTTTCATTTAAACCTTATTTAAACAGGTGCATGGGGAATTGGGAAGCTAACCTTTCATGGGTTCCTTATAACAGCTATCAGAAGACTCAGGCTGTTCTCTCACTCTTTGAAAATAACTGCCATCCGTGGATTACTAGGCGTGGTCGCATTCTATCCTCAAAAGAGGAAGGTTCATAAAGCTTCTGGGATACTAGATTTTCATTGGGGGATAGAGAAGGGAAGCAACCACTACATTCACCCCATGCTCGGCTCGCCATCGTGCTCCCTCCTCTTATTCCCATCGCTATAGTCCATAGCGCGATCATTCTGCACCTAGTAGCAAGAAGATGTTGCTCCCTGGTATTTAAGTTTTCGTTAATTCGTGTTCGCCTCTCTATTGAGTGTACCAACTAGTAGGTAGGTACATTGTTTTCTTAAGAAACCTCATGATACTGCCCGTTCACTAATGTGCACAACTGCTGCTGCAAAATCTGTGGTGTTGCTGTTGGACCCTCGATTATGATAAACATAGTTGTGACACAAGTCATCAATTTTAATTTTTGATCAGTTAATTTAATTAAATTCTGTTGCTATTCAGATACACAACCGATTGTTGAAAGTTCGATTTAATTTATCAATGATTCCATTTCATGTGTCACTAGTAGGTATACACTGATTAATCAACTAAGAATCAAGATTCCTATATAAATAGGTACCTATGAAATAAACCGAGCAGAAACGTGTAGGCTTACCTACAACTGTCCTTTGAAGAACTCCTTGCTTGAATTGATTCATTGTTTGGCGGTAGGAACTTCAAAAAAACAGCAGAGGCTCTCCTGAATGCTGTAGATGGCTTCTGGGGTTCTTTGATGTCAGGTGCTCTGTGAGTTAGAGTCCTCTACGTTAGTACTATCATAAATTTATGCTGAGATTAATGATACATCGTATGACCTGAGGCATGGAATTAGTAGGGAAGTACACATTCTCCCTTGCCTGAAGGAGTACGCGTAGCCACCCTTTACAAGGATTACACTGACTGATGGTAAGTTTAAAGCCATTAGAATTGTCTAGTAATTGTTATTCCAGAGTCATTAATATTGGTATGAGATTTTTTTTTTTTTGTTTTCAATAGTTGCCACTCTATTCTATAGATACCTAAGTATCTAATGAAGTTCGTGTTCTGAAAACGTACTTCCTGATCAGAGATGGCACCAGGATCAGCAATAAACTTATTCACCACACTAAGCATAAGCACTGTCTCGCTTTATCGATGTAATCCAAAATCACGTCTTATAAGTAAAACACTGATGCACAAACTTACATCTGCGTTGTTTGGTTACTGTCATTCTGAAGAGGAACTGCCTCCATCACGACGTCGAGTGACAATCACACCGTAATGGGTTGTTCGCTCATCCATTCTAATGGTGCTAATTGACTTCCTAATTTGAGACACAAACTGTTTGTTCGAGAGTAGAACCATAGAAAAAAGTGCCTACACATGACCCTAAATGAACAAGATTGACAGAAGACGGAACCTCCTTAGTTGGACACCAGTGGCGGCTCCTGCCCCGAAACTCAGGGGGTGCACAGAGATCAGGAGAGGCTACCGAGAAGGGACAGAATAGGTGCTTTTCTCTGCCAAATAGAAATTTCAACGATATGCAAATGGGATAAATCTTTGTAACTTTTTCATCTTAAAATTGCAAACGGTACTACATACGTGGGTGCAATAGACACGAAACGTGTTCTCTAGTGGTTTACAGAAATTCTGAAATACTTAATCATCAAAGGTTTAAACCGAAGAAATGCATCCATCTAATTGCTATAGCTGAAATGTGTATTTGCCCTTGATGATTCAAAACATCGTCCAATTCGGAAGAAAAATTAACGAGCCCCTTGAAAACTCCGAGATTCGAAGAATCTTCCCTCTCATCATGCCCACGCACGGCTAGTTCGAAAACACCACAGAACTTGATAGGTACAATCAATGATTCGGGATAAAAAATGTACCTATTTTTCGATCTTATGACGATGTGCACTGTCGAGTTGTTGCATTATATTTTGACGGCACACTATACGCAAATCTACCAGAGCGTTCTCAAGGGACAGCCAATACGTTTTTCAATTTTTTGGCTAAATGGGAGATCACTTATGCCGTCTTTAAGTCAAGCCTCATTTCGGTTGGTAGAACAAAGTAGGCGAAATTGTCAGTTAGGCACTTCACACCCACAAAGCCAATCTACCTTCTTATAATAGTCGACATTAAAACTTACGGTACGAATCGTCCAACGGTTTTTAAATTTCAACGTCTGCTGGAGTCCAGGTAGAGACAGCAAGGGGCTGCCAGTTCCTCGAATGTCGCACTTTTCCACAATCGACAAACGCAAATAGTTTACTTTACTTTAATGTAAACTACTCATCGTACCTACAACACTCCTAAGATCACAATACTTTGATCAAAACGGTGTGTACCGAAACGGTAGTAAACCAAAAACGTAAAACAGAATTCCCTCATTAGGTTTGTTTGTTTACTTATTTCTCTATAAGGAAGTCCGGATTGCAGAGCTCTCTGACGGGGGAGCAACGAACCAATTCTGCACAAGACGAGAAAATGTCCTGCTCTCTGATTGGTCAATCTCACGTGCCTGCCTCCCTCGAAAGATGTCAAGATGACGTCACTTTTCCCAGAAACGGTGCAGAGGCAAGGTGATGCTCCAAACGGGTGTGATTGGTCAGAAAAGAGGGAGCTCCCGCCACAGTTTTCGCGCGTAGATTCAACTAGCACAGTACCTACAATCATGTCTTCTGTCCTAGCCAACTTACTCTTCAAACGAAGAGGAACAAACTTTGAATTTTTTTTTTCTTTTTTAATTGGCTGGGGGTGCACATGCGCCTTTGCTCCTATCTGTAGCCGCCCCTGTTGGACACCATTAGCTAGCTTCCATTTCTATTCGACATGAGTGAGAAGCTTTTACTTTCCCCTAGAAGGTTCATGCATGAGGTAAGATTATTTCTACCCATCATAGTTGTGACGTTCGTTTGAATAAAATTAGTATCTGAAGCCAAAACGACATTTCAAATTCCCTATTGAGTAAAATTCCCAAAGACCATCAATGCGCAACACCCCACAGCTATCCTACTATTCATTACATTTCCCCTCCTTTATTTATATCTCATTTTCCCTTTCTGCGGAGGGTAGCCCTGACTGAAGCGAATTGCCTCTTTTCTACTAGTCTATTGGTTGTTTGGTTTATTGGAGGAAACGTCCTATAAAAATTACGATTTCTAAGAGCATCGTTTAGTGAATAGGGCAGCTTGCAGATTGTGATAGTGGTAGAAAGGAATGGTGGTGGTAGTAGAATGACGTAGTCACAGGTGTAAAATTTGAAACGAATGATTTTTTTTATTAAGATGATGATCGTATTTACATTTCTTGAGAGTAACATTAGGTAATAAATATAAAATAGACACGTGCTCAGTATGTACATTTTTACAAGTGAAATAAAAAATGTAATATTTTATTAGACAGAAGGTGGGTTTGAAATATAATTGTAATAATACTGCTAAGTATCTACACTATTTTCGATTAATACTGAAAATTGAACCCATCAACATAAAGATGAAGCATTAGGTTTGCTCATCCTGATATCCTGGGGTGGCTGTTTCTGAGAAACCTTATTTTTTACATTCAATTCGTCTTGAGAGTCACCTTTGGTAAATCCACTGCTATCTTCAAATTCTGAGGATGAAACTTGTCGAGTAGTTCTGTTATAACTACCAGCACTACACTGAGAGTCTGCAATAGATCTACCATCGCCTTCATCCCGCCTGGAAAGTTCACTACATGGAGATACACTTCGCGCTTTAATATCACTTTCCGTGATAAGATCAGCAGGGTAGAACCGTTGCAGTTCTGCAGACGACAACCATGCTTTATTTTTTTCGTTCTTATTGTCGTAAGACGACTCAGGCTCTTCAGCTTGTGGCAAGAGCAATTTGGTCAATGATGGAGCCAGGCCTAAACCAATACTTCTTTCATGATATACTTCAGATATAGTAGGTGTCAAGTCCCTGTTCAGACGGGTCATTTGAGTGGTTCGCAATTGATCCTGTATGCCAGAAGGAACTCCTGAAGAGCCACCATCAGCCGAAGAGGAGCTGATTTCTTGTTCAGGAGAGAAATATAACAATCTCGGAGAGTTTCCGAGATTGGATTCTACAAAAGCAGAGAGTTTGTCGTTAGTTGTGGTGTTCTTCACATTGAAATGCTTCATGCCCAGGCAATTCAAAGCTTGATGTTGCGGTCTTTGTGGTAATTTATTAAGTTCTTCTATCAGCTGATTGTAAAATGGAGGGGGCGGAGGTTTCCGTGACAAGGGCGGCAACGGAGGAAGTCGACGTACAGTCAAGTTATTGTGCCCATTACTGTCCCACTCCGTAACAGAGCTAGACGAACAAGATGAATCAGGACTTCTCTGTTGAAACGCAGTATCAATTTTGACTTCTGCGAGCGAAGAACAAACACTCTTCATTCGAGTTTGCTGGTTATTTTTCAGTGTGGAACTCAATTCAACAATTGTCTGGGAAGCTACTGGTGGGCTAGGGGTGAAAGCAGCATCACTTTCTCCACCACCTGGTCTGCGTACCTGGAAAAAGGGATATGACTTCCTTTAGAAAGTTGACACAAAAACATACTTTTTTCAATATCAAAAATTTTTTTAATTCCTCGAGTAGCTAATCTGTACCTTGAATGGTACCTCTACTGCTAACACAGAGTGAGTACTCTCAGTGCAACCTATATACGAGCAGTAATCAGGAGGGGTTCGGGCGAGCCCCAGTCCTAGGAGTAACTCAGCCTTACTATTTGGAGGAGAGTAGCTCACCCCAATATTACCCTGGTAAGCTAGATTATACTCTACCCTTAACTCAGGTTAAGTCAAAGAACTCCAAAAAGGAGGTCAGCAGTAAAATAAACATTTTACAAGTAGCTCGCATACAAGTACCAATGGGGGGTGCGCCTGATTTTTTTTAAATTTTTAATCGAAATTGGAACTCATTCTGAGAATTTTGGCACCAGCCATTCTCTTTTAGGATGAGTAGATCTTTTTCTATGATTTTTCAAAGTTTCGAATGTTTATGACATCACGCGGCCCTCCTAAAAATAACAATAAACAGTTTTTCCTACCCATGCGCACACCCAATTGAACCTGAGAGTGGGAACATGTCGATACCTTAAAGCACAAAGGCGCTATGTCCATCCACCTCCCAAATTATCAATTTTTTTCAATTTCAGAAAAACTCAAATTCAACGAAACTATTACTGACCTTGACGATTATAGCTTAAAAATTAGTTGAAGAAATTAAATAGTTTAGAGTAGTAAGCCATTATGTTAGGAATAGTGCACTGGTAAAAACTTCTTTCGCGTTTTTTGAAAACTCCGTTTTTGAACATAGCTCATTTCTGCTTTAAGGTATCGATGTGAACGCCTTGCCTTTCTTCCACTTCTCCCTCTCTCTCCTTGACCGCGTATATTTGTCGGTTTATTACATATTTATAATTATTACATAATATTTTATTATTAATATTATTATTACATAAAATTTTGCAAAAATATACGTGAGAAATAAACTGATAAATTTAAATATGTAATAAATATACAATATTATTGTATATTTATTACATATTTAAATTTATCGGTTTATTTCTCACGTATATTTTCGCAAAATTTTAAAATCCTCAAAAACAGCACCAAATTAATATAAATACGAAGAATTTAATTATTTATGGAAATTAAATCCACAAATTAAGTCCACTTCCCGCTGGAGTAAAAACTTTATCAATTTCAACGCAAAACATGTCATGTGACTATCAGGAAAGCTTCCAGTAAAATTATTCGTGAGTGGAATTTTCCCTCGAATTTGGAACCTATCTATCTGTCCATCAGAGGCTACAGTTAAGAAAGACCCTCTGTAGCACAGACTTGAAGTGATGTCACATCGATAAGATAAGATGTTCTACTGCAAGATTCTTGGTTCCAGTTTTTTCGTTACTCTTCGATATCCAATATGAAAACATACTTTATTTTGTTTATTGATGATTTTATTCATTTGTGTGATGTCTTTTTTGAGGTTACTCACAGCATGTTGCGGCATCTTAGGTAGGTATCCGACTATTTTGAGTAGGTGGAAATTACTGTTTTTAAAAGAAATTCTATTATTGTATTACTAACCAGAATATTGTTATGAACTGCTTTGGGAGAACCATTAAGTGTTCATCCAGGCAGAAATACCGTAAAAATTCTGGATCTAATACATAGATATCTGGGTCATTTCAAAATTTGGGGTTATTTCTTGTCACGCAGCTTTTGTGAACACTATTTGTCTTGGAAATTCAGAATTTTTTCAGGGAGATACAGCAGGTTGGTGTCTACAAAGATCACATAGAATGAATTTCACTAATCAATTAACTCAGATAATTAAAAATCATTAATGACCCCAATTCTCTCTCCCTACACCTGTCACAAAGGGTAGGTTGGGAACTTTGAAAATTTTTGGAGAACTCTATATTCATATTTTAATTTAAGTAAAAAACGTTATTGGTCCAGGATACTCTCCTCTTCAGGAATAAATTAGAAACGAACGAAAATTCCATGAATTGGAAGGGTTTTTGCTATGTTTTGATGCTGTCACAAGGTTTTATTCTCTCTCCCTAAAATTTTTTTGAAATGCCTGCCCACTCCTGGAAAACGATTATTTTGTGTCATGAAAAACAAAAGTGAACACTGCTGCAAGATGGCTTCCGAAGCTACTGAAGTTTGTTGAATTTCCAAGCTCCCAGTTGTGTGGGTTATGTTGTGAAGTGTTGAAGCTTTAAGAGTAGGTAAATACTTTCTCTCTCCCTACAACCACCTCACTCATCAGGGTAAGTGTTCAACTAAGTTTAATTAAACTCAAATTACAATTATGAATGCCATAGTGTTATGTATTTTTCTAACGTTCAGAATCAATAATGGTTAGGCCAGTAGAGAGTGATAACCTCACAAATCTCTCTCCCTACAACCTCTCTCCCTACAACCTCTCTACCTACAACTTCTGGGAAGAGGCTGGTTTGTAGGAAGAGAGATGGAATTGACGGGAGAGAAGTTTTTTTTTCAAAGCCGTTTACATTTTTAAGAGTTACCTTAACTATTTACACCGCTGGGTCATATAATTCTGACTTTTCATTAACCCACATTTTACGAAAGATTAGACTGATTGAAAGACTTGAAGAATCTGATAATTCTGATGTACCTAGATTATAGCTTCGGACTGTGATTGCGATAAGTAAAAGAGACTCCTAAACTAAGATTCTCGTATTTTGAAGGAATAAAAAGGTTTCATGAGTTCAACTCACACTTGGTTTTCTCTCTCCCTACAAAGTCGAAATTATGGAAAAAAATTCAAAATTCTATAAATTTGAAACTACTTGATAAAGTGTGCGCCCACTTCAGGATCTGCCTCAGTGGCCAAAACAAAGGACGTTTACGGGAGAAAAAACATAAAAACTTCAACAATAATTTATGGAAAAGTTAGAGGACAAAATAACCCCAAATTTTGAAATGACCCATCTATGATTTTATTTTAGAAGAAGAACCAACAAATTATTAATCCGACATTTCCGCTTTTGAGCCATTTTAGTCCCGTGTTGAACCTGTTAGAAGATTTTGGCTTCGATTTTGTCTTTCGTTTTATACCGACAGTCAGGTATAAAAAAGGGACGGAGCTCTACATAGCTGACGCCCTTAACAGAGACATAGAAAACGCGCCAGAGCAGAACTGACCCCTAGAACTCACTGTAATGGTCGCAATAGCATTCTCGAAGTCAAAACTGAGATCCTGTTGCTGTATCATGAAAAACTAACTTCCCTCGACCGGGGATCAATCTCCATTCTTTTCAACTAAACTATATATCGATACCTTAAATCACAAAGGTGCTATGTCCAAAAACGGAGCTTCGAGAAAAACGCAAAAGAAATTATCACCAATGCACAATTACTAAAATAATGGCTTATTACACTAAACTCTTTAATTTTTTCAATAAATTTTCAAGCAATTATCGTCAAGAAAACTCAATAATAGTTTTGTTGAATTTGAGTTTTTCTTAAATTTAAAAAAATTAAAAAATGTGGAAGGTGGATGGACATAGCGCCTTTGTGCATTAAGGTATCGATATACAATCCTGAGTCGAGCTATCTACCACTGAGCCAAAGAAGTGAATGGGCAGAAATGCGAAATCACAAATCTCCACTGTTGGGGAAATCTTAGGGACTCCATTACTTAGTCAGGGAGGTGAGGGGCCTTTGGCCGTGTTTTACAACCCAGTGAGAACGTTCTATTTTTGACTGGTACAGGAGTTTATTGTTATTCCTTCTTGAATGGGGCAGGGAATCTACTGAACTCAATAGTTTGTCCAAATTGACAGCGACCAGACTCGTGTCTTGAGGGAGCTGTTTTGATGACAACAATAACTGTCATCATAGAATGCTGAGGAGCCATATCAGGTCCTACCTACTGACTGTGCCACTTTGTGGTATCATAACAAATTAACCTCCCTCGGACGGGGATTGATCTCCAATCTTCCCGACTAAACCATATTTACAATCCTGACCCAAGGAAGTGAATTGTCAGAAATGCGAAGAGGTAGATGATCACAACATTGTTCTCCAGGAAATGAAAAGTTATATTTTGAATGAGTGGCCCTAAAATCGAAAACGCTTGGCGGGTGACATTCAACTTTACTTCAGCTTCAGAAAAGAACTAGGGGTTTATGAAGACCTCATTATCAAAGGCGGATAAAAAGCGATCCCTACAAACAGTGCCCCATCATTGTTCAATGATGAAGCCACAAAGGGGTAGAAGGTTCCTCAAGTTAGCCAGAGATAATGTTTTTTGGCCACAATTGACAGAGGAAATAAATGAGCAAAGTTGCCAAACGTGTCAAGCTATCCAATAAAGCAAGCCAGGGGTACAAGTCACAAAAGGCGAACTTGTTGGAAGGCCCTGGCAGATACTAGCTTAGCTATTCAACTGTAACCAAAGAGAAGATTTTGGCTTCGATTTTGTCTTTCGTTTTATAACGACAGTCAGGTATAAAAAAGGGACGGAGCTCTTCATAGCTGACAGCTACTCTGGGTTATTTGCTACGTGAAAATGAGATCAAACAAAAACTCATTGGGAGTCTCCAGCCTAGAATTTGCTCGTTCCAATGGACTGGCAGAACGCTATGTACAAAAAGGACAAACTCCTGCTACAAAGATGTTTAAAAGCTGAGTCATCCACACCCAGCGCTTCTAAATCACTGGAAAACGCCTAGGGGGAAACATTGGCTCACCAGTGCAACGTGTGATGGGGAGAAGAATGAAATCTCTTGTCCCTTGTCTAAACTCCTTGCTCCTGCCCCACCTTATGAGGAACCAAAGAAGTCTGTAGGTCAATGGGGAAGATGCACGAAAAAGAGAAAACGCGAGCTGGCAACGGCAAGAACACACCCATGTTGTTCCAGGGACCAAATACTATGGAGGAAAACACTGAGAAATTGGATCACAGCTGAGACCATCGCGAGACATGGAAATTCCAACTCCTACGTGATCCAGATGGCAGAAGGATCCAAGCACCGTAGGAATTCCTGGTTCCTACAAGAGCGGCAGTCTGTGGAAGCCAGTCCTGAAATACCACTGGAGCCAGAAACACCAACCCTTCGCAAGTCCGGGTCTTCGCATGACCTCTTACCGAATCAACCTATAGGGAGGCCACAGCTCCCTCCAAAACAGAGCAAGTTCAAGCCCTAAAATCGGAGGTACTCCTTCCCCAAAGGCAGGGCAGTAGGAGGTAGGTACCACATCGTTGCTAGGAGAATACGCAACTGTCATAAAATGCTTGGTGAAGACTCAAGCGCTTCACCCTCTCAGACATCTAGGAACAGGGGGAAGTGAATGGAACCAGTGACGTCCTATCATTTAGAAGGAACTGCTAATATAACCTGAAGGAGGTTACATTTTCGAGTGACTTCAAGAAGTGTAGTTCAATCTATTTCGAATTTCAATATAAGCCCATGCTGCTAGTTGGTTTCTGTTTTCAATAACTACTAAACTCTCTTTCCTTTGTCGCTGATTAGTTACAGTTATGGCACCATCCGTTGTGGTGGACGACCACCCGAGGGATCGGAGTTCACCTCGGATATCTGTTGATATCCGAGGGGTACTTTGTTCCGCGGAGGTTCCCCACCGCAGAAGAGGGGAGGTTCCCTTTGGGGAGAAGAGGGGGCTCGATTGGCGCATTTTACCTGAGACAATCACTTCCTTCCTGGATCCCCTTTCTGATGAGTCATCTCTTGCTCAATTCATATTATTTTCTCCTCCTCTTTCCGATGGTCTTTTTCCTCGATTAAATGTATATTATTATTATTGTCCCCTTTTTCAATGATATATTTTCCCACCTGTTTTGATTGTCAAAATATAACATTTTCGTCAATCTCAATTTTTTGGGTTGTTCCTGAACTCAACCCTTTCCCCAATTAATTAAGTATTAATTAATTATGGGCTTCTCCCACTCCACACCGTGATCATCAAATTCACCAGTAATTACCTTGCTGGAGGAATCTGAGCAGGCTGTTCTTCCGTCTGGTTCCCCTCGGCGTCTTATGTAACTTGTGAATGCACCAGGGATTCTATTGTTTCTTAGAACAACTGAAGGTCTTTCAACACCGTTATCAAGAGATGGCAAACTTTCAGCAGAACTCGTTGAGGCAGTGCTCAGACTTTTGTTTGCTTGTTCTTCAACTATATCTGTAGAAAATGAATCCACATAGTCAGCAAGTTGTACAAAAAATAGTGATCATAAAATACAGATACACATGTACTTACATAATGGAGTATTTAAATACCTCTCAGATATTTTCTCAAAAACGTTCCTACTGATATGTACGTGGATGTATTTTGGGGAATTATCACAGAGTAACGAACACTTACTGATAGATTTCATTGATGAGGATTTGTCCGCCATTGAGTCAGATATGGTATTTTCGATGAAACTGCTGTTATTATCCTTTACTAAATTTTTGCCAGCATTTTCAGGGATTCGAGGATTCTAGAAAAGAGAGTTAATATCAGTCAGATATGGTATTTTCGATGAAACTGTTGTTATTATCCTTTACTAAATTTTTGCCAACATTTTCAGGGATTCGAGGATTCTAGAAAAGAGAGTTAATATTAACCCAGATACGATTACATTAGTAAATGGACGACCTAAACAAGGACCTATATATATGTTCACATTATGGTAGATGTTTCAAGTCCTGTTTTCGAGTCAGGCTGGCCCCCACCATGAAGATCCTTAGATACCTGCAGCCGCTATACTGCAAAACGTTCCTTAGTTCTATCACCGAGGAGTAATCAGTCGGATGTATTCAAACATCTTTGCTTCCAAGTAAATTCTCTGTAACTAGCCAAATGATGACGGATGCTCATTTGTCGGTGTTGCTCAGTTCGTTGCCCCCTGAGTCATCACGCCCCGAGTATATTGTGCTATCAGCTGGTGCTGTTGACGTAGCATATAATGAGCTTAAACGATTCAAACATGATTTGCTGAAACTGTGTCTATCAGGTACATTATCCTCAGCTAACTTTGCCCTTCGTCGGTTATGTAAGTCAGTGTCGTTTCCAGTGCTTTGGTCAGTGTTTTTCGCTTTTTTTACGAGCCGGGCATCGTACGGAATAATTCTGTGGGGTAACTCTCGTGGCTCATTAAGGGCCTTCAAAATGCAGAAGGTAGCTATTAGGTTGGCGTTTAATGTTAAATATAGGGGAAGCTGTAGAGGCTTTTTTATAAAAATGAATTGTTTAACGTTACCCTCTCTCTATGTATATGAATGCCTGAAATTGATAAAGAATGATCAGACATCAACCAAGTCACATTCCAATGAGGAATTTCACCGATTTCTGTTTGCATTTTGGTTTATTATTTTCAATAATGAACCTTTGGAATCGACCAAGAAAAAAAAATTTTAACACCCCCTCAAAATTTGATGGTTTACGTTTCAAGGTACGTAGAATCCAAAAATCGAATAAAAATTTGGCCGTCCGTCCGCCGTACGCGGCACTTTTGCCACTTAGCATTGACCGATTTTGATGAAATTTGGTATGTAGGCTCCATTTGGGGTCTAGTTGTGCCCCGAAGCTTTTGGTTGATGTAGGTCACTCCTAAGGGTTCCAAAATCAATTTTGAAATTTTGAAAACGCCCTAACTCAAAAAATTTCGATATAAAGGTATTGTTTTTCCTTCAATTTAGGATTCTATAGAATTTTTAGAATTTTTTGAGACCACGCGGAGCTCTGTAGGACAAACCGTTCGCTCACTACGAAAATTTAAGTGTTTATATTGAAATATATATATATATATATATATATATATATATATATAAATCAAAACACGAGTGTGAATCGCAAAAGAGGCCTAATCTCCGTTGAAATTAGAGCTGACCGAAATGCAATCGATGGTTGGTGATTTTGATTTTTTTTTGATTTTTGATTTTTTTTTTTTTCTTCTTTTCATATTGGATGGTTGGTGATTTTGTAGACGAGTGATCTATATAGAAAATAATAAACCATTGTGTAATAATTTGCAGCGTTTTTCCTGAATAGTTAATGGTGTGGGATAGATGAAAATCGGGCTGATCTCGGAAAATAAGTCTCCTGTTATTTTTGGGAGACAGTCAAAATTTTTAATTTCAAAACTAACCGGGAAAACAGACGTGCAGCGGGAATGCTCGCTGATTGGGCTGTTCGGATCGCCGTCTCCTCCCAGTGTTGCCCATTAGGACGACGAAATCGTGTTTTCTAAGAGAAACGTTATCAAACAAAAACAGAGGAAACCTAATTTTCCCAATCTCGCTTTTTCTATTTTTTTCTTCAGTTTTTCGATTTCGAACTTTACTGTTTCATGAAATTTTGCATCTGGGGACTATGGATTTCTCGATCTCAGTCCCCAGATCTCAGTCCGTTTTTTTTTAAACATTCGTATTTTCTACACTGTTTTGTTTATTCGTAAATTAGGAAGTTCGGGCTGAAAGTTTGCCTTAGGGGGTTTTTAGAGGTGCTGAATCCGATTTTGGGGTCAAAAATAGGAAATTCCCACATGGTGAAATTCCTCATTGTCACTGGTACAACACCCGGTTTTGTGGAGACTTGTGTCCCCCTTTTGCTCGTCTTACAACGCGTTGACGATGGATCCATTGCAGAACGGGATCCGTTTTTTCAATAAACTGCCAAAAGAGCTTAGGGACCTACCGGAGACTACATTTGCCAGGCGTTTGAAACCCGTATTGATCGGCGCAGAATTGTATAGGGTCGATGACTTTTTCAAATTGTGTTGGTGACGACCAGACATTGTCTTGAACTTTTTAATATATTCAACTGTTATTTTATTGGATTTTTGTGGTACCTAGTTATAAATTTTTCAAGCAGCAGAGGAATATTCTTAGTACTCTTGCTTGCCCCTATTTGTAGTATATGTTTTGTCGTTATTGTCTTAATTGTGCCTTCATACCTACTCATTATTTATGTTGCTGTGATTCGAAACTGACTGTGATAATTATTTGACTTTGACTGTGGCCGTTCTTATTTTTTTATAAAATGCCACTATTGTTACTGTTTTGATCACATGTTCCGTTTGTAGTTTTTTGTTATTGTTGTTTTATATTATTGTTGGTAGGTAGGTACTTAACTGTTATTGATAAAAAATTAGTATGTTAGTCTATAGACGATCTATTTTTGACGATTGTAATACCACACTGGCTGGTTTCGACAGTAAAAAACGATTTGATTTTAAAAAAACAAGGTATTGTACTGGCAACTACAACTAATTCAGGCACAGTAACCTGTCCCCTCGATCATAAAACCTAGTAGTTGTTTTTCAACACATCATTTCATTACCGAGACATACATAAATATCTAACCTGGGAGTCAAACAAAGAACTAGATTGGCATTCAAAATGCACAATCTTGTAATCGGATGAAGTACGCGAATCTCTGTGAATCGATTCCAACAGTCGAGATGCTTGTTCTAGTTGACTCTGCAGAGGATCTATAATGCTTGAATTCCATGAAGATGATGTGAATCGGTGTTTATTCTCCATTCCTTCAGAGATAATAAGCGCATTTCTAAGGTGCCCTACAGCTTCACTGTTACTTCCACACTCATGCAGCAGACGTCCTGCAAAGGTGAGTAACAAAACCTTGAATAAAATGCTTGGAACTCATAGAAACATGATATAAAAGATAAAATATGAATAAATAATGGTATGTGAGGGAAATAATTCAGTTTGTTCCTAGCATGAGATGACAAATTTTGGGGTTGGGTGCTGTATTGACAACTTGACTCCTGATCCGCTTAGAGCGGAAAAGGGAATTCGAGTTCACTCATAACTGAATGCTAAAATGAAAACTTCCAATCAACTACATTATACGAAATGTAGATGCTATATGTCTCGGATGAATCGGAGTTGAACATAACAGCATAAATACGATAACAGTCTGGTATCTCAGCCCATTCTTTAATAAAACGAGCAGCTTTGTGGCCTCAAGTTCTGTGCAGAGATTTATATGAAGGTAGTCCAATTATAGGAAAAGAAACAAGTAATAAGAAATCAGTAGAATACCAATAACGAAAATATAAAACCAATAATATAAGTAGAACACCAAGGTAATACAAAATGGAAAGTTTCGTATTACCCAAATGAAACGCCCAATTTAGGAGTTGAAAATGGGAGTAGTTAAAAATATGAGTAACAATTTACCTAGAGAACAGTGTGCAATCACTTTCAGCAACTTGTCGTTAGTTTGACCAGAGGAAGACAGATTCATCTCTTGGTACTTTATAGCCTCACTCAAACTTCCAAGACACTCATGGACTGATCCTAAGTGGGAGTAGGCACGAGCTTGCATCACTACGTGACTCAACTCTGTAGCGATGTTTAGTTCTGTCTGGTAGTAACGAAGTGCTTTGGAATAGTCTCTCATTTGTTGATACACTTGTCCTAGACCTCCAGCTGCTTCTCCTTCTGCCAATTTATCCTCCATTTCTCTGAAATTTAAAAATACGTACTTACAATTAGCGTAATCAACAACACCACCACTAAGAGTCTTTACACAGAGCCACTCTGATGAGTAATTCCTGCGGAAAATGGAATGGGGTATTTCAGTCAAATTTTTTTTATTTATTTTTTTTTTCAAAAGAGTATGGCTCAGGAATAACGCTAATCGGGTCTGTTCATCGAGAAAATGTTTTTAAAAAATCAGAGAAGCTAAGGAAAGTTGAGATTTGAATGGTGTGACGTAGCTAGCCAATCGTGATGTAGCTAGCCCAACTGTCTTTGAAAAAAGTATCCATGCACAGAAACCCTTGGAGGACCTCTTGGATACTACAAAATACTACTCACACACGCGCGCGGCGTAGTCCGCGGCATAGTCCTTGCCTAGTGTGTGTGCATTTATAGAGGCCCGCCTTTTTCAAACGTGTGATCTCTTTAATTAATTTTTCTACCACATGTTATTGTATCATTGGGCTTAAAGTTGTAGTATATAGGTTTTCAAGGGTGCTGAATCCAAATTTGAGGTCAAAAACCTGAATTTCCGACCCACCGAAATACCCCATTCTCAGAGAAGTCGAATTTGGAAAGGTTAAATAAAGTCGAGCTAAGAGCACAATGAAATACTGTTGCGTGTGCCTGACGTACAGTGATTCAAAACACGATTTTAGGTGGAAAAATCGTTCATTGGCTAACTTTAGAGGAAATTTCGCCCTTATTCCAAAAATAGCATGTTTTGCAACTTATGCTACGATGTGGGTCTGCTCTAAAACATTTTTGACAAGCACAAAACTTTATAAAGGAATATCTAGGTGTACATTTACCTACGGTAGGTATTAGACAGGTAAAAAGAACCGATTCCATAACTTGAAAAATCTACAGACTCGTTATAGGAAAAAAATGATGCAAATTATTACACAAAGGTTTTTTTTCTTATCACTTGCCAGCAAAGAATACAGTTTTGCATTGTCACTACCTACCAACCAAGGGCATTGGACTACAAGGTAGGGGTCGCGAAAATGGAAGCTGGGGAATCCCCAGGGACATGACGTCACTCGGTAACCACAGAGACCTTTCACTCATCCTTACATTCATATTCCAGTCTTCCAGTGGTCAAGTTCGCTATATTCTGTTCCGTTTTAGTACGTTGTCAAGTTCGTTCTATTCTGTTTTGTTTATCATTTCTTTTTCAATCCCTTTTTCAATCGCCAGTTTCCCGGCAGCCCCAGAATGGTTATTTGTGCCATTTTTGGTTGCAGCAACCATCAAAGAAATCAAGAAGAACGCGGGATTCAACTGCTCCGGTTCCCAAAGGAGAAAGTTGTTCATGAAAAATTGATTTTCTTGTGCAAAAGGGCTGATACTTTTTCAGTATCAAATACCCGGGTTTGCAGTGTTTAGAGCAACACTTCGATGAAAGTGATTATGAACGGGATTTGAAAAGTGAGCTACTGAACATAACACCTAAACGGAAAAAACTCAAGCCTGATTCAGTACCTCATTTATTTTTACCGATCGCTACAACTACCTTTTCTTCGTCTGGTCAGGATAAAGACGACTGCATGTCAGATCATGGTCGCCGAAAAAGAGCGGAAAAACGAGATCATCAACGACAAGCTGATGAATTGTTGAAAATTTCGGTCTTCCATTCTGATCGAAACTCTAATGGTAATTTAGAAATAGAACCCGAAAGTGAAGCCGGATCACTCCTTGACGGTATAGATGAACGGCCTCAGGAGGAGTTATTTTTGTTTGCTGAAAATAAGAGTTTACGAGAGGAAAATGAGTTGCTTCGGCAGCAACTGAATGAGGCGAAAAGTGAAATTTTGAAACTGAATGAATTTGCTCGAATTCTCGAGAAGAAATATACAGTGTCACAACAGCAGTCGTCATAATCGTCGTCAGCATGTCCTAATGTAAGCATAAAATAAATAAAACTGATTATTGAAAAACTTTGGAGTTGAATGAAACCCTTCAATTAGAAGTAAAAGAGAAAATACTGTTGTGTAGCATGGGGAAAGAAGGGCCTTTAGCGGGTGGGTGGTTACCGAGCTACATCATCACCTCAAGTGTCGCCCCTCGTGACCCCTACCTTGTAGTCTAATATCCTTGCTATCAACTAAGTTTTCGCTTCATAATCGAGTTTATTTAGATGAAATAAAAGCTTCACGCTCCATTCGAAGAAATAAAGAATTCCTTCATTAAGAAATTTGATTACTGGTTGCTAAGGACGCAAAACTGAGTTCAACTCGAAGAAACGAACAGCAATCGCATTTTGGTCAGCTAAAATTTTGAACGGAGATCAGGCCTCGTGTTTCTGATTTATCGTAAGTCTGACCCTTGAGTTCTCATAGGGAGCGAACGGTTTGTCCTACAGAGCTCCGCGTGGTCTCTAAAAATGCAATACTATACAAAATTGGTGAAAAAACAATACCTTTATTTCGGGAGTTTTCGAGCTAGGGCACTTTTGAAAATGTCAACCCTTAATTTTCACCCCTTAGAAGTGACTGACATCAACCAAAAACGGGGCACAACTAGACCTCAAATGGAGCCCATATACCAAATTTCATCAAAATCGGTTCATGGGAACTAAGGAAAGTGCCGCGTACAGCGGACGGACGGAAAATTTTTTATTCGATTTTCGGATTCTATGTACCTACTTTAAAACGTAAACCAACAAATTTTGAAGGAAACATTTTTTTCTTGGTCGATTCCAAAGGTTCTTTATTGAAAATAATAAACCAAAAGAACGAGAATTGCCTGCTAAACTCTCTTGTTATCAGAAATGTGCGAGCCCATATAGTAGTCACGTTAAGTTTTTCTCAAGTTATCAAAAAAACGTGACAAAAAATTATATTAAACTAGCTGAAAAGCCTGCCAAAAGCATACATAAGTACGTGAAAAAAGTTTGACGTCACGGCGTGGAATCGAACCCCGGTTTTCCTGACAATCGGCGATGTCACGAGGGTGGGCGAGGGGTGGGAGTCGCCGACGTGCATACGTACATACATACGGTTGGGGTTTCATGTAATTAGAGATTTGGTGGTTTAACTGGTTTCTACGTGAATGTTGCACTAGTGAAACATTCATGAGTAAAAAACGACTCGCACATTAGGGAGCTGAAGATGGCCACAGACTGAAACTGATCTTCCCAAACATAGGGAAATTCAAAGCTAGAGAGGTCACCTTCTCTCACTTCACATGCACTGTGGAATAACCCATCACAGTTTACCAACAAGGAAACATGGAAGTGACGCAACACCCAATGAAATCACGAGAATAAGGATAGATTATAGTTATAGGGTGTCACCCTTTTGGGCGCACCACCGGGCAGGGTTCGATTCTACAACTAATTTGCAACAAAAAATGTCTCTTAGCAATTGTTTCTTAGAGGCTTCGTTTTCGAGTTATTTCCCTTTAAAATTTTTTTTCGAGTTTTCGACCTTACATCACTAAAATGGCTGTAACTCCCTCAATCGATGAAGTAAATTAAAATTTGATTATATCATTGGAAAGAGCGTCAAATTTTTTATCTCCCTGATGGGGTTTTAAAAAATTTCAAATAAAACGAACGGGTGTAAAATAAGCCAAAAGTAAAAAATTGGTATAGTTTCGAAAATTTTCACTTTTTTCAAAGTATGATTCTCGAAACGTCGTGAACGGAAATTTCCATGCTGTAAGCCTAAAAGTTGCAAGTGAATCCCAGCTTTCTAACGGCGTAGTCATTTTTTTAAAACACCACTTATTCAGTTAGAAAACGACGTTTTTAGGGTAAAAAACGTTCATTTTCGGGTGCAAATCGGCCTTTTTCACCAGAAATGCTTTCCAACTTGATAAATCAGTTGACATGAAATTTTACGTACTTTTTGACGCTGAATCGAATGGTAACACTTTCCGATCTCCTCGACAAACAAAAAGTATTTTTCAAGCCTTTTCCTTTGGGCGAAGGGCTCAATCTCGTTGTTCGTTTTATCCAAAATTGTCATTAAGGGAGGTCTGGGTTATTAATGACTCGCACTCTTCCACTTTGTTGACTTACCTACTACCTAATAATTTATGCCCTCTGTCTTGAAAATATCGTCCCGATCATTTGCGGAAAGCTTTATCTTTTCGATAGATAACAAGTTGGGGGTCGAGGACTCAGTTGTACCCTGTTTAACCCAGAAAGGGCTGGAAAAAGTACTTTTTCTTTGTGGAGGAGATCGGAAAGTGTTACCATTCGATTCAGCGTCAAAAAGTACGTAAAATTTCATGTCAAATGATTTATTAAGTTTGAAAGCATTTCTGGTGAAAAAGGCCGATTTACACCCGAAAATGAACGTTTTCTGCTCTAAAAACGTCGTTTTCTAACTGAATAAGTGGTGTTTTAAAAAAAATGACTGGCTGAAAATGAAAAAAGCTGGGATTCACATGCAACTTTTAGGCTTACAGCATGGAAATTTCCGTTCACGACGTTTCGAGAATCATACTTTGAAAAAAGTGAAAATTTTCGAAACTTTACCAATTTTTTACTTTTTGCTTATTTTACACCCGTTCGTTTCATTTGAAATTTTCTGAAATCCCATCAGGGAGATAGGAAATTTGACGCTCTTTCCAATGATATAATCAAATTTTAATTTACTTCATCGATTGAGGGAGTTACAGCCATTTTAGTGATGTAAGGTCGAAAACTCGAAAAAAATCTTAAAAGTGAAATAACTCGAAAACGATGCCTTTAAGAAGAAATTGCTAAGAGACATTTTTTGTTGCAAATTAGTAGTAGAATCGAACCCTGCCCGGTGGTGCGCCCGAAAGGGTGACACCCTGTAGAGCTGATAGATTTAAGACTGTTGAAATTTCTGGTCTTACCTGGACAACGTGAGAAGTTGCTCAAGGTGAGAAACAGCTTTTTCATGATTACCCAATGTCATGTATATGTGTCCCAGTTCACCATAACATGATGATTTTATTTCAGGATTACTGACTTCGTGTGCCACGGCAAGCCTTTTTTCATAGCATAACATTGCTTGTTCGTAGTTACCCAACCGTTTATGTGCATGTCCTAAGCCTCTGTAAGCTCTTTCAAGATCTCGTCCAGTTTTTAACGTCATTGCGACGGCTAGATGCTGTTCATGGCATTTAATAGCTTCTTCCAGGTCTCCCAAAGCATCATAACAGTCACCCAAATTTCCAAACGCCCTTCCCTGAAAAACATAGAGAATAATTATAACATGAATATCTACTTGCATTCACTTATACTAATTGAATCTCAACATGTACGTCGGTATTTGGAATCTAGTACATGTTACAGCTGGTTAAGATGGCATATAATGAAGAGATGCAAAGTTGTCTAGTCAGTCTGGACTGGAGTATCCCCCTTCCCTCTGTTCCAACATTCTCGAGGATGTGGGCCCAGGGACGTGGCCGGTGGCAGCAGGGACAACAGTGTCATTCCCATTCCACCCAGTGGAGGGGGAAAATCGGAGCTCAATAAATTCCGGAAGTTGGAAAGATTCAATGATTTACTGCTCATTTTACTTCGACAACCTTTTTTGTGAATTTTCAAGGAAAATGAAGCTATTGCAATGGCCTCAAAATTTTTAGAATGGACTTTTTCGAAAAATGTTTACACTGAAATCCGTTTTGGAACATTCTGAAACGATCCCTGAAGTTTTTCCAAAAATCATATACCGGGTGTCCCAGAAGTTATGGTCCATTCTCCGGCATTTGCGTATTTAATTACGTAATAAAATGGTCCCAACGCCATTTTTCATATTTTTTTGTAAAGAATTCAGAAAAAATACTTTTGCGCAAAAAAATTGCGCGCAATTGTGCGCAATTGACACTAACTTTGTTTTTTCAAATGGGAACCCCCATTTTTTATTGCAGACTCAGATTCTACGTCAAATTTCATGAGAAATTCATACCCGCAACCGATGTTTTTCATTGCGCGCAACTGGTACTTTTCGCGCGCAAAGTGACCAGGGTGCGCAAAAGTGGATTTTTTTAAACCCCAAGTGTGGCATATTTTTTTCATTATTTTTGACGCTGAATCACGTGGTGAGGTCCTTTCTTCGATTTCATAGTTAATTTTCCACATTTAGAAGGAAAAATAATGTTTTTGGACTTAATTTTCCCTCCCCCTTTCGCGACACGGGCTGGGGACCGGCTATGACAGGATTAAAAATAAATTCCTCTCATCTAAATTTTAAAAAATGTTGGAAAGTAGGTCGGTACTACTTTAATGTAAAAAAAATCAATAAGCTTTTTTAATTTCATCATTACTATATTAGTTTTTTATTACTACTTTTTTCGGAGATTTTGTAACTTTCAATTTTTTTTTTTGAAAATTTTGAGATGAGAAGCTTTTTGATTTTTTTTAAACATTAAAGTAGGTAAGTACCTACTTACTTTCCAATATTTTTTTTAAATTTAGAAGTGAGGAATTTATTTTTAATCTAGCCAGGTCCCCACCCAGTATTGCGGAAGGGGGAGGGAAAATAAAGTCCAAAAACATTATTTTTCCTTCTAAATTTGGAAAAATAACGATGAAATCGAAGAAAGGACCTCACCACGTGATTTAGCGTCAAAAATAATTAAAAAAATGTGCCACACTTGGGGTTAAAAAAAATTCACTTTTGCGCACCCTGGTCACTTTGCACGCAAAAAGTACCAGTTGCTCGCAATGAAAAAAATCGATTCGGGTATGAATTTCTCATGAAATTTGACGTAGAATCTGAATCTGCAATAAAAAATGGGGGTTCCCATTTGAAAAAACAAAGTTAGTGTCAATTGCGCACAATTGCTCGCAATTGTTTTGCGCAAAAGTATTTTTCCTGAATTCTTTACAAAAAAATATGAAAAATGGCGTTGGGCCCATTGTTTTACGTAATTAAATACGGAAATGCCGGAGGGTGGACCATAACTTCTGGGACACCCGGTATATATTTGTGTGTGTGTAACTTGAGTAATTGTTTAGACATTTTTTTTTTAGTTTTTGCAAAAATGTTCGTAACAACAAACCATAGGTCAAGTTCGTTAACCAGCAATTTTGGACAATCCAAAGTGGTCCAAAATTCAAAAAAAGTCCAAAAAATGGGGTTTTCCGTTTTTTGTGGTTATTACCTTCAAAATCATGGTAATATATGGTATATTCGGATTCAACACAAAATTTCTGATATCAATGCGTTTTTCAAAAATGAAAATTGTCCAAAATTAAGAAAAGTATGTATCTATTTATATATATAATGAATAAGTGCGTATATTTTGTAGCAGTTCCGCGAACTGCTACGCGGAATAGGCCTGAGGAGGCGTCGCTACTCTCCTAGACTGGGAACGAGCTCGGCATTCAGTCACTTTCCTGCCTTGCTCCTGGTAAGTGATCTCTTCACACATTTTAATATTTTGCGGTTTCCTTTGATACCCAAAATCCATTCTCATTTCATTTCGGACCTCATATACTATTAAAGATTTAATCGATATAAACCACACTCCGTTTTGTTATTGAACCATACCCAATTCATATCTATATTATAATTATTTAATTAATAAAATAAAATTACATTTTGAATCATTGGGTAGAAATACGAGCTGGTTATTCCATCAGAATATTTCCAACTCTATTTCAATTTGTTGTACCCAGAAATGCAGTAGCCGTGTGGGTACTCTATGAGTTCGTAGAGACGAGTAGAACATGAATATGGACTCATAAGATCTTCAAAGCATACCCAGTGCATACAGTATGTTGGTATGGTATAGTGAAAATCGAAAAAACCCAACAATAGCCGTGTGGGTACTCTATGAGTCTGTGGAGACGAAGAGAACATGAATATGTACTCCTAACATCTTCAAAGCATACCCAGTGCATAAAGTATGTTGGTATGGTAGGTATACTGAAAATCGAGAAAAAAAAAACAAAAATAGCCATGTGGGTACGCTATGAGTTTTTGGAGACGAGTAGAACGTGAATATGGACTCCTAACATCTTCAAAGCATACCCGGTGCATACAGTATGATGGTATGCTATACTGAAAATCGAAAAAACCAAGAATCGTGTAAAAAAAAGGCTTTCTAAAAGAAATTGCAACACCATTGTTCCTTTTCTTAGCCATACCTTCAACTGAATGATTTCTTTGAAAATTCGCTCATTAATTCATGTTGCATGAATGGACTTTTTTTAATGCGCGCAACCCGCTCAAAGATGTACAACCCATTTTGTGCCAAAATTGAGATGAAGGTAGACCTCAAGTGTGGCACATCACTTAGCACTATTTTTCTATGCTTAATCGCGTGGTGAAATCCCTTTCTTGATTTGATTTCATCTTACCAAATTTACAACCGAAATAGTCACTTTTTGAGGTGGAAGTCATCGATTTTCTTATGAAGGGTAATGAATCAACCCCAATGAAGTGTAAAAAAAAACTGTAAAATTTATAAAATAGTGTCAGAGGAGTAATAATTTGTGAAGGAAACGATACTCGGAAAAGATTCCACGGAAAATCGATGATTTACTCCTCAACAAGTGACTTTTTCTGCTGTAAATGCAGTAAAATGAAACGAAATCAAGAAAAGGATATCACCACGAGATTCAGCGTAGAAAAACAGTGCTAAGTGATGTGCCACACTTGAGGTCTATCTTCATTTCAATTGTGGCACAATCCCTGGGTTGTGCATCTTTGAGCGCTCGCTGAGTGGGTTGCGCGCATTAAAAGAGTCGCGCATGCGCGACGCGCGAAAATGTGATGTTCGAATTCTTTGCAAAAAAATAAGGCGAGATTACTTCGACAAGTTTTTTGATTTTCACACAAATAACGGAAATAGAAAGGGTGGTCCGTTACCTACTTATGAAACACCCTGTATTCGAGTTCCTATCTGAGGAAGAATCTACTAACTTACATTCCCTGAGTTAATAGAAAAAAAAAATCATGTTTTTTAAGTAATAAAAAATTACATGTCAGAAAAGTTCCTCACTTTATCAACAAGAGCTGTTGGAATAGATAACTGTTCCAGAGTTGCTAACTGTTGCTCCAAGAAACCAATAGCATCCTCGTAGTGTCCCATGTTCAGTCTGGCGATTCCAAGATTTCCAAATGCCTGTGCCTCAACAACGCTCTCTCGAAGCTCTTTAGCACGATCCAATTGTTCTTCATAACATTTGATAGCGTTCGTATAATTTCCCAGTGACATATGGACAGCACCAAGGTTTCCGTGTGCTCGACATTCACCTTTCAGATCACTCATTTCTTGACGTACAGTAAGTTCCTGAAATATTTTACCATTAGATTTTGGTTGAGATGTGGCTCCACAAATCAAGACGTCATTTATTGGCTAGGAACTACTTGTTACGCCCAGACGTTGTAATACTGATTACTTAAGATCACTTTGAATGAACGAACACATTATAAAGCGTGCACATGTTAAGGACCGCAAAACTTCAGGAGTCGTTTCTACAACTAATTTTAAGAAGTGTCCTATGACTATTTTGTTTCACTCCACAAAATCCGAGTAATTTCAATTTCAAGATTTTTAGTTTTTTCGCCCTCAAGCCATAAAAATGACCGTAACTACCTTAATCACTTACTTGCAAATTCAAACCTGACTACTCTATTGGAAAGGGCGTCAAATTTCCCTTTTTCTAGTGCCTATAAAAAATATTTTTGAGATTGAAAAATAAACTTGCGCATATGCAGGGTGTCCCATGTTAAGGACCGAAAAACTTCGGGAGTCGATTCTACAACTAATTTTAGTAAGAAAGTGTCTCCTAGCAATTTTTCGTTAGACGCTTAGTTTCCGAGTTATTTCAATTTAAAGATTTTTTTCGTGTTTTCGACCTTAAGCCATAAAAATGACCATAACTCGCTTAATTTAAGAGCAATTCAAAATCTAATTACACCGTTGGATAGGGCGTTAAATTTACCATCTTTCTAGTGGTTATACAAAAATTTTTGTAAGGTCGTGATGGGTGAAAAATCAACTCGTAAAGTCATTTTTGTAAAATTGTCAAAATGTCCTACTTTTTCTTTTGATTGTTAAGGTTTTACTTCCACATGATTTTTCACGTACCTCTACGTCAAAAACTGCGCAAAGATCTCAGCTTTCTAATGGTATAATTTTAAAAAATTTTTCTCCGCTAATTATGGGTGAAAAATACGTTTGAATGCTAAAAAACGTGGTTGCGCGCATGGAAATCAAGGTTTCTGGTTCGTAGGGCCTCGGGCAGGTTCGACGAATCAGGGGTGAAATTCTTCGTCATTTTCAACACTATTAGACTGATTCCATCACCGTTGGTATGTGAAAGCTCAGTATTGAATTTTGGTAGGTCTGAATCTTTTTTATTTTTTTATTTACTTGGTATTTATGCACGAATTAAATGTTCAATTCTCGCAACTTTCTCGATTGTAGGAAAAAAGAGATATCTCATAAATAATAGCGTGTAGATGTGGAATAAAAAATAAAGATAAATAATGATATTTTAGAGAAAGTAAAAATCATATTTATGAACAAAAATAATCTTTATCTTCATCGAAGTACGTTACTGACTAAACATAAATTAGATAATAAATTATCCTCTACTCCGTCTTTGACTTCGTTTGTCATTCGTCCGGATACCTGTAAACACAAAGCAAAGTTTTTTACAGCCAAGTAGAAAATAATCGAGGAGTGCCAAAATTTGAAGCAGTGGTCATCATATTACCGATTCAGAGTAAGTGCTCAATGTGATCTCCTCCTTCTTTAATACTATCGGTAATATGATGACCTCAGCTTCAAATTTTGGCACTCCTCAATTATTTTCTACTTGGCTGTAAAAAACTTTGCTTTGTGTTTACGGGTATCCAGACGAATGACAAACGAAGTCAAAGACGGAGTAGAGGATAATTTATTCTCATTTATGTTTAGTCAGTAACGTACTTCGATGAAGATAAAGATTATTTTTGTTCATAAATATCATTTTTACTTTCTCTAAAATATCATTTTTTATCTTTATTTTTTATTCCACATCTACACGCTATTATTTATGAGATATCTCTGATTTCATACAATCGAGAAAGTTTGCGAGAATTAACATTCAGTTCGTGCATAAATACCAAGTGAATAAAAAAAAAAAAAAAGATTCGGACCTACCAAAATTCAATACTGAGCTTTCACATACCAACGGTGATGGAATCAGTCTAATAGTGTTGAAAATGACGAAGAATTTCACCCCTAATTCGTCGAACCTGCCCGAGGCCCTACGAACCAGAAAACCTTGATTTCCATGAGCGCAACCACGTTTTTTAGCATTCAAACGTATTTTTCACCCATAATTAGCCGAGTAAAATTTTTAAAAATTATACCATTAGAAAGCTGAGATCTTTGCGCAGTTTTTGACGTAGAGGTACGTGAAAAATCATGTGGAAGTAAAACCTTAACAATCAAAAGAAAAAGTAGGACATTTTGACAATTTTACAAAAATGACTTTACGAGTTGATTTTTCACCCATCACGACCTTACAAAATTTTTTGTATAACCACTAGAAAGATGGTAAATTTAACGCCCTATCCAACGGTGTAATTAGATTTTGAATTGCTCGTAAATTAAGCGAGTTATGGTCATTTTTATGGCTTAAGGTCGAAAACACGAAAAAAATCTTTAAATTGAAATAACTCGGAAACTAAGCGTCTAACGAAAAATTGCTAGGAGACACTTTCTTACTAAAATTAGTTGTAGAATCGACTCCCGAAGTTTTTCGGTCCTTAACATGGGACACCCTGTATAGGTACCAAAAAAATTCAATGCGATAAAAACCAGATTTTAGGTAATCAAATAGTATCAGTAATGGGGACCATTTGAATCAGCGTTGAAAATAATGTAGAATTCCTCCCCTAATTTTTGGACCTACCCAAGTCCTAAGGACCAAAAAACATTGAGTTTCATAATCAGAACCACATTTTTTCGGTTATTCCACTTATTTTGCTCCCCTAATTAGCGGGATAAAATTAAAACTAATCATACCATTGGAAAGCTAAGATCTTACCGCAGTTTTGGAGTTGAAGTACCTACGTGAAAAACCTTGCGGAAGTAAAACCCTAACTACCAAAAAAAAAAAAACATGAGATTTTACCAAATTGACAAAAATTACTTTACAAGTTGATTTTTCACCATTGAGGACCCCCTTTTTTGTAGGCACTAGAAAGATGAGAAATTTTCCTTTCCAACAGAATAATCACATTTGAATTTGCATGTAAATTAAGGTAATTATTTATTTTATGGCTGACGGGTAAACACAAACAAATCTTTTAAGTGAAATAACTCGGATTAGTGGAGTAAAACAAAACTATTATAGGACACTTTCTTACCTAAATTAGTTGTAGAAATGACACCTGATTTTTTCCAGTCCCTACGATGGGACACCCTGTTTATATAGCAATTTGACTTTTGAAAAGCTTTCAGAACCAACCTGCGTGTGGAATGCCAATGCTTTGTCATAGCATTTGAGAAGTCTATTAGCAAGTCCCAAATTTCCATATGCAGAAGCCTCGAGGGATCTATCACGTCCCTGCCTCGCGAAACTCAATTGTCTTTGATACATTTTAATGGCTTCTTCAACGTCGCCCATTTTCATCAAGATATCCCCGATGTTTCCAATAGCTCTGAATTTTCCAGTTAGATTCTTAGTCATGTGAGCAATAGCTGCAATTACATTTTAATTAAAACAGACAGCGATAACAGGATAGCATGTAAATACATTCATAGGACAACAAAATTAAATCGAAATTAAACGAAAAAATGTTGAAAAAAACGATATATCGAAAGTGAAACATGATCCAGTTGCCCGATCTCATAAGTCTGACACCCTTATTTCAATGACCTCAATGATATTCAATCCAAGAACTATTTTTTAACGACCTTTCAAAGTCGTCTAACAAACGACTTAGAGTTTCTTTCCAAAAGAAGGATGGATGAACAGAGAGAAATTTCTATACGAGGATTGGAGTAGATGAGTTTACAAACCCTAACTTGTGAAGGAAGTATGAAAGGATGAACAGTGAGAAATTTCTCTACGGGGACAGGAGTAGATGAGTGGACAACCCCTAATTTGTGAAGGAAATTCATGAAAACAGGGGACCTTTTGGGCAACTCTCCCACTATTGACAGTCTCAATGGTATAGAAAATCTTGACACACCCAGAATGATGGTTGAAAAATACATTGCCTACATAAAATAGGACAGATACAACTCACCTAAAAAGTATTTCTGACAATCCAAAGCAGTCTCATGATTGCCAAGAGCAAAATGGGCAAGTCCTAGATTACAGTATGCTCTACCCATGTTCATTTTGTCTTGGAGATCCTTAGCAAGAGCCAAATCTTGATCGTAGTATCTAACTGCTTCTCTGTAGTTATTCAGGCAATAGTGGGCATATCCCAGGAAATGACAAGCTTTGGCTTCTCCTTCCACATCATGTAATTCCTTAAATAAGTACAATACGTATAGATAAATAAAATGTAAACGGAATTCATCAACTATAATTTGAATTGGTTATTATTATTGAATTAAACGTATGTTATTTATTACTTTTATAGAAATTAAAAACCCTGTACCTTACCTGTGATAACATTAGGTAGTTCTCATAATAAGGAACAGCTTGAGCAAACTCAGCCCTAGAGCTATGGCAATTTCCCAAATTCAACAGAGCACAAGCTTCTCCAGCCGTGTCCTTGAGCTCTCTAGCTATATTTAGATGTGCCCGATAGTGAAATAAAGCCATTTCATGAGCACCGAGCGCTTGATATGCTACTGCCAAATTTCCATGGGTAGAAGCTTCTGAGCTTCGATCCTTCACTTCTTTAGATATCATCAACTCCTGTTTATGATATTTAATTGCCTGCAATGAGATATTGGAGGATATAATACAGTAAATATATTACATAATACCAATTCTATGAATATAAACAACAACAAAATAAATAAAACTACGCCACCTTTCTTTCTGAACAGGATGTATAGTGGCCGTGACATTGATTTTGTAAGGCATATTGCACCAGTTCTCCTACTTCCTTGTCTCCCCATTTGCGCCCCGTGGTCCCTTTTGGGACGTCAAACCCGGTTCGTCTTAAAATAATCTACACTTCCCCGTGCATGTCCGAACATGTTCCTGCCTGTCCTAACATGTTCTTTAGATCCTCCCGTACACCTAAGGGGGGTTGTTCATCCGTTCAGTCTTCTTCAGTCTTCCGTGGAGATCATCAAATATGGACAACGTTAATGACCTCGACACCCTACGAGATTTATTGGCATAAGTACCAAAATGATTTTATTATCTTTCATTTTCATTTCTTCTTATATTCTCAGATAGTATCAGCATAGAATTATGGCGTTGTTCTGTAGAAATTTTGCTTTCCCGATCCTCTAGGTACCACAAACTTCCAGTGGTCCCATATGGGCATATGGAGCGGTTTGGCCACCTGTGTTTTTTTGGATAGGAAAGGCGGTCAAAATCGTTCAAAACTTAGCATTTTTAATTTTAAAAAAAGTTATATCAAACACATTTTAAAGTAAGTCAGGAACATAGGTATATAGAGTTTACAAAATATCACATGTAAAAGGTAACTAGAAAAAAATGTACTTGGAGAACGTCAAACACGGTGAAATGGAAGAAAACAGTCGACGCAAATGCCCACGCCACATTTTTCGCACATGTATCTCGATCTCGTTGAACATGTTTCCAGTGCACATCGCCACCTGCGTTCATTAGGTATTTTTTGAATCAGATGATTGATGTTGTCGTATCTGGAAGTAGCCGAGAATCGAGAGCGCGTGCTAGTATTAGGTCCAGGACGAAGTTTGGGTGTTGAGTAGGTGGTCAGTAAGCTTGTGGCTATTTCTCAGCGGAATTGCAGCTGGGTAATTTTTTTATGCTGCCGATAAATAGCCACAAGCTTACTGACCACCTACTCAACACCCAAACTTCGTCCTGGACCTAATACTAGCACGCGCTCTCGATTCTCGGCTACTTCCAGATACGACAACATCAATCATCTAATTCAAAAAATACCTAATGAACGCAGGTGGCGATGTGCACTGGAAACACGTTCATCGAGATCGAGATACATGTGCGAAAAATGTGGCGTGGGCATTTGCGTCGACTGTTTTCTTCCATTTCACAGTGTTTGACGTTCTCCAAGTACATTTTTTTCTAGTTACCTTTCACATGTGATATTTTGTAAACTCAATATACCTATGTTCCTGACTTACTTTAAAATGTGTTTGATATAAATTTTTTTAAATTAAAAATGCTAAGTTTTGAACGATTTTGAACGCCTTTCTTATCCCAAAAAACACAGGTGGCCAAACCGCCCCGTGTGCCCTTATGGGACCACTGGTTTTCAAAGCTTCTGCGCACGTGCGTGCGCGATGGAATTTTTTCAATATTTTTCCCATGCTTTAGACATACTAATTGACCATCTCTACGATTTTCGTAACAAAATTTGAAAAAAAATTAATTGGTTGCCTGTAAAGTCGGTATACGGGCGAAAGTTTTATTACGTGACAACGACTTTGAGTGGTAAAATAATTTTAATGTTAATATTCATTCATATAGTAGGAAGAAGGATAATATTATTATTATAATAAATTTTTTTATTATAATAAAAAATTGTATGCAGGCGCCTAAATAGAAGCGCAAGACATGAACCGGTGTGTATGCTCTCTCTCGCTCTGTCTCTCTCGCTCTTAGGCGGAAGAGAGAAAGAGCGAGAGAAGTGAAAGGGACGCGTGCCTCTCACTCGCTCTCATTGTGAGCGCATAACGTGAGCGGGGTTTCTTGAAGTGTCACCCGGCAAACCAATTTATAAGACGTTGTCACGTCAAAATTACGGGCGTCAATAGGTTAATAGGGTGTGCGCCTTGGTAGGAAAAACTGTTTATCGTTATTTTTAATCCAAACTAGACCTCATTCTGAGAATTTTGGTACCATCCGTGACCTTCTAGCGTTAGTAGATCTTTTCCTATGAATTTTTAAAGTTTCGGCCGTTTATGACGTCACAGTGGGCTGGGGGGTCCCGCCCAGGCGAGAGGGGCGCGTGACGTCATAATCGGTCGAAACTTTGAAAAATCATAGAAACAGATCTACTCACGCTAGAAGGTCGCGGTTGGCGCCAAAATTCTCAGGATGTAGTCTACTTTCGATTAAAAATCTAAAAAAAATCAAGGCGCACCCCCCATTAATCAAACCCTACTAGGATAGTTAGTACCTACTAGGTAAGCACTTCCTATTTAGAGAGGCAGCAAGATAATTTATATAGTATCCCTTCACTACGCCGCCAGCGCCTGTTAAACCTCCAAGGGTCGAGCTTGGAGGTCACCCATGCCACTGCTGTTCTTGATTTTGTCAGGCAGGAGTTAGCAAGACAGAGCAACACCAACCATCTGCTCCAGAACCCAGTTTGTCTGCTGAGTCAGTAAATGGTAGATGATTCTGACAGGCCTCGAAAACCTCATTTCTTCCCAACGGGTGGAATGGGCTTTGAAGCTAGCCTTTATCGTGAAGGAATACAGTTTCTCATATTAGTATTCTGTTGTTTGATTTCATTTTTCTACTTCTCGTGAAGTTCGTCAAAGGACTTCTGAAGAAGTTGAAAAACTTGAAATCATCACGCCTTAATTCTTCAAAAAGAGCATAGAATGTTCCCGTGATACATCTGCTTTGATTGATAAGATGAATGTAAAAATCCGCTGAGTCTGCGAACACCTTCTACCGATAATCGGCCGATTTTTTACCGGTGTGTGTGCAACTAGCCTTAGCTCCAACACTAAATCATCTCTATCATACCATAGAGTCTCTATAGACGTCCAAATATACTCCATCTCAAACAACTAGCTCTCAGATGGACACGAACGTATCAAACATGGAAAACGAAAACATGGACATATCAAAATTAAACCATGCTGAAAATTGTTTGATATTGGATCAAGGTAATACCTGTTCATAGTAAGCCATAGCACTGTGGGCATTGCCAATGTTCCCATAAGCTCTTCCCATACCAGCTTTGTCGTTGAGGGCTCTTGCAATGCTGAGGTGTGCTTGGTGGAGTTTGAGGGCAGCATCGTGTTCTCCTAGAAGCTGGTAAACAATACCCAAATTCGAGCAGGCTCTACCTTCCCCCAATCGATCCTTCATGCATAATGCTACCTCAAGCTGCTTCTCATGCCACTTCTTAGCCTGTGAACAAGAGTTTCAAAATTCAAAGAGATGACGATCCAGCTTTCATGGTAGCATTGATTTCAGGCAGCTGCTAGAAAGTAACTCCTATAAATGATAATTTGTTAAAGTACCTGATGGTAATCACCGGCGCATCTAGCAGCATGTCCAAGGCCAGCAAATGCTCTGGCTTCTACCGCTTTATCGCCTAGTTCTTGGGCAATTTTCAATACATTTTCATGATATATGATTGCTTGAGAAAAGTTTCGACGGTAGTGATGAGAAGATCCAAGATTACTGTAAGCACGAGCTTCTTCAACCTGGAAACAATGAATAGAGAATGAATTCTCTTATCGTTATTACCAAATTAAAAATGTTCGTAAATTTTGCACAATTAGGTATGTTCATCTTAAATCTACTAGTAGAGAACTTGAATAAAACAGAAGTAGGATTGAGAACGTACAGCATTTCCTAGACGCCTGGCTAATCTGAGGTGTTGCGTGTGACAATCAACAGCACTTTCAAATTCGCCCATAGCAAGATAAACTGCACCAACGTTCCCAATCTCACGAGCTTCTTGAAGTCGGTCACCCATCTGTTTCACAAGCTGAACGCACTGTTTATGGGATGCTAGGGCGTTGGGAAAGTCACCAATTGCTGTGTACACATGTCCTGGAAAATAACAAGACAATATTTATGCTCATTCAATTATCCTATAGCTTTAGTGTGATTCATTCATTCATTTGATTATTAGTTATGGACAAATGACTCTGCGAATGTTTAGAAAAATGTTTGAACCACAAACAGACTTACTTACCTAAACTTGTAAGAGCTGAAGCTGCCGCTTGTGTATCTTTGCATTTCATGGCCAACACGAGTTGGTAACGATGTGAAGTCAATGCTTCTCTGTAGCTCCCTTTGCTGAAATATGCAGACCCTAAATTGCCATGAGCTCTGCATTCTCCGCTGGTGTCACCAAGTGATTTGGCAACAGTTAGATCTTGTTGCATGTAATTGATGGCCTGAAAATAAAATCGAGTTAAGTTAATCTGTATTCAGGATCAGTGATGCCATTCACGATAGGAACAGAACCAAACGCTTAGGTATTACAATATTTAATGAGTTGAGATGTCGAGTAATTCTTGTACCTTATCCAGGGAGTTGAGAGCCCAATAAGCAGAAGACAGAGCAGAGAATACGGACCCTCTAAGCTTTAGGCTACATGTACCAATCTTGAGGGCAGACTCCAGGACGACTACAGCTGGGGAGTACTGGCCAGCGCCTAACAGTTCTTGCCCGACCACCGAAATGATCACGAAAGCACAAGAATCAAGTCTCATGGCCTGAAGTTGTTTGAAAGTAGGTTCCAGAGCATCTGAAATCACACAAACGATGTAAGACTCAACTCCTTTCTCTTAGAAAAGCATTCAGGGTACAGGAAAGTTCCTATTTAGGGATCTTACCGCTAACAAAAAAAAAATGAATTGGTTCTGCTTTTTTTCATACAACCTATAAGTTCATTAGAGAGCAAACGGTTGGTACTACAGTGCTCCGGGTGGTCTAGTTAAATTCTAAAATATGAAAGCTATTCAAAACATACCACTTAATTGAAAGTTTTTAAGCTAGGGATCTTGTAAATGTCATCCGCAATTTTATTACAAGTCAAGCACACAACTGGACCATAAATCGAACCTGTCACCATATTTCGTCAATTTTGGTCCATTGTAACTAAGGAAAGTGTCGCTTGCGAGCAAATTGTTTGCATTAAATAAACATTAACAAAATGTTTCTTCTTATCATGAGAGTTTTAAATCAAGAAAACCATATTATCTCCTTGATGAGGATCATGGTAGTTTGGGCAATAGCAAACGGACCATTGGGGTTTGGAAATGGATTTTCTGGTCACAAACCTCTCAAAGGTGATTTTAAGGATGCTTCTACGAGACCAGCCAACAGATGTGTAGACTTTGGATCTTGCGCCAAACCAGAACTGAAAACCGCGAGAGCATCTCCATGTCTTCCAAGGCATTGAAGCGCAACGCCTTGTCTGTAGTGGGCCTGCAACGATACACCAGAACTAGTAGAATAAAACAAACAAATAAATCACCATGTAGGTATTTCTTGATAAATTAAGCCCAACATACGGAATCCACTTTCAGAACAACTGAAAGTAAGTATGTAAACATAATAATATACAAACAATTCTTTGGAACCTAGAATAATTTTAAAATAGTAAGTGGAGTAAATTTAAGAAATAATAAACGTAGGTAGAGACCCAACCTATCCGAGATTAAATAAACCATAATGGGGTATTTCAGTCAAATTTTTTTTCAAAAGAGTATGGCTTAGGAATAACGGTAATTGGGTCTGTTCGTCGAGAAAATGTTTTTAAAAAATCGGAGAAGCTAAGGGAAGTTGAAGATTTGAATGGTGTGACGTAGCTAGCCAACTGTCTTTGAAAAAAGTATCCATGCACAGAGAAGAGATTAAACCCTTGGAGGACTTCTTGGATACTACAAAATACTACTCACACACGCGCGTGGCATAAGTGTGTGTGCATTAAGGGAGGCCCGCCTCTTTTTCAAACGTGTGATCTCTTTAATTAATTTTTGTACCACATTTTATAGTTTCATTGGGCTTAAACTTGGAGTATAGAGGTTTTCAAGGGTGCTGAATCCAAATTTGAGGTCAAAAACCTGAATTTCCGACCCACCGAAATACCCCATTAGAAGATAGGAATAAAATCACTCGCGATGAGATTGTGGAAATCCATTTTAATAAAACGGAGATGAGTAGTACGTTGCCTATTTCCACGAAAATAATGAGTTACAAGTTAAATCGATTTTGTTGGTTAGGTCATCATCAGTAACAAACAATAATTTATTATTAGTTACTCAACTCCGTTTTATTACAATTAGAAGAACCTGCATGTGTGCCCACCACCACCATGACCAGTTGCAATTTCTTCCTTGATAAAAAGTACTTCCAATTACCTTTGGCCAATTGGGATTCAGCTCTCGGGCTTTTGCAGCGTCCTGTAGGGCCTGCGTGAACTGCCCCATTTTTACATAGGCCGCAGACCTATTGGAGTACAATATGTGATTCGTCGGGTCGAGCTGTAAGGCATCGCTGTACAAGGCCACCGCTTTGGCATAGTGGCCGGCTTGACAGGCCTGATTTGACTGTCGCACCTTTTCAATGAAGATCGCTTTACTTGCAGCTGGCAGTTGAGAAGTGCCTTCAGGCTCAACCTACATCCAATCAAAGCAATATTAGCATTAATAACAAGATTTGGCGCACTTCATCCCCAGCAAATTCAATTAGCCTACGAACATACAGAAAAAGGCAGAAATGGGAAGGCCGTACCTCGGTAGTCAACATGAACAATTAATGGTGACAACAAATACCTGTGGATACCAACCAATAGGGCTATGCAGAATAAGAATGGGTAATATTATGTAGGTAACGACCTAATTTAATATAAGTCACATACATCGGGTAAGTGATGTAGTACACATTTAAACTACATTTTAATTATACTATTTTTTATGCTAATTTTTAATGCTGATTGCTCGATTTATGTTACTTTTGACACGTGATCCCGATCCGATTTTTGGAAAATTCAATTTCTTTTGGGAACTTTAAAATAAAATTCATCATAGATATTGATTCTTATAATTCATTTAATGAATGGGGTATTTCAGTCAATTTTTAAAAATTTCTTTTTTTCAAAAGAGTATGGCTCAGGAATAACAGTAATCAGGTCTGTTCGGCGAGAAAATGTTTTTAAAAAATCAGAGAAGCTAAGGAAAGTTGAAGATTTGAATGGTGTGACATAGCTAGCCAACTGTCTTTGAAAAAGTATCCATGCACAGAGAAGAGATGAAACCCTTGGAGGACCTCTTGGATACTACAAAATACTACTCACACACGCGCACGGCGTAGTGTGTGTGCATTTATGGCAGCCCGCCTTTTTTTCAAACGTGTGATCTCTTTAATTAATTTTTCTACCACATTTTGGTAGAATTGGGCTTAAAGTTGGAGTATATAGGTTTTCAAGGGTGCTGAATCCAAATTTGAGGTCAAAAACCTGAATTTCCGACCCACCGAAATACCCCATTATAAGAATCAATATCTCGATTCCTGAGGGCCGATAATATCCCGACGAAAAGATAACATCTTTGATGAATATAAATTATGAAATGATAGTATTATTATCTTTTCATCGGGATTGTTTTATTTGATCTGAACTAATTCAGATTTGAGGAATTTCAACTATGGCCTTGCAAAATACTACTTGGAGAACTAGAAAAATATTATTAATACAGGTACCAATCGACAGAGAGCAACCTGTAATCTCCGTTTTAGGCCAAAATGAGTTTTTTTCAATACCTAATGTGTGTACGTTGAAGAACACGCGTGTGAATCTGTTATTTCTCGCTGTAATGTGCGCTGGAATCGCTAGAGAACTTCCAGATGAGTTCTTGATGAGAACTTATTTAGAAAAAAAATGGTAATGAACCCCATGCCCAACAGAGCAATCTAAAACACCAAGAACTGATGTCAATCACCACCTACACCAAAAACGCACGTGATCGAAACGAGCGTTTGAAATCATAAACGAAAATGAGGAATTTCACCGAATTCTGTTTGCATTTTTTCCTGAATAGTTAATGGTGTGGGAAGGATGAAAATCCGGTTGATTTTGGAAAACAAGTCTCCTGTTATTTTTGGGAGACATTCAAAATGTATGATTTCAAAAAATAACCGGGAAAATGGACCTCTTCAACGCGAAGCGGAAACGCTCGCTGATTGGCTGTTTGGATTGCCATCCCCTGCCCTTGTTGCCCGATGGAACGACGAAATTGTGTTATCTAAGAGGAAAGTTATCAAACAAAAACAGGGGAAACCTCATTTTTCTATTTTTTTTTCTCTTCTGTTCTTCGATTTCGATCTTTACTGGTTTTGTGAAATGTTGCCTCTGAGGACTATACTAAGTGAGATTTCACGATCTCAGAGCTTCAAGCGGCAGTACATGAACTATTGCTGGTTGACGTCATCCTCCCGGGTTTTTTTTAACGTGAAATTTTCTACACTGTTTTGTTTATTCGTAAATTAGGAGGTACGGGCTGAAAGTTTGCCGTCGATGGTTTTTCGAGCTGAATCCGATTTTGGGGTCAAAAATAGGAAATTCCGACATGGTGAAATTCCTCATTGCGAATTTGCGATCTTTTCGACTCGATACGTCGATAATATATAAATTGAGTGTGTACTCAATATCATAATTGATCGCGTATCGAGTCTAAAAGATCGCAATTTTCTATTACCTTATCTGGAGAGATTGAATTTTTGAACTTGATTAATGATTTGACACACGAACTTACAATAACATTGGATTGTACGTCAAAGATCAGTATTTGCACACCTCTACTATTACCATTTCTACATACGCTAATAGTAGAAAATTTAAACGAAGTGGTTACATTATTATGCAATTTAGGGAGAGAGATATTGTAGTTAGGGTTTTATCATATTATAATAAGTGGGCAGGTAAAAATGTAAGTGAACAACCATTTCAGGATGAAATTTCGACCGACTGCCACTCTATTTTAAAGGCTCATTATTATCATTTAAAATAATAGCCAAAATTTAAAACCAGAAAGAAAATGAGCTGAAAACTGCAATCCATGCAATTTTCTAGGGGGCACAGAAAGCATATTCGGATCATTTAGAATTATTTGAACAACTTGGTTATTTTGTTAATACCAACCTAGATAATAAATTAATATTGACGATGAGATACAAAAAAATTAAATTAATTCAATACCTAAGTCAGTACTACGTAGTCTACCAACAATTATTCCAAATAATTATACTACATGAGCAATATTAATTGAATAGGTATATCATGAGTAATTCAATAGGAAAGCCAACAATACGAGATGGGAAAGGTAATATTATATTAAATGAGTTTGAGCGATAATATGTATGTTAATTCATACCTAACTACCACTTGACCAACCATTGAAATCACCGCAGTTGCCTCACACAAAGAGCTTCTGGTGAAGTGATTTGAAAAGGATGAAGTGATCAATTAGGTGCCTACCTACACATTATTAGACATGTACAGGGAAATAATAACACGTAAGAAATTGTTGTACGAAACATCTATAGAAATGAAGTCAGATAGGTAGTTAATTGTAATGGTCTTACCTCGGATAGGTCCCGCTGCGACATCCTGTATTCCTAGTTGACATTTCGCCAAATATGGTGAAATGTGGAATGAAGAATCTAATGATACTGCAAATAAAGACTTGGAGGCCGTAATCCATCAGTTCCAATCATTTTAACAAAAACTTAATAAAACACGAAGAGTAGTAGGAATGTTGACGCTAAGATGGAATAAAAATTAGTGAACATGTACTTGTTCAATTCTTTGTTGAGAATAATCAAGTACTTGTGAAAATACGATGAAACATTTGACTGGATGAACTACAATCACTGTTTACAATTTCGCGAAACAGGTCGGAAAGGTGAACCAACGTCAGAACTTCACAGGAAACAGCGATAAACGACAGCCCATCAACTCTTTGTGACCTCCATCATCATGCAGCAAGGCATGGGGGCACATTCCACAGGTGAAGCCATCTTGGAATGCACCATCGTAAAATTGAAAACATGCCGGTCTTTACTCTGGATACCTCTGGTGGCCGGAAAGCATGGAGGTAGAGCTCCATGTTCACAGAACAAGATTCTCATGGATGCAGCTCCATGGAGGCAGAGCATGGAGAGAGAAAGCATGGAGGTTGAGCTCCATGTTCACAGAACAAGGTTCTCATGGATAAAGCTCCATGGAGGTAGAGCATGGAGGTGAAGCTCCATGTTCACAGAACAAGATTCTCATGGATTGAGCTCCATGGAGAGAGAAAGCATGGAGGTAGAGCTCCATGTTCACAGAACAAGATTCTCATGGATATGTAACAGAGACAAGTTAAATGAAAGGTGAAACCACAGAATACCTACTGGGAGAAACTAACCCAAGCGCTCCCTACTATACTACTACTAATACTTCTACAAGTACCTCGGTACTTGTAGCTTGGTAATCTCTAAAAGAGATGAGCATCGATGATCGATACAATCGAACTATCGATGTTTTCACCATCGATATTTTAGAACCGATGTTTTCACAATCGATGGTTTTAACCCTCGAGTAGTCGCGTGTGCGGCTATTTGGCCGCATTTTTGAAAAAAATAGGCTGGTTTTTCTATATTCATACTATATTGCGCAATAGCCGATGAGTACCTTCAAGTTGCTGTTCAAGAAGCTAGACTGCGCTAGGCTCGGACTTCAAGACACGCGTAGGGTACCTAAGTTCAGTACCAAAGTTGAAGTCGTCCATCAACCTCGTTTTTGCGGCCACGTTTCTAATATTTTCTTTTGTGAAAAGTGTTGTGGTATGTGCACCATTTTCCAGTAAAGAACAAGTCATTTTTGTTTATAATACATCTGAAATACGAGAGAAAATCAAGAGGCAAATATTGGCAGGAAATATTGGCTGTTTCATACAACTTGTACCATAGGTATGAAAGAAGAACTTTCTAAATTTTGATGTTATTCTAGTTGACTTTGTGGAATTTGTTGAGTAATAAATTTATCGTTTAATTGAAAATTGGTTTCTTATGTGTACCCTGCGTATCTTTTACATGAAGAATATATGCGTATACACTTTACACAACGGAAATTCGACGAGTTACGAAGTGCGGCCAGTTTGCCGCCACGCGCTCAGTTATGTGTTTTTAAAACACGCGACTGCTCGAGGGTTAACCAATGTTTCACCACGCACTTCTTTCAAAATCCTCTTTCAATGTCCTCTTTGGATTTTCAGAGGTTTAAGTCTCCTACAAAGTTCCATATGAAGAGTTATTATCAATAACAAAATTTGTTATTAATATTAATATTTAATATTAAGTAAAAAATAAATTTTCTATTTTTTTTTTTTTTAATTTCAATTTTTTGACATTTTGGCCCGTATGTATGAAGTATTAATTATTTAATGAATTTAGAAATTTTTTGTGAGAGGAGAAAATGAACACTCACACAGATTAAGCGCCCCCTTAAGTCAATTTGCATTTTTGATAGTGTCGAATCTTTCCGTTATCGTTGTAATATTATTTCATCAGTATCAAACTCAAATATGCAGGTGTTTGGTTGTCGTTCTCTAATCGTTCAGAAGGTAGGAAGGCAATCTGTTCTGTTTAACACATTCAGTGCGGCCGTCCCGGATCCGGGACGGCAGCTACCCTCCAGCCATGCGTCTGTCCCGGATCCGAGCCACTTACCCTTTTGTTGTTATCGGCCAGTATAAGGTTCACTCACTGCTTCAATCGAATTTGTTTTCATCTGTAGGCGGGCTGGAGAGTCTCTGAAGTGTAAAAATAACCTCAGTTTCAATGTTCACCAACTAACAACGCATTTTCCTACATCTACAATGCCAAATGATGTGACTAAACGCGAGAACTTGAATCAGGCTGGCTGGAAGTTCCCCGATCAATGGTCCGCAGTGAATGTGTTAACTGTCCAATGCTGTATTGGGACAAATCTTCAAACATTCAAATAATTCAGGGGGAGAGAATACGACAAAAGTGTATGATATTTCGATATTGAGTTGAATCCCGTTTTAACCTTGAAAAGGTTTTAGCGATGGGACCCCCCGCCGAAAAGCGACAGGAAAGTAGCGCTATAGATAAAGAGGGAGAAAGATAAAGAGGGAGAGGGAGCAAAAACCTTTTCAAGGTATGTCACATTTTAGCCATTAGGCTCTAAGCAGAAATCATCCGGGGGTGCAGGGGGCGAAGCCCTCACCGAGGCGCGCAGCGCCGAGTTTTATCGTAGTATATTCATTTAATGAAAAATTCGTCACTGAGTTTTTTATGTTTGACCTGAACTGACCAGTGGTTTCACTGAAATTTGTATCATGCAAATTGCAACGATTACAATAGATACTTGATCTATCAAGGTAATCAATATCTTTATTACCACACTAGGTCAAAGAAGTACCGATACTATCGAAAACCATCTGTGAGCCCCTGCTCACTGAAACTAGCAAGGTGAAGGGGCTGGGGTAGGTTTACACCTCCCTTTCTGAACCCCAAGATGCCGCCCCCACAGAGCCACCTGTGGCGAAGGACTGCAGAGGGGTAATCTGGGCCAGCTCTACAGGGGCGTGGTCCGCCCCCCTACGATGAGGATGCCGAAAACCACCAGAGGCGTCCGAACCCTACTTCAACCACGACTGCTGGGGGTGGAACAAACCACAAATGACTACCTCAGCAGCAGAGCTTCAGCCGAACCCGAATGGCAGCCTGATTGGTCGGGAAGGCTATGGATGACGTCACGAATGGGAGGGGGAACCCCTCGAGATCCAGCGGCCTGCGGCAGCCATCACACCTTCCCCAGAGCTCGACGAGTACGTTACAGCAGAAAGTCACCCCCCTGTTAACTGCGTGACAAGTACGTTCCGGCCGAAAGTCTTCCCTGTCCCCCTTCTCAAGAGTCAGCGCGAGAGTACTAACCCCCTGAACTGGCGAGTCGTATTCCCCAAAACCCCCTCTATTCGGAATCTACTTCATCCGACTGGAGAACTTCAATCAACCTCATCAAGACCATTGAGGATACCTTCGGGCCCAACACGTGAGTGCACAAACTAAATTGTCCTAATTCATTTTGGCCAAAATAGTTAGGCAGGTGAAAACAAACAGTGTAGACGTAAAATTGAACTAAGAGAATTTGGTAAAGATTTGAGCATTGTAAAATTGATAAGAGTAGAACACAAACTATACTAGTCAAACACGGAGAACACAGTAAAGACACAGCATTGAAATTGTATTGAGAAAGAACCTTGAAGGTATTGTTTGCAAAGATTAACTGTTTTCTGACCATTTTTATTGTCATTTTTTAATATCCATTTTGATTTAACTTGTATAAACTGTAATTGCGCCCTTCAGGCTTGAACCTTTTCCAGTTAACCTTACCATACTGCATCTCTTGTAATAAACATTCTTACCTGGTATTTTACTCCATTTCTGTCGTTATAGTTGAGTTCACCCTGCATCAGATCAGCTTCAGTAATTAGGGGTAAAATAAAACAACTCAGGTTTAATACATTCTTTAATTCATTTCAGACCCATCAGGTCGTGTCCTTAGGACACATTTTCTAGAAAGAACACATCCTCGTGGTCTTTTGGGTTACTTGTGTCTTAGACACAAGGGACACAGAGGACACGAAGGACACGCCCTTCTGGCACAGGACACACTTGGAGGTCCGAGGTAAAACGAAACACCCTTCAGGTTTAACAGCATTATATTTATTATTCAAACAACCCAGGAGTCAATACCTTCGAAGAGCTACCATACTTCACAGGTAATCACAATTTATTATCCTAAAATTAACGTAGATTTAAGTTGTTTCGGTCTTTTCTTGACTTCCCCATTTCACAGTCAAACACAAAGTAGTTTCCCTTCAGGAACCTACTCAGTTGCTACTTGGACTAGGTAACTAAATTCTTTTGTCAACTTTTACCTAGACAAGTAGACTTACAAATTGGTGGCAGTGTTGGAACTTGTCCTCAGCACTGGCATCCGGTTTGCCAAGTCAAGTAAAGCAGCGGCTTACACATCGATGGTTGACTTCGATAGTTTATTCGATGGTGATTATCGATAGTTTCCAAACGATGCTCATCCTTACTACCTACCCCATATCATACTTGAAACTCAACAAATTCCGAAAAGTCTAAACAGCGTTGAACTACCCGAGGTTCTTGGTGGGGTTCAATTCATGGACCTAGTATCCATTCGTTTTATCCGTGTGACGTCACACAGATGGATGTAGGAAGAAGAAGATGAAGAAGAAGAAGAAGACGACTAATCTCGCTGAAAGGCGGCCATGTCTACTCCCTTGTAAACAAAGAAGGTTTTTCATCATGCCAATCCGTGCGGTTATTAGTTGCTCTTCTCGTCCCGGAATCGGTATTTAATTTTTTGGTTTGCCAAAAGTGATTAGAAACAGTGTGGAAAGACAAGAGAACTTTCCGAAAAAAGAAGGATATCAGCCTTTTGGCGTCGCTGCTTCCCAGCATTCCTAACAACCATGATTTTCGATGAACTGACACTTTTATAACCAGCTTCAAATTATCTAGTTCCACTTGTGTTGTCGTTCGACACCCGTATCGTGTGTGTTGAGGTTGTGCTTTCATTTGTACAACAGTTTTATTTTTTCATCAGTACATCAGTTTGTTTCCCCGGGAAATATCACGTTTTTCACCTCTCAAAACCAGTGTCTAGTTCCACTTGTGTTTTGTGCTGTCGTTCGTCTCTCGTATCCCGAGTTGTGGTTCTCAATTTCAGCTTTCATTTGTACAAGTTTTCTTTTTCATCAGTTAGGTATTTGTTTGTTTCCCCGGGAAATATCATGTTGTTCACCTCTCGAAACCAATGCTCATCACGAAAATTCTGTAATCTTCACATCAAGTTCATGGTGTAGGTACTACCTATTGTTAATTCTGTGCGAATTGTATATTGTTTCAATGTACAATGAAATTTCTGAATAAATTCCGTGTTTTTCATTGAATGTTGTACATTATTCCATTATATCAACACACCTAACTACAGATCTACAATAAACAGACGATGGGAGTCAGCTCACGTAAGTAGGTACCATTTAGGGTTTCAAGGAAAGAAGTTACAATAGTTATGAAGTTTACCTTTGAAAAATACCTTCTTTTCTAATAATGGTAGGGATGTGGTTCATTATGGATATCTGCATTTAGTTGTTGCGTCTATAAGTTCGTGTATCAATCGTAGTACGATTGATCTGTACTACTTCCCTGTTTGTGAAAGTCTGTATGTGCGTGGTAGGTAGAAACAAAACACTTGGTCTAAATTATCTAAAGATATGTTGTTGGACAACTAATGAACCAGTAGATAGGTAGCTACTGAATAATCGGTAGTTATTACTTAGATGAGACCCAAAAAAATACATTGAGAACTCTGGAAAATCTAGGTTTGTGGTGTTCACTAGGTACTTTCTAAAGGCGAATACGATCAACCATCAGTAGGCAGGAACGTTTTATATTGCAATCTAAGGTCAGATTGGGATGTAAATAGGCACTTGTCTCTGGTACTCTATGTGAGTAGGTATCTATTATCTATCAACACACCTAACTACAGATCTACAATAAATAGAATATCAGTTCACATAAGTAGGTACAATTTGAGGTTTCAAGAAAAGAAGTTCGTAGGTGCAACATTTATGACATTTACCTTTGAAAAATACCGTCTTTAGCAGTTAGTTGTCTGTAAGTTCGTATATCTATCGTAGTAGGTTTGATCTGTACTTCCTTGTTTGTGAAAGTCTGTACGTCCGTGACAGGTAGAAACAAAACACCTCCTCTAAACTATCCAGAGATATGTTGTTGGACAAACGATGAACAAGGAAACAGAGAGCCACTGCAAAATCGGTAGTTGTTATGTTTGAGACCCAAAAAAATGCAGTAAGAACGCTGGAAAATCTGGGTTTCTGGTGTTCACTAGGTACTTTCTAAAGGTGAATACGATCAAAATCATCAAAAGGTAGGAAGGTTTCATATCACAATGTAGGGTCAGAAAAGGATGTAAATAGGCACTTGTCTCCAGTTCTCCATGTAAATAGGTATCCAAGTAGTAATGCGTTTGTTCAATGTGACGAACGAATATTCAAATTTTCATTCTGAAAAACTTATTTCGAGAGTTTTTAATTGACACTAATGTTTGTGTCAGCCTGGTTTGCTTGTTAGCATGACAGTTGACACCTGTCATGTCCCTGTTCTTTGTGTCAAGACCCAGTGTCTGTATCAGCTGTTTGCAATCTGATCGCTACTTACGATTACATAATTGCTTTAAAAGAATAGAAAGAAGAAAATAATGAATATACCTACCACTATCATTCCGTTTGCATACCAAGAAATAGGACCTATTTGGTATGTAAACATAATGACTTTGTTGACAGCGAGTCAAAATGGCGCCCTTTCACGACCAGCTGATCGGGTAAGCTGAGAAGGTTAGGTTTGATAACCTAAGGTAGGTTAAATTGAGTCTCACGGATATCACCCATAGGTTACATTAGGGATGTCCGATACTTCAAAAGTATCGATATAATATCGTATCGATACATCTAGAAAGTATCAAAAAGTATCGATGCGATACTTTAAAAAAGTATCGATATTTTGAAGTATCGATACTTTTCGATACTTTTACAAAAACGTGTGAAAATGCCTTTTATGTTTCTCTCTATCAGTGTGACATCTCTCTATCGCGAGGATAATAATTAATATAGAATGAAAAAACCAATAAATGACTCATTTTTTTAATTTAGGCACTTGTTTTCTTATTGCACTTGGTTGGGTTAACATTTTGGTGGTCCTTCCTAGATGATGGAGGACACCAGGTGTAGAATCCATGATCCATGTAGGAATGAGGAGTATCCATAGGGACAGCTGGTTTTCGATCGTTCGATGTGTTCGATTAGTTAGTTAGAAAATAAAGTATTTCGATCAGATTCAATTGCGTGCGTGTTTATTATTTTCAATCACAAGTTACAACAATTTGGCGACAAGGATAAACAGCATTGACCGGAAGAATTCAGAAGATTTTGATCGAGGTAGTAAGTCAAAATACGGAACTTTTCAACGCCGTTTTCAACACCGTTTCCGACTACGATTCAGGTAACCTCAACTGTTTTCTTCTGGCAGTTTTCACTCGAATCTATTCATTTCGTCAACTTTCTACTTACAATTATGGACGAAACACAATTTCAAACGTTCATACTAGCTTTCCAAGAACAGCAGAAACTGTTGTTGGAGGCGATTTCAAAACAAAATCAACCTCAACCTACCACTTCGTCTACATCAAGTCAACGCACTACACCTGCGATCCTAAACATGTCTTTGATTCAACCTTTCGACAGTTTTGACTCAAAAAAGGAATCTTTCAAGTATTACCGTCAAAGATACGAAAACTATGCTAAAATGAAAAACGTTTTCGCGTTCAAGGACCAATGTGCCCAACTGCTTCTAAACTCGATTGGTGCTTCAAATTACAACATGCTAGCGGCCCTAGTTGTACCCAAAAACCCGTCGGAACTTTCTTATGACGAAATAGTGCAACATTTCGAAAATCATTTGTGTCCTAAAAGGAACATCATGGTCGCGCAGCATCATTTTCTATCTGCTCACCAACAGGAAAATCAATCGATTTCCGATTTTATCACGGAACTTCGACGACGTTCCATGGATTGTGAGTTCGTTTCCCCGTGCGAGTGTCAGATTTCACTGACGGACGTTTTTCTCCGTGCACAGTTTCTACGTGGACTTAAAGACAATTCAATCCGCGAATTTATCCTTCAATCTGGCGAACTTCAATTTGATGAAATCGTCAAAAAGGCTATTGCACTGGAGTCATCAAAACTCAACAGTCGCGAAATTTCTGTGCCTGCTTCAAATTCAAGTTCTGAGTCAACCAACAAAATTTCACATCAGCGCTCGTCCTCGCGTGATTTCAATCGTTCCAGACGCCGAAACCGATCACTTTCGCGTAATCGAAAATCAATTGATTTCAACAAATTGGGATTAAATGACCAATGTATCAGGTGCGGTAGGAATAACCACGTTGTCAAGGACTGTAGAACTGATCCGAAAGTACTGAAATGTTCTTTATGTAAGAAAACGGGTCATGTAAAATCAGTGTGTATTCGATCTCTCGTAGATAAAAACAAACAGTCAAATTCCAGCGACCATTCAACAAAATACATTACTGACGAAGATTCAGACACTTCTGACCAGTATGGTATCAACAATATCGTCGATATATTCCAGAACAAAAAACCTGGTTCTGACTCTGACAAGTACTTTATCTCTGTCAAAATTGAGGGTAGGAATCAAACTCTAGAAGTTGACTCTGGAGCAGGGTATACGTTTTTGCCTCGTGACCAGTTTCACAAACTCAACCTACCCAAGAAATTACAAAATTCTAAAATTGCTTTTCGATCCTACACAGGCAATGTTTTTCAGCCAGATGGTAAAGTCCAAGTTTCCGTTGAGTACAATGGTAGAAAATCGACTGAAGAACTTTACGTTGTTCCTGAAGAGTATGATGCCCTTCTTGGACGCATATGGATCCGTCACCTAGGTATAAACCTCCAGGACATCGATAGTCAATCCTCTCATCCAGGACGTCTCCATGTGAACCATATCGAGTACACCATGGAAAATCTTATGTCAAGGTATCCTCAAGTTTTCGAGCAACGAGTTGGTTGCATTCCTGGTGTTCAAGTGTCTCTTCATTTGCGAGAGGGGACCAAACCTGTATTTTTCAGAGAACCCGATGTTCCATACGCCCTTCGAGAGAAGGTGGATCAAGAACTTGACACACTCGAAGCTCAAGGTATCATCTCTAAGGTTACTACATGTGACTGGGGTTCACCCCTTGTGGTGATACCTAAAGCAGACAATTCTGTCCGCTTGTGTGTGGACTACAAAATTGGAGTCAATCGACAGTTAGTTAATTCTAACTATCCAATTAAACGTGTCGAGGAAATTCTAAACAGCCTCAAAAATTCGAAATATTTTTGTCGCCTTGACTTGTTCAAGGCCTACTTACATGTACCAGTCGACGCTGAAAGTGCAAAAATTCAAACCCTGTCCACACATAAGGGGACCTACCTAATGAATCGATTATCTTTTGGTATAAAGACAGCCCCAAGTGAATTTAATCGAATAATTGATCAGGTGCTTAGGGGAGTACCTAAGACAATGTCCTACTATGATGACATCATCTGTCATGGAACTACACTAGAAGAGTGTTATAAAAATCTCGATCTCTGTCTACAGCGTCTTCAAAAATATGATTTACACCTAAATAAATCGAAATGCTCTTTGTTCCAGGAGAAAATTGAGTATCTTGGATACATTGTTCAATTCAACACAATTTCAAAATCACCTGAAAAAGTACGAGCGATTGTAGACATGCCAAGACCGTCCAATAAGGACGAAATTCGACAGTTTTTGGGGATGGTAACTTATTACGCCCGTTTTTTACCCAACCATTCAACCATGACTTATCCTCTCAGACGTTTATTGAAACAGGGTGCCAAATTCAAGTGGGATGCGTCTTGTGAATCCTCATTTATCAAATTGAAAAGTGAACTGGCTAGTGAGCGTACCCTCACGCCGTATGATCCTGATCTACCAGTAATTCTGGCATGTGATGCTAGTCCTGTAGGAGTAGCAGGTGTTCTATCACATGTAATTGACAATGAAGAAAGACCCATAGCTTTTGCTTCAAGGTCATTGACCCAAGCTGAAGTCAACTATTCCCAGCTGGACCGCGAAGCCCTCGCAATTGTGTTTTCGGTAGACCATTTTTTCAACTATCTTTATGGTCGACAGTTTCAACTTGTAACAGACAATCGTCCTCTAACGAGAATTTTCCACCAGCATTCTAAAATTCCAGCTATGACTTCTGGCCGTTTATTGAGATATGCAGCTTTTCTCTCCGCATTTGACTACGAAGTCGTTTTTAAAAGTGGAGCTCGCAATAGTAATGCTGATTGCCTGTCCAGGGCTCCTATAACATCAAAATCCACTTCAAGTGACATGATGATCAATAAGGAAGTCACTCGTGTTTGCATGGCTTCTATCAATCACATATCTACGGATAAACTAACCGCTGAGAACATCAAAGAAGCCAGTACCACTGATGAACAACTTTCCAAGATTATCGAGAATCTGAAGGAAAGCCCGGACGAATCTCAAGAATTCACCCTTGACAGTGGAATTTTGTTCAAAGGTCAGCGTGTAGTCATACCAAAAAGCCTTCAAAAACTAGTGTTAAACGAACTTCATCAAACCCATATTGGGATTAGTAAAATGAAACAGTTAGCGAGAAAGTATGTTTACTGGAAAAATGTGGACAAGGACATTGAACTTTTGTGTTCATCATGTGAATCATGTGCCAGGAAACAAACCAGTCCTCCAAAAGCCGAAATACACCCATGGGAAGAACCTCAAGACAATTGGGAAAGAATCCATATGGACTTCGCCGGCCCTGTTGACGGCAAGCATCTTTTAGTGGTCGTTGATGCCAAGTCCAAATGGCTTGAGGTGAGAATTTCCAACGATGCTCCTACTTCTGCTAAAACTATTCAACTTTTGGAGAATATCTTTTCATTCCATGGATTGCCAAAAATTCTGGTTTCGGATAATGCCAAGATTTTTGTGAGTGACACTTTCCAAACATTCTGCACTTCAAACGGAATCCTGCAACGATTTAGTGCCCCAGGTCACCCAGCGACTAATGGCCTCGCGGAACGTAACGTACGGACTCTTAAAACTCGACTCATGACCATGGAGAATGAGCCACTATCTCTCCAAGAAAAACTTTTGAAAATCATGCAGGTTTCCAGAGCAACGCCACTTTCAAACGGGAAATCACCTGCAGAGCTGTATTTTGGTAGACCAATGCGAATTCGTTTGGATGCTATCAAGCCAAACAAGGAGATAGGTCTTCCACACACTCCAGTAGCAGGAACAAGGACGCTCAATGTTGGAGACCGTGTCCAATCGAGGTACTACTCCAACTCCAAAACAACCTGGCGTTTTGGCACAGTAATACAAAAACTTGGTCTGCTTCATTATATGGTCAAACTAGATGATGGCTACACATACAAGCGCCACATTGATCAGCTCCGACGAACTAATGTACTGAAGAAGGGTGTACAGTTTGCTCCTGAGATAGAGATTCCTCAGGATGATCGACCTCCAGCCACTATGGATCTAGTTGTTTTGCCAGATGCTAACGAAGGAACAAACCCAACTAGAATCGAGGCTCTTCCTACGACTGAACAAGAGGCACACAATAATCCTCCTGAGACTGGAACAACAGAGGCCCCTACTCTTAGACGATCTGGAAGACAGCATCGGACGCCGCAGTATCTTAATGATTACATCCATTAAATTCCATTAACATACAATTCATTGAAAAAAAAAAATTGTATTTTTTTCATGTTCTTAAAATTACTAAATTCTTAATGTTTTTCAAATATGTGGGGGAGAACTGTAGAATCCATGATCCATGTAGGAATGAGGAGTATCCATAGGGACAGCTGGTTTTCGATCGTTCGATGTGTTCGATTAGTTAGTTAGAAAATAAAGTATTTCGATCAGATTCAATTGCGTGCGTGTTTATTATTTTCAATCACAAGTTACAACACCAGGTTATCATAATATGATAATATGATTATGGTCTGTTCTGAGAGGCAGTCCTGAACAGTTCGGAGGGGCTTGGAGGAGCCTGAAGGAGTTTGGAGGAGCCCATTCACCTCTATCCCCTCCCCTTTCCGAACTGTTCCGGACTGCCTCACCGAACAGACCCATAGAGAGCTGGAGGAACATCATCTTTGTTTAGTTTGTTGAAGTGGTTGGTCTCCCAACAATCTACGTGGAGAAAGAGGTACCTACTAAAATTTGAGACTTTCATCTAATGTGAGAGATAAAAAATAGATAGCATTTTGATCTAATGTGAGAGGTAAAAAAGTATCCCCTCCGATACTGGAAAAAAAGTATCGATACTACGATATATATCAGGAAAAAAAAGTATCGATATGTATCGATACTTTTTTTTGAAAAGTATCGATACTTTTAAGTATCGATACTTTTGGGACATCCCTAGGTTACATCCTAGGATACTAGGTCCATGGGTTCAATTCTAGGTGGGCAGGATAACTTGAATTTGTTATGGAAGTAGTATATAGTTCCATGGAGTTCACAGGTGTCTTCCATGTCCTCTGACGTCACAGATCTTGTTTATACCGAATGAACAGACCTTCTTCTTGCAAGTCTTGGGTGCCTGCAGCTGTTAGCTTAGAAAACCTTTCCGATTTCAAGTGGCAAGTGATATCTTACTTCGGGGCACAATCCGAAATTCGTTGTTATACTGCATTTTTTAAATGTAGAGTTGCGCTTGTTTCCGTGAACTTGACTTTTTATGTTGTTGAAGTGTTCGAGATGTCAATTATTCCTAGTGTTGCTTGATAACTACTGGAATTCATGGACGAAGGAAGACTGAAATGAATGGTGCTCTTAGGACCTACCCAGCAGCAAACAATGATGCCCAAAATATCGGAATCCCAAGATGAAGATACAATTTGCCAAAACTTTATAGTTAATGCCGATAACGGATTGAGTGCCTCTTATATATCGTGTGAATAATATGGGTAGTGAAGTTTGTTAATTTGGGATCGGAGCCCTCAGGATCGGTGCTATGAGTTCACCTGGTACACAATGTCTTTGCCAAGAACTAGATCCTTACTGAACAATACCGTATCCTGCAATATATCACCCAAGGAAGGGTTTATGGATGTTCCTGAGGTTAGTACGCCTTTGAAATCTAATACGCTAGACGATATAACTCACAATGCCAAAATCGTCAATGGAAATCTCTCAAAGTTACCGAGCACGAATCTATCCAACAGCCAAAATCAGACCTCGATCCACAACTCGGCCGAGTTGAACGGCCTGAATCAGCACGCACAACAAGTTAAAAATGGTAATAACGCAGCGAGAACGACTCAAAAGAGACGGGGACCAATCGGACCGAATATAGCTTTACGGTATTACAGCTCTATACTTACTACATACGAACTTCACGAAATACAAAACTACCCTGAAATATATTTTATTGGCCATAAAGCTAAAAAACGGGCTGGAATTATTGGTGGGCCCAATAATTCAAATTACGACAATGAGAATGGTTCGTACATTCATATTATTCACGACCATGTGGCGTACAGGTATGAAGTTCTAAAAGTAATCGGTAAAGGTAGTTTCGGGCAAGTGGTGAAGGCCTACGACCACAAAACGCAAGACTTTTGTGCCCTAAAGATGGTCAGGAACGAGAAAAGATTCCACAGACAAGCTCAAGAAGAAATACGCATCCTCGAACATTTGAGGAAACAGGACAAAGATAATACTATGAATATTATTCACATTTTCGACAACTTCACGTTCAGGAACCATATATGCATAACTTTTGAGCTTCTGTCTTTAAACCTGTACGAGCTGATAAAGAAGAACAAATTTCAAGGTTTTAGTCTACAGTTGGTTCGTAGATTTTCACATTCTCTACTTCAGTGTTTGGACGCTTTGTACAGGAACAAAATCATTCATTGTGATATGAAACCAGAGAACGTTTTGATCAAGCAGCCTGGCAGGAGTGGCATCAAGGTAATATAACATTATACTTTGTTTGAGTACGTTGCAAAAAAATTAGGTAGTTGAAAAAAAAACAGTACTCTATTGATCTTTCAGAAGTTTTTTTTTCGAAATTATTCCTAGGCTATCTAAGATCCTCTATATCTTTGCTGCACTAGATTAAGCTGTGGCATCCATGAAATGGCCTGGCACCTAAGACGGAACACACATTTTTTAGCTCCTAGTTTTATCAAAAGTTTACTTGTACTTCGTTGTTTTACTTTCGATTACATTAAATGTATTTTTTTTAATGTAAATTTTGCATGCATGGTGGGGCTTATATTTATGTCAAATGAATAATTTAATTGAATGAATGAAAGGATCTGGTGATTCAATATTAAAACTTCACTAGCCCCTTATGTTGAATCATCAAAAATTAACTTCCCTCGACCGGGGATCGATCTCCTATCATTCTGATTCTGAATCTGAGCTCCTACCACTTGAGCTAAGGAAGTGAATGGACAGAAATGCGAAGAGGTCGCTGATCACAACATCCCCCCCCCCCCCATTAAGAAATCTTAGGTACTCTGTTACCTAGTCAGGGAGGTGAGAGGCAGCTTTGGCTGGCGTTTTCCAACCCAGTGAGAACATGCTATTTTTGACTGGCTTCGGAGTTTTTGTTATTGTTCCTTATTGACAGGGCGAGGGATCTGCTGACCTCAACGTTTGTCCGAATAGGCGGTGGTTCGACTCGTGTCTTGGGAGGGAGTTGTTTTGATGACCCAATCTTAATGAATTGTTGTTTCTCTGAAAAATGCTGAGGAGACCATCCGGGTCTGGTGTGACTGCGCCACAATGTTGAATCATCAAAAATTAACTTCCCTCGACCGGGGATCGATCTCCTATCGTTACGATTCTGAATCGGAGCTCCTACCACATGAGCTAAGGAAGTGAATGGACAGAAATGCGAAGAGGTCGCTGATCACAACACTTACAACCTCCATGTATACACTACTCTCATTGTACATGAGTGGTATACCTTCAAAACTATTCATACGTAATAATGATTATTAATGATTGTAGTGATTCTCTCTACTAATCCGAAACCTGAAAAATTTACAATGAGGTCTGCACATGAATTTTTAAAAACAATTTTAGTGTTAGAGAAGTTAGAGTTGAATAGGAACCTATTATTGGGAGAACTCCCAACTCCCCCTTACTTGTTATATTACTTTTTTCATCCCATCTTATTAAAAATTTGACAATTGCTAGAATTCCTATTAAATAAGTATGTATAATGATGAATTTTACCGAATTCTTTTGCATTTTTCCTGAATAGTTAATGGTGTGGGAAGGATGAAAATCCGGTGGATTTTGGAAAATAAGTCTCCTGTTATTTTTGGGAGACATTCAAAATTTATGATTTCAAAAAATAACCGGGAAAGCGGACCTCTTCAACGTGAAGCAGAAACGCTCGCTGATTGGCTGTTTGGATCGCCATCCCCTCCCATTGTTGCCCGATGGAACGACAAAATCGTGTTATTTAAGAGGAAAGTTATCAAACAAAAACAGAAAAACCTCATTTTTCTATTTTTTTCTCTTCTGTTCTTCGATTTCGATCTTTACTGGTTTTGTGAAATGTTGCCTCCGAGGACTATACGAAGTGAGATTTCACGATCTCAGCGCTTGAAGCGGCCATACATGAACGATTGCTGGTTGATGTCATCCTCCCGGGTTTTTTTTTCGTTCATATTTTCTACACTGTTTTGTTGATTCGTAAATTAGGAGTACGGGCTGAAAGTTCGTCGTAGGGGTTTTTCGAGGTGCTGAATCCTCATTATAACTTCGGGGTCAAAACAACCAACGCAGATAAAGGTGGGGAAAAAAAGGATAAGGATCCAAATGTGAGAACAAGAATGATTGACTTTGGATTTTCACACTCTGTAATGGGGTATTTCGGTGGGTCTGAAATTCAGGTTTTTGACCTCAAATTTGGATTCAGCACCCTTGAAAACCTATATACTCCAAATTTAAGCCCAATGATACTATAACATGTGGTAGAAAAATTAATTAAAGAGACCACACGTTTGAAAAAAAAGTGGGCCTCCCTTAACGCACACACCCTAATGCCGCGTGTGTGTGTGAGTAGTATTTTGTAGTATCCAAGAGGTCCTCCAAGGGTTTCATCTCTTCTCTGTGCATGGATACTTTTTTCAAAGACAGTTGGCTAGCTATGTCACACCATTCAAATCTTCAACTTCCCTTAGCTTCTCTGGTTTTTTAAAAACATTTTCTCAACGAACAGACCCGATTACCGTTATTCCTGAGCCATACTCTTTTGAAAATTTTTTTTTGAAAATTGACTGAAATACCCCATTCCTACACTACTTCTAGATGCGAGTACCAGAAGGGCCAAAATGTAAATTGAGGGTTGTGAGAGACTCACATGATGAAGTGAGTCTCTCATCATCTCTCATGATGACGTGAGTGTGTTGTTGATGTCATGCAAACCTCACCGCCAAAATGAGGAATTTCACCGATTTCTGTTTGCATTTTTCCTGAATAGTTAATGGTGTGGGATAGATGAAAATCGGGCTGATTTTGGAAAATAAGTCTCCTGTTATTTTTGGGAGACAATCAAAATTTTTAATTTCAAAACTAACCAGGAAAACAGACGTGCAGCGAGAACGCTCCCTGATTGGGCTGTTCGGATCGCCGTCTCCTCCCAGTGTTACCCATTGGGACGACAAAATCGTGTTTTCTAAAAGAAAAGTTATCAAACAAAAACAGGGGAAACCTAATTTTCCCCATCTCGCTTTTTCTATTTTTTTCTTCAGTTTTTCGATTTCGAACTTTACTGTTTCATGAAATTTTGCATCTGGGGACTATGAATGAAATATTCAAATGAATGAAATATTCAAGCGGCCATAAATAAACTATTCCAGGATGACGTCATTTTCCTGGTTTTTTAAACATTCGTATTTTCTACACTGTTTTGTTTATTCGTAAATTAGGAAGTTCGGGCTGAAAGTTTGAATCCGATTTTGGGGTCAAAAATAGTGAAATTCCTCTTTTCAAACCATCCAATTTGCAAATTTTGTTGACACACCCACGAACAATTTCTTGTGACGCCGAGCAGTGTAACAAGTCAGAGCATCTCAAATAATATAATGAGGAATTTCACCATGTCGGAATATCCTATTTTTGACCCCAAAATCGGATTCTGCACCTCGAAAAACCCCCTAAGGCAAACTTTCAGCCCGAACTTCCTAATTTACGAATAAACAAAACAGTGTAGAAAATACGAATGTTTAAAAAAACCGGGAAAATGACGTCATCCTGGAATAGTTCATTTATGGCCGCTTGAGGCGCTGAGATCGAGAAATCTATAGTCCCCAGATGCAAAATTTCACGAAACAGTAAAGTTTGAAATCGAAAAACTGAAGAAAAAACTAGAAAAAGCAAGATGGGGAAAATTAGGTTTCCCCTATTTTTGTTTGATAACTTTTCTCTTAGAAAACACGATTTCGTCGTCCCAATGGGCAACACTGGGAGGAGACGGCGATCCGAACAGCCCAATCAGCGAGCGTTCCCACTTCACGTCCGTTTTCCCGGTTAGTTTTGAAATCAAAAATTTTGATTGTCTCCCAAAAATAACAGGAGACTTATTTTCCGAAATCAGCCCGATTTTCATCTATCCCACGCCATTAACTATTCAGGAAAAATCCAAACAGAATTCGGTGAAATTCCTCATTAATGATGTTTTTGCGATGCTGGTTCTCACGTGTTCGCATTCATTAAACATCTCTCTTATACACATCAACATATGTGTAAGTACCTATTTAAACCTGGTAGTTTAATAATTTTTTTATTTTTTATTTCAGGTGATTGACTTTGGTTCTAGCTGTTATGCAAATCAACGAGTTTACACTTACATCCAGTCACGCTTTTATCGAGCCCCAGAAGTAATCCTTGGTGCCAGGTATGGAATGCCCATCGATATGTGGAGTTTGGGTTGTATCTTGGCTGAGCTCCTCACTGGTTTCCCCTTACTACCAGGCGAAGATGAAGCAGATCAACTGGCCTGTATAATCGAGTTACTGGGGATGCCTCCACAAAAACTTCTCGATGCGTCAAAGAAAACGAAAACGTTTATTAGTTCTAAGGGTTACCCTAGATACTGCAAAGCTACTACTCTACCTGATGGAAGTACTGTGCTGAGTGGTGGTGTGTCAAGGAGAGGGAAGCACCGAGGGCCCCCAGGTTCAGTTGAACTGAGACACGCTTTAAAGGGCTGTGACGACCCCTTGTTCATCGATTTTGTAAGACGATGTTTAGATTGGGACCCTGAAACCCGTATGACTCCTGGAGCCGCTTTACGACATGGTTGGTTGCGAAGAAGGCTTCCTAGACTCCCCACTGCAGATTCCCATTCAGTTGGTGTAAGAACTCCAACCAATTCGTCGACCTCCACTACAAATTTGAATACTGTGAACACGAATACCTTGGGTGCGACAAACAAATTTCGTGTGCAACTCTCTGATGACCGAGCAAGCACCATCCATTCGAGGCATACCAACGTTCCCAGTAAGCTACCACAAATATCGAATAACTCTATTAATTGGACGTAGCGTTTTGGTACATTGTTTTGGTTCTTCCTTTGCTCAATTTTATAATATTTTCGACTTCATCTGTTGAGGGTATTTTTTTACGATTCACTTTTATTTGTTTATGCGACTCACTTTTTTAATCTTTTAATTAAATTCGAAGCTGTATGAAACGATTTTTACTACTATAAAATTTTCAATTTCTAAACATGAGTTATGCTGGTCCCAGTCTTGAAGTCAATCAGCCGAACACTCATGTGGATGGCTGAATTCTCTTTTCCGTTTGATGATGAAATTATTTTGTTTTCCTGTTTGATTTGGTAAACTCATAAAATTGAATCAAAATTAATTGTTCACACTTTAGGTACAAAATTACCTATTTTGTGACTACCGCATTTGCTTTATGTTTTTCAGTTTGTATTTTGTTGCATTGCATTTTTTTTACTTTGATTGACGTCAGGTGTGATGGCGATGAGATCCAAAGATATGATGAATCCACCCTGTACATTTTATTTGGGCTTAAGATTTTAAAAAATGCTTGTGATCTTGATGATAAGCATGATTTGTAATGTTCTTCAGTTATTTTTGTTTATGCTTGAGTATTTCATGGTCAAGTCCGTACCTATCTTGCTGCTAACATTTCCGTTTGAAGTTCAGATAATTTTTATTCGCTAACCTTTCCATCAAAACACTCCTAATTTTGCATGAGACGTATGTTTTCGATTAGGAAAGTGATTGCAGAGATTACTCAAGTAAGCATAGGAAAGTAAGAGATGGGTTCTCTTCTTCATACCAAACTAGTGCCTGTTGATTTTTGTCAAGCAGTAAGGACCATGTTATGGTTCTTAACACAGCTGTTTGGTTCCTTATTGAGATTTTTGCAACCACCTGCTTAGTCGTTTACTATATTCTCAATTTGCTTTGCTCACATCCGTTTCATTTAAGACAGCTGCGTGTACACTAGTGAGACTTCCTCGCACGATTGGGAGGACGTTATGCGAGAGACGCTCCCTACTCGCAAAAATTTTGGATTAAATGTTGGTTGGTTGTCGTTGGTTTTCCTCCACGCATCAAAAGAGTCTCAGAAACGTAGTATCCATTGTTGCAAGAATGGTGGGACAACAACACACGTTTCCATGATGACTGCAAAACCAGAACTGAGGCTTGTCGATGGTGGCTCGCCCTACTAGCCAAACTTCTCTGTTTTGGATAGTGCAAAATTTCTCGAGGGACGCTCGCTAGTGTAAATGTAGCTTTATAAATTTCTCCAGAATCACAATATAGGTTTGTTCCAACCGAGCAAATACTAAGTAATATTCGTATTACGCAATATTTTCTATTCCTATAATTCAAGGTCTTTGAACTCAAATAGATAAGGAATTTTCGTATTTCAATCAAAATGTTAAGTAATATTATCTATTAAGTAAAATTCTGAACCCTAAGGGAAGGTATATTATGTAGTACGATAGGAAACCCTTTTGTACTCTCCTGCACGAGTGAGTTCCTTTTCAAACGGTATTCGACTGTACGTTTGTAATTTCATTATCTTCCCCGCGATCCTATCAAGCATTTTTTGTATTAAATAATATCCATTCCTAATGTGTATTACGATTTCCTTATCTATTAGGTGATTCAAAATGCATATCTCATAATCTCGCATTACATAATATTGGCTCGCTTGAAACAATCCTCTTATTTTGTTATAGAAGTATCTACTCTGTCCGTCCGTTCTACTGTGCTTGCGACCATTTATTCTTCCATTTTACCGTTATTTTATATATAATTAACGTTACCTTCTTTAAAAACTATTTGGGATCAATTTCATTATCCACGAACTAGTGAAGAGTTGAAACCCTAATCTGGACACTTTCAAAAACATACCATTCCTTGAAGTTTTTGGAGATTAAATTTATTTTGGATGGCCCTTGTGAGATTGTTGTATTTGTTATTACTTCTAACTTACTTTGTTCAACCTCTTCTCTATAGGGTTTACTTTTCCAGCGACTTGTCTCCGTAGTCGCTCATGATCAAATGAAATCACAAATACCTACAAGCTATTCCCTCAAAATGAATTATTCTCGGTTTCTCATCCATAACATAATTTTCTCTTCCTTTCTCTTTCTCTAACTATTCGACAGGAATTTATGACATTTTTCTCATGGCACTTATTAAATTTTCTCGCCAATCCAGTTTGTGATGTTCAGTTTCTGATTTGGAACTGTGAAACATGCATGGAATGTCCTTTAATCGTACAATACAATGGGTTCTTAATATGTAATATTTTTGCTGTGAATGAGGAATTATCTAAAAATAATTAATTAAACCTTTGCGAAAATTGGAAGGAAAAAAAAATTTCCCACAGCACACTGAATTGAGTTTCTCCTTCTTCGGGTTCTTGGGTGTTTTAAGTCGGTAAACAATTATCAGAATTCCTCGTTTCCATCAAAAAAGATAAACCCTTTGTTGATAATGTTGCTCTCCAACGAATTTTTTGAGATTTGAATATTTTTAGAGACATTTCTGGATAAACCTATAAAGAACAAGATCATCAGGCTGACTCTGAAGTCCAAAGATTTAAACGCTTTCAAATTTTTGAGGAGTAATGCTGAATATGAATTACATAGTGTATGTCTGAGGATTCGTAACCTGGACAGAATAATTAAAATGTTGAGAAAGAAACTGCTAATTCGTCTAGGCAAAGCCCTAAGCCCCACTCTTTACTCTACAGGAATTTGCTCAGCAAATTATCTCCTTTAACTTCCTGTTTGAATATCATGGTGCTTCTTCTATTTTTGATAATATAATCCCATAATCCATTCCATTGCAATCCTTTGTATGCCAATACAATATTCTGTATTCATTTCCTTGTGCATTAAAGCAAATGGACCCCACCTCAAAACGTCAGGAGCTCTGTGTTGAAATAGTTCCATAAAGTGCAGAAATCACCTTGCTGGCTCGGTGGATGTTCGCTGCTTGAGACTGGTATCTACTTCAGCTCCATGGTTTCAAGTACTAGTATTATAAGATTTGTGTGAGTGAACTCGTTGTTGGATGAAGTATCTTTATTTTGCATTTCTATATTTAATTCAAATTTTCCGACGTTAATCTCAGTCAAGAATGATGTAAATGTTAGAAAGCGGGAATGGCTTTTGGTGTTGAAGAGCTCTTTGTTAATCTTCATTCATCCTAGTGGTCCTATTTAATCTAGAGTTAGCTTCTCTCGTTTTGATACGTTCCGAAAACCTAGGTAACAGTTAAACGTGACTAATTATTCTTTTTTCACATCTAAATGATTTTTATAACACGATTTTATATTTCGACCCCCACCAGTATCTCACAAATACCATTTGGGATCGAATTAAGGAGGCTTCCCACTTGCAATTTTCAGTTGTGAAATTGCAAAATCTTCCAAAAAGTCGCAAAAACTTGCGACTGCAGTAAAGCGATAATGGATGACTTGAAGGCATGTGTTGCATTGGCTTTGAGATCGAAAAATAAAAATGCGGTGAGATGAGAAATCCAAAATTTGGCTGCATCACATTATCTCACAATCCAATATGGGTAAAATGTTTTTACATTATCAGCCAAGTGCAAGCTGCTTTTACCACCTTCTGGAATTGATTCGGCCAAGAATCACGTACCTACAAAGACTTGAAGGCGTCCTTATGCGATTGATCCGGGGTGAAGGAGGACAACACTCAACAGAAAAAAAAATAACCACACACTAATCCGTTTTAGACCATTCTGAATCCAAATCCGCGAAAAAAACCTTAGGTGTATGTCTGTGTGGGTGTGTGACAAAATCTTGTGTCGTCTGCATAGGACTTAGTTCTCAACCGATTTTCCTGGTTATTTTCTTGTTCGACGCGGAAAACTATCTAGTTTTGCACAACGTCGCCGAAATTTCGAATTTTGCTTTTTGAGGGGGGGAAAGGAGGGTTAATGCTCAAAAAACGTGCGTTTGCGGGCATAATCTTGTGTACTCTGCCCAGGCCTCAATTTCCAACCGATTTGCGTGTTTCTTTTTTTGTTTGACTCAAATAAATTCAGAGTTGTACATGATTTCACCAGAGTATCAAAATTCGCAAGGGGAGGGGGCGAGTGGGGGATAATTTTCACAAAATAACCGAATTTTCAATATTTCGGTTCCTCTACCGCTTATTTATTGTTTCTATGCTATGAAATTGAGGAAAAATTCCCATCAAACCTCCGGATTTTCATGAATTATTCTCTGTACCACCATGGAACTAATAGTGGTGCCACCATGGTGCCAGGACACCATAAACCGCATATTTCGTGGTTTTGTTGTGTTTCACCTTGAATACGGATGTTAACCTCGACGGACTGCCTACTAAAACTAATAGATGAAAGTTCAATCTTACGACGTATTTCCGCTTTGGTGCCAGACTGGCACCATTGGTGGTGAAGGGGGGGGGGGGATGAACTCAAATTCGCGTGTTGGGTGTCGTAGGTCATGGATTTTAAAATGCTCTTCAGATTCGATGCTCCCATGCCGCCAGAAATGTTATGGTAGATAATGGCGAGGGGGGGGGGGGCTCTATTTCTTGCCTAAAGTAATAAATAAATTACATCGAGTGAAACAGTTTTATCGCTTACCAACTGGTTAAACTGATCTAATGCTTATCCAATGGGACGTCCCCTGGAATGCATGCATTACTAAACAATATGTTTTAACCTTTAACTGCCGACATTTATTAGTACATTTCAGTCAATAAAGAACTGTCATCATCATTCAATAATAAATCAATATCTCCGTCTGCTGTCATCGTGAAAGAAGGAAAAAGGGAAGAAGTAGCGCGACTGAATGATCGCGGATGCGTGCATGGTCATTCTCATTTGTGGTTCATATTTCTCCTGCTACATAATTTTAACCCATTTCCGGCCACTGATGCGTTTTCGCATCGATTTTTTTTCTTTTTTTTTAAATATTGAAAATAGTGGAAAATCTTAGTAGAAGAATTTTTTGTCGTTCATGCTGTTCCTAAACTCGTCAAAAAAATTTTTCGACGTTCGGGAGCTCGATGCAATTTTGGACATTTTTTGTTGAAAAGGAGGCCTTTTGGCCGAAAGCTTGACTATGGTGCTCACATTCGATCCTGGGCGATTGAGCGTACTGGGCCACGAGACGAAACGGATTCCAGTCCATAAGATAGATTTTTACATTTTACCAACAACAATGAATTGGATAAATCTCATCGATTTGGAAGACTGAGGCCTCTTCAATCCCATTAAAATGTAAAATTCAAACAATTTGGAGTATTTTCGCTCTCAATTGGTGAGCAAATTATGCCTTATTTCGGCCGCCATCCTGTAAAACAGTTCATCCTCCTCCTCTCACTACTCTGATATTTCTACCCTTGGCTTGAAATGGGTTAATCGCTACCTTTTTTCTGTCCTTCTATTGAGCGTTGTGTTTCATTTCAGCGACATTTTAATCGCGCAACTGAAAATCGCATGTGCGTAGCCGCCCTTATTCTCTCCAATTATTAAGAATCATGCCTAAAAGTTAGTCAAGTTAATTCCAAACATCGAAACTTTGCTTGTTAAAAAATGAAAATTATGCAGCTTTAGTTTGTTGGTGGACCTTCTTGGCTTACTCTAATTTTCAAATTTTTGGTAATAGTTAATGCCCCTGGTTTTGAATTCGATTTATTCCAACATTAATATATTTTGTTCTTATTTAGATCTTTTAGGATAGCAAAAACTCATTTGGTTTGTTGGACACGAAGAACAATTGATTTCTCGTTTTGTTGTGGTTCAGTTTTGTGCTTACTGTGTCTGTGTTGTGGGTCAAGGGTTTAGCCATAACCCTGGCTTGACGCAAACTACCCTGAACACGTCATCATCCAGATGCTTTCATTCACGAGTAGCTCACTTTTTAATATTCAAGTTCTTCAGTTAAACAAATGAAGGTTGTTTTAGGGCATTATCATGTCTTTGGATTGATATCTGGTGTCTGGTAGCTTGAAATCTGTAAAGTACTAAAACTGTGCTATAACTTTTTCCTTTCTGATTTACTGATTTTTTTACAGTTCCTACCTCCTTTGGTTGACAGTTGGAGTTGTTTCATTCAAATGACACTTTGGATTGTTGTAATTTACTTTCTTTTTTCCGTGGGAAAACCATCCCAGTTAGTTTCGTTCTTGCTCATTTTTCGTCCATTTTCTCCTGTGAATTGCGTTAGCATTTAAACGATTCCGGTACCTACATTCAGTTTTTATTATCTGTATTTTGGGTACTTACTTTCCTACTCCCCATGGTATCTCGTGTCCATCATGCTTGGAGAAATCTCTTGATGACTCTTGAGTGGAGTTAGGAATGTACCTGTGTAGTTATTGTTTCTCCTCTAATAATGAGAAGAGTTCAACATTAGTTCGTAACATTTTTATGAGTAGGTATTTTCCCCCATTACGTTACTAATGAAAAAAAATGAAGTTTTTACCCCGGAGTGTCTGTTTTGTGTTATCAAAGTTTTCTAAGGGTATTCTAGTGACAGCTAATACAGCCAAACTTATACAGTCCATCGTTTCAACCACAACAGTCTCACAAGGAGGGCTACTACACTCCATAATTTACCTACATTTTTTGCTTTCATCCTTTCACATTTACGAGTGTCGCCACATCTTTTCCGTCAATCAATCCACTATTTTATTTTACATATTCAGCCATGCATTCAGTTTTACCCCCTTCTTTCCCTTCCCTATGAATTGTGATTAGTAATAGGAGGTGACATACCACCTTGACCAGCGATTCACCAAGATTGTAAATATTCCCATGATTAATGTTTATTGATTGGTATCGAACTTTAAAATTGAATGAGCCTGTTTTTACACTTATGGTGCCACCTAAAGTTGATTCACACCATTGTGAGCTTTTTTGTTCAGCGATAACAAATATTTAAAGTTTCCAGTACTTCCTGAATTATAACAATAATGCATGATGATTAAATCGTGCGTTGATTATTGAGTTTCAATCTATCGTAACATGGTTTGAATTTAGGAATAAGAGTATGAAAATCGTAGAAACTACCTTCTCACTCCCAAGTTATCCCCGATTTGTCTCCTCCAAGTTCCTCCCCCCGAGATGTACTCGTGTCAAGTCAAATTATCTTAGAAGATTAGAATTTCGTGATCGCTACTTACATGAAGGAAATTTGGTTTTGTTTTGTAACACTCAAGTAGATTGGCCGCCTTTTCTGTTTTAACATGAATCTCATCCATCCATTGATTTTTACTGGATAATTCATCTAGGTATTGGAATGAATGGGGACCACACTTATGAAAAGTATTGTTTTACTACATGAATTATTACATTGAACTCTAATAACATTTTTCTCTCGGGCGTTCACAAAGACTGTCTCTTTTCAAAATCAAATGAAGATCCCATTAAAAACTCAAAATTTTAAGCATTGTTGATTCTTGCATCACTGGTGCTTGTGGAGAATATGGTTCAAGATTGATGGCTTACATATCTAACCTAACTGCAATATGTTTTGCAAGCTCACTCATTGCTAATCCACTAATTACTAATTTGTCACTGATTTACTTATTTGTTACAATCGGTACATTGATGCTTACTGATTGTTTTGAATCCTGAATATATGCTCAATCTTGAATAAGTTACTGCTGTATTCGAGTTTGCTAAACAATCTAAATGCCAAGTACATTTTAACCACTAGTCTTCCTACTTTTTCATTTGTGGGTTGAGTGACTTTAATTTCACCAGCAGTGCTTAGATACATTATTCCCAATTATGTACCTTAGGAAACAAACAAGCAACAGTTTATTCAAACCCTAAGTTTGATAAAAACTTGTATCTTTTGTTTCAAAAAATACAGATTCTAGAATCGAATTTAGAAAATTCATCGATCCACCATAGATAATTTTGACTGAACATCAATGACTGGCATTTATGTGAGCCATCTGTATTAGGTTTATGAAATGACAAGCCAAATTTTAATTGATGAGCTTGGGGTTTTTCTATGATTTTGGAAATGTAATATTTAAATATTTAGGATCAAAAGAGACCACCTGGAGTTGCATTTATGCAGTATGAGTTGATGGCGAATTTTCAAAGAAAGCGATTTTTAGAGATTTATGAACTATTTACCGTTTAGAGTTTGTTTATCTGGAAAGATGATTCTAGTGGATGTTTTGCTGATTTTGTGTGAATCGTTTGCTTCTAAAATTGTTATTATAAACTTCATTTTAAAAAATTGATAAAAATACCCACCACCCTTTAGGGTTTATTGACCCTCAATTTTCGAAATTTGACGCCTATGAACACTTGAAAATTCTAGATAAGGTAATTCTTTCTTCAGATGTATTTTGGCACCATTCTGAATGTTTGACAGATCTTAGGGTCAAAATGACTCATAGGTACCTCAATATAAATACGTAAAGAAAATGTTTAAACCTAAAGATTTGATTCGAGGTATCCTAAAATAGATTTCCTTTAAGAAATTTGTCGCATAATTGACTATTTTGAATTTTGATCCTAAGCTATAGCTTCGAAAATTCGCTGAACGAAAACGTTCACTAACACGATAGTAGATCATACAATTTATTTTGTATTGATAAGTAGGCGAGGTCTCTGATACGCCACATAAGAGGGAACTTCTTCTACGAAACAGACATTATTTATTTGCAACGTACGCAAATCTTATTTTTTAATACGGAAATTTTTTAAATTGAAGAGAAACAGTCATCTACTCGAAAGGAGAGAGTGACCTCAATGATCTAAAGAACGAACTGACTAACTGATGAGTAATAATTCTTGAGTACTTCGATGTTGAAACAGTCACCTCATTATTTCTGTTGTCAGAACACTGATGGTACATGTGTAGCTCCTCGTCCTTTCATGCTCCTTTCTAGAACAATGTCCTCTTCAAATGCTTCTGTAACTTTCAGATCGAAGGCTTTCACTACTTACCTATTTTGCTTCCGAGTCTACCAAGGTAGCGGAATCTTTGTTTTCACTTTTCAAGTTTGTAAAAAAAAATGTTCTCCATAATCAAATATTCCACTCGCGTTTTACGTTTCAGACCTTTCTGAACAATTTTGGTTCCGTGTCTGTCTATCTCATGAAATCCTTGCCACAGCCACAACTTCTACATTTCTCGCCCGATTTCGATGAAATTCAGGGATTGTGTGGGTTGGCGAGTAGATGGTCCCCTATGAAAATGATCGCCCCCAGACTGATATTAGCCACTAAGCATGCGCAAACGTCTATTTCCTCGTTACTGTCATAACTTCTAAATTTACCACCAATATTCAGAGATTTTGCGGGTCGACTTGTAGAGTCCCCTATGAGGGTAGATCAAAGTAGAGATTGATGTTTTGAGATGAACTACTGTGCATCGGATTATCTATACAATCGGGTTATGGATACGAGGAAGCTTTGTGCCACACCCACTTGGCAGACTTTTTTAGTTATATGAGTTGGTTGAACAGTATTTTTTGTTCTCTATGCATTTCCTCCAGAATTGTGTTCTTGAGCCCATCGTGGTATTTTTATTCATACTTTATAGATAATTATTATAATATTTTCTAGATATATCAATCTTCCAAATTGTTCCATTAAAATTGGTAGGAAATGATCATATTGAGTGTGATCACTGAGCAGTAATGAGATATTCCAGTGGTTCAGAAAATGTGCATTTTTTAAAATTTCAAATTCAGGCTCAGCTCCCCCGGGAACCCCCTTAATAGTTACATATTTTTGACTCAAGTTGTACACGAGAAAAATTATACATTATTTGTTGAAACAAGAAGATTCACCAAACAACTTGAGAGTACATTTTCTGGACCCTGTGGTATGCTATACCAACTAAAGAATATTACCCCCCTGTAGGAAGGAAATAAGTGACTTTAGGACACGAGAATTAACTTTAACTGTATAATTAGAGCTTATGAACATTGCAAACGATACTTCACATGAGACGATACAACAGATAACAGACACACCGACTAGACTGAATCAGACCGACGCACGCACACACGCAGACAGTCCTACCAACAAGTTGTCACCAAATTCTTCTAACACCCTCCACTATTTGGGGCAATTGGCTAGACCCTGACGACCAATACATCGTAAAAATTTTTGGTTATCCAGAGGCTTTGTGAGGGAGTCTGCAACCATGTCTGAGGTTGGCGTGTACTGCAGCATGATCTGTCCAAGGCTGATAAATATCAGGCAGTCCAGCCAGCAAAATTGTACCAATCCATTCATCACTCACAGGAAGACCGATGTTAGATAACTTGGGCGCGGTCGAGATGATTGTATTGACATAGACCTCTACCGAATTGCTTGTTTCAAGCGTCGTAGTGATCAAAATTCGGAGCAATCCAACACGGCGAGTGAGTCCAGTATCCTGGAATGCAGCAGCTAGTTTATCCCACGTTTCCTTGGACGTAATCGCCGACTGAACGTGAATGAAATTCAAAGGATCAATCAGCAAAATGATTTTTGCCCGGCACTTACAATCCTTTTTCACGTCCTCAACCAAAGAAGTAGCTACCGGATCAATACAGTCCCAGAGATCACAATCTTCTACATAAGCTCTCATAGCAAATCTCCAAGTCTCATAGTTCTCTCTGCCCTTTAACTTTTCAATGGGAGGAATTTGAGGCAACATGACATCTTTACCGAGAACCGAATGACCGAAAAAAGTTTATCACTGTCCTCACACAGAAATCACTTTATAATCGCGCAGTTTCTAATGCTTCGTGCAGTTTCTAATGCGCAGTGGAAGCGTGCTGGGACCATAACCTGTAGGAAGGAAATAAGTGACTTTAGGACACGAGAATTAACTTTAAATGTATAATTAGAGCTTATGAACATTGCAAACGATACTTCACATGAGACGATACAACAGATAACAGACACACGCAACAGATAACCGACACACGCAGACAGTCCTACCAACAAGTTGGCACCAAATTCTTCTAACACCCCCCCCCCCCCCCACTATGGTGTACTAACTAAAGAATATTACTATCACTGTTTGCAACACGGATATGCATCCTACTTTACTGAGCCTCACGCACACTGGCTGTCACAATCCTTCCCTATTCTTCATCCGTTTTCTTTATTATCCCCAAGCAATATGTATAGCAGGTTTCCTACTTTTGAAAGAAAAAAAACTGGAATATCACATTATCTCTCTTGTATTGATTGGAATACTTTATTTGATTGGAACAATAATTTGACTGGAATATACTGTTTGTTCGAAGTGTTCCTAGCAATCATCAATAGAGCAGTTTGAAGTTAGATCATAGTATGCTTGGTTGGTGAACACTACCTCCGCCTGGCTACGCTATGCCTTCTCCATACATTGTCTCTATCGGTATTTGCGATCCCCTTGTAGGTATTTATTTTGTTGCTGAAAATTTGCCTTTCCATTGTATCTTTTTGTTTGTAGAAATGCTAATATCTGGTTGACTTGTGTCTCTGTATTATATAAATGTCTGATCATACTCAACTTGTACACTAGACAATTTGCTGATTTCATTGGTATTATATCCTGGACGCCCTTTCTTTTTTTTTAAATCTCTTCATTCGGTGAATATAAATCATTGTTCATGTATTTATTGACTTTGTCTTATTTTTTCTTCAACTTGAAGTATCAAAGTGTGTGTGAGAAAAAAGGTGGCTACCAAATGTCGATTATGTTTTTTTATTAGGTACCTGTTAGGAAATTTTACCAAAATAATATTTCACACATCATTTCCTTGTCTGGTAGATTGGTATCTACAGTTTCTATGGGAATTTTGAAAATGGTTAATTTTTTTAGTGAAACTTTTGATATACTAACGAGTAACACAGCTTTTAATTTAAATAAGTATAGACAACAAACCCAGAAAACATTCGATTTTACTCGAAAAATGCAGCGCATTTAGTATTTAAAATGTAGGTATTGTTTAAGGTACGTAGTTAATCACTATTGAGTTGACGTGTGGTAGAGACTGTATTGATGGAGTGTGTGTTGGTAATTGTGAGCTGTGTTTGGCTCGATAGGTTTGTGTTATTTGTACCTATGTTTTAGTGTAAAGAGATTTTCCATCCTTCAGTTTCCTGTTAACATCAGTGTATGTATATAATAATATAAGTGAATCTACTGAAAGAAATGGAAACCCGATTCGTATGCTTCATTCATGTGGTGAACCATGATTTATTTTGTTCAGGGATGGGTATCAATTTATATTTTCCGATTCATTGACGTGCGGAACGTTGGGTAGAATTTGGATCACGACAAATTAAAACCGGTGTTTGGAACAGAACAATTGACAGTTTTTATCAGCTCATTGCCTGCCAAACGTACAACAAGCTTATGGCTTGCATATTATACGGGGTGTAAGCCTGACTGGTCTGCCATACGGTACCAGTCGATTTTACAACTAATTTGCAACAAAAAATGTCTCCTAGCGATTTTTTTTAAAACCCTTCGTTTTTGAGTTATTTTAACTTTAAACTTTTTTTCGTGATTTTGACCTTATGTCATTAAATCGGTTATCTATAACTCCTTTAAATTGCTGTGTAAATTACAATTTAAGGATACCGTTTGAAAGAACATTAAATTTCCTATCGGATAGACGCCTTAACTTTTTTTGAGTCAAGGTTTGAGACATGAAAACGTCTTCTAAAAAGAGAATTTTACGTAATTTTGGAAACCTCGCATTTTTTCAATCGCAAATTGAACTACGAGGATCAACATGTTTTAAAGATGCAAGAACAGTAAAAACTGCGCCAGAATCTCAGCTTTCCAATGGTATAATCAAAACATATTTTACAACCAAATTTAGGGGAGAATTTCGTGTTTGAACGCGGAAAAACGTGAATTTTTTCAACGAAATTCAGCGCTCCGCCTAGTCGATCTGAGGGGTCGGACGATGAGAGTGGGTGGGTCGGCGCCGCAGTAGACCGCGAGGCCTCCGGAAACAGGAGGCCAGAGCGCTGATTTCGTTTAAAAAAATGCACGTTTTTCCGCGTTCAAACACAAATTTCTCCCCTAAATTCGGTTGTAAAATATGTTTTGACTATACCATTGGAAAGCTGAGATTCTGGCGCAGTTTTCACTGTTCTTGCATCTTGAAAAAGTATGGGTTCTCGTAGTTCAATTTGCGATTGAAAAAATTCGTGGTTTCCAAAATTACGTAAAATTCTCTATTTAGAAGACGTTTTCATGTCTCAAACCTTGACTCAAAAAAAGTTAAGGCGTCTATCCGATAGGAAATTTAATGTTCTTTCAAACGGTATCCTTAAATTGTAATTTACACAGCAATTTAAAGGAGTTATAGATAACCGATTTAATGACATAAGGTCAAAATCACGAAAAAAAAGTTTAAAGTTAAAATAACTCGAAAACGAAGGGTTTAAAAAAAATCGCTAAGAGACATTTTTTGTTGCAAATTAGTTGTAGAATCGACTGGTACCGTATGGCAGACCAGTTAGGCTTACACCCTGTATACTTGGTTTTGACTGTTGCCCTTTTTTGAGTTCTCCTACATGGGTTGATGGGGCTAACCAAAGCGTAGAACATCAGTTCTGATAGGTATACCCAGTATATTGATAGCCATCCCTTTTCTCGTTAGATAGTCCAATCTGAGTATTTTGAACATTATGTTTATGGTATTTTGGACCACCCTGAATTTACCATTATGAATGTATGATGTCTGGTGTAATGTAACTGGAAAATAATGTTGATGGTATGTATCTCTTCCGTACCTATTTCGTTTAGTTGATCTTCATGTTCTGTAGCTATATTAAAAATAGTTATGAACTAGTTTTGTCTTGTTTGAACATAATTACTGTAGTGTTTTCTGAAACATAATACAGTTGCTTGAACCTTGCTCTTCTCCCAAGGTTTGGAATGCCTACTACCTACACCTGTGCATAGGTATAGGTTTATCCTGATATCCCCAACTCAGAATGAAATCGTATTTCGTTCTTATAAATTGTATGTCGATGTAAGTTGACAAATATTTCTACGAGTACCTTCAGCTATCATTCGCACAGAACAAAAACTCCTCAAGCATTTCCTGGCACATGTACGACCTCTAGTAGTGTTCTTGTGTATCGAGTCGAGTACTTGGTTATGTCATAAGTTCATTTAATTTAAATTTTCCTTCCAAGTGACTGATGTGAATTGAGTTGTAAGACTGGTGACATAACTGTCACAAGAAACAGGCTCTCTGAGTAGAAAGTTCAATTATCATCTTCATAACGTGTTTCAATGTATCAATCGTATAATTTACAGTCAATTGAAGTCATGCTGTGGGTACAAAGGAGTTACACCAGTTTCAACTATGTTTTACATGGGTGTGTTTGTTATGAACTCAAGATTCGATGTGAAATAGACTTTAGGCAATTGCTTTATAAGTCAAAAAGCATGCTGTGATTTTTTTAATATCTTTTAATTTTGTGTACAACTTACATTCAAGCTGTAATTTTCAGGAAGTGTCGTTTCATGTTCACTCTGAAGTTCACAATGGTGTAAAGCTTTAGATTTCTTGGATTATTGTGAAAACTTAATCTGTTTGTGTGTGTGAATGATCGAGTGAACGTATCCATAGGTAAATTTAGCATACCACATGATTGTATTTTGTACATTGTTGATATGGATCCTAAGTGTTCAACGTAATACAATGCGCTACTTAATTGAATTACTTTATTTTATATTATAACGATGTTTTGTTTTGTGCAATCAAAACAAGATTACTTATTTCAGGAAGTCGGTTGTTTAGCATAGTCGAAAAAGCGAGTCATCTGTTCCTATGCAGAAATATCCCCGAATCGTATTCATTCAGCATATCGTTTGAAGCTAATCGAATACACACTACTTTAGGTCAACTTCTTTATTTTTAATAGGCCCAAACTTTCTCAGTACGATTGTCAAGTTGTACCTACATGGCAGAATACTCAACTTGCACTTTTTTTGGCCAAAAATTTAGTTGATGCTTGATTTATGTGATCTCACTTACATATATATAATATGTTAATCAGCCATAATTTTTGTTATTAAATCTAAAACTTGAGTCATACCGTGTTTTTATTCTTCTTATCCATTATCATCTTCTTCGAATTGTTTGTCTACTGAAGCGCCTACATTACCTAATGGGGTAGTTTTAGGAGCATGGGTTGGCATTTAGTATTTTTGACTTGAGCTTCAAATTGACCACTCTTCAAAACGTTCCTGTGCCAGTTTTCAGATCGACATTCCATTTACTTTAGCCGTATCTCCATAAATAATGCCATCGTTACTTGTATTGGCGGGAGAGCCGGACAACAACGCTGACATACCTAGCAAAAGGAATCTCTATAGAGTGCGTTGAGTTCACTGCAATGAAAAGCAGATTCAAGTCAGAAACATTGAAATGTATTTTTCAATCAGTTATAATATTTGAATTTTTATTTTATTTTTCACAATATGAAGCATTTATTTGTGTTGTTTTTCTGTTGCTCTCCCTGGTGTTGTGTTTAGCATCACTGCTATGGCGTTGCCCCCACCCTGCAGAGTCTTAGCTGTGAGAAGGTTTTCCGGCTTGAATCCGAAAATCCCATTTTTTGAAAGACTCGGTAAACCTCAATCATCGAGCAATGAGGAATTTCACCGATTTCTGTTTGCATTTTTCCTGAATAGTTAATGGTGTGGGATAGATGAAAATCGGGCTGATCTCGGAAAATAAGTCTCCTGTTATTTTTGGGAGACAGTCAAATTTTTAAATTCAAAACTAACCGGGAAAACAGACGTGCAGCGGGAACGCTCGCTGATTGGGCTGTTCGGATTGCCGTCTCCTCCCACTGTTGCCCATGGGACGACAAAATCGTGTTTTCTAAGAGAAAAGTTATCAAACAAAAACAGAGGAAACCTAATTTTCCCCATCTCGCTTTTTCTATTTTTTTCTTCAGTTTTTCGATTTCGAACTTTTCTGTTTCATGAAATTTTGCATTTGGGGACTATGGATTTCTCGATCTCAGCGCTTCAAGCGGCCATAAATGAACTATTCCAGCATTACGTCATTTTCCCGGTTTTTTTAGACATTCGTATTTTCTACACTGTTTTGTTTATTCGTAAATTAGGAAGTTCGGGCTGAAAGTTTGCCTTAGAGGGTTTTTAGAGGTGCTGAATCCGATTTTGGGGTCAAAAATAGGAAATTCCGACATGGTGAAATTCCTCATTATTTCTAATCCATCTGAAGATGTATTATTCTTATTCAAAGAACTCGTATAACTATGCCCAAACCAAGGACATGAAATTAGTGTTCACGAGTGGTCTGATAGTTGCATGTCCAGCTACAAGGAATGGCGAATTAAATTATGGCTATAGGTATTTGAGATATGAACCTTTGGAATCGAGCAATTAATCAAAATGTTTAACTCTCCTTCAAAATTTGATAAAACAAGTTCCTACATCTACATTGGTGCAAATTGTTATAGTGTGCTCATTTGATTCTAGTTGTGCCCCATAGCTTTTGGTTGTCAGTCAATTCTAAAGGTTGAAATCTTAACGCCCTAGCTCGAAAACTTACAACATAAAGGTTTTATTTTTTTCATAAATTAAAAACACTATTGACTTTTCAGAACGGAATGAGCCCACTCAGAGTTCTGTTGGTCCAACCGTTCGCTCACTACAAGGACTCTTAGTTGGACAGATAATAAATCAGCAACACACGTGTGAATAGCAAATGAAGGAATGTCCAAAATTTATTGTTTTGTTATTGTTGAAAGCCTGATGCTATTTATTTATTTTAAAAGTTTTGACAAAGTTTGGAAACACTGAGAGTATGAGTTGGTTGATACACTCTCCTCACATGTAGCTGCTTTGAGCCCTGATGAAGGAAATAAATTTTCCGAAAGCTCGGTAATAACAGCGTTTGTTAGATGACCCCATTCCCGATACCTGACAGTTTAAGCATAGACAATGAAAAGAAACAATAGTCGATAGTCAAATAGGTAAATTAAAATCTAAGTGGTGTCAATGAAAATGAGACAGTGTATCATTAAATTAGGGTAGGAAACAACGGAATAAAGTCCGTATAGGTATATTCAAAGAAATTCACCAATAACCGGCCACTTGGACGGGTTTGCATAAAACCCTCACATTGGGCGCTTCCCTACGTTTTGGAAACAGCTGAGAAGTCATTTGCGTAGGACACATCCAATCTCATTATGGATAGTTCCTTGACATAAAAATAACAACCTAAGTCAAACTTTAACGGGCAAAACTCGGGCGTCATGGGAAATTTTTTTTTCCGATCTAGTCGGGTATTTATGGATCTATTAACAATATTTCAGCCTTTTTTGCGAAAAAAAAATGGTTCACGCGCCATAAAATGGCATGGTACAGCATGTGTACCAAGGACCACCAGGTGCACTTTTCGGCCATGATGTTCCTTGGTACAACATTTGTACCAGTAAAAGGTTAATCAGGGAATGATCGTAATTTGAGTTTATTCTGGATGATCTTGCTCTCAATCAATATAAAACAGATGAAAAATTCGACAGCAAACAACATTTCAATAGGACTTGTTGCGTTGGTATGCGACGCATCCAATCTCCAGTGAGAAATCATGGGGCGCCTGCCCCGAAAAACTTCAATAACATCGTTGCGAGTACACGATTCCAGTGTTATTATGGATACGTGAATAGCTATAGAAAACGCTGCAAATTATTACACAACGGTTTTTTATTTTTATATAGATCACTCGTCTACAAAATCACCAACCATCCAATAGAAGAGGGAAAAAGAAAAAAAAAAACATAAAAATAAAAAATTCAAAATCACCAACCATCGATCGGGAATTTCGGATCCAGCTCTAATTTGTACGGAGATTCAGGCCTCTTTTGCGATTCACACTCGTGTTTTGATATATATATATAGATATATATAAGAGAGTAGAAGATAGAGAAGATAGATAGAGAAGATATATGAGAGATAGATATATAGTAAGAGAGAGAGAGAGAGAGAGAGCGAGAGAGAATAGAGGGATCTCTAGAATAGAGATTCTACTATCTATATCTATCTATATATATATATATATATATATATATATATATATTTACATCTTGGTACAAAATGACGTCCGTATCATAGTTGTGGTAAAGTGACGTCCCCCTGAAGGAGTGGTCATTTTAACAAAATTTTGAAATTCCAACATTAATTAAGGCCGAGATACTTGTTAACCGACTCAGATATTCACATTTCGCTTGCTGATGACATATACAGTTCTTCACATATACGCTGTACATATGAACGCATAGTGGCTTCCGTTCACACAGCAGCTGAATTGACGTCCAGTAAGCTCGAGCTTACTGGACGTCAATTCCGCTGCAGTGTGAATAGCGCTGGCAAGGCGCCGCAGAGTTGAGGGCTGGAACCAGCCGTTTTCAAGGGTGTGGGAGAATGCCAAATTGGTGAACTCACCCAATTCAATCTCAGAACGTTTCGCAAAATGTGTCAATATAGAAAAGTAGAAGAGAAGTAGAAAAGAACCCCCCCTCACAAGTTGTTTACATGAAAAATAATGGGTAATTGCCAAAAAGGACCAATAAGAGAGAAATGGGGAAAATATAATTTTCAAGAGAAAAAATCATACATAGGAAATAAAATCGGGCCGAGTTTATTAGGCCCCACTTCCCTTCCTAAGGACCAGGAAGTTTAATAATGAGGGAGGGACATTGATCCATAATTAATGGTTCTATATGGTTCGCAAAATGTATCACTATAGAAAAAAACGTCTGCCAAGTTGGGTGGGCAGTATAGCTTCCTCACTCATTGTAACATGGACGAATAGAATCAGTTGGCGAAAAAATTATGATTCAAAGAGTTATTGAATACCAAAATATTGGCGATAATATGCGGGATAGGGTTGCAGGTATTAATGTTTTAATAGTGTTGTAAATAGTTGTGGTATATAAACCACTGAAATAAAAGAACGAAAGAGTGTAGGTATAAACCACCGTCTAGGACCTAACCCACACAATCCCTTAAAATTTCGTCGAAATTGGTTGAATAGTTGGGGAGTTTTGGTTGTAACAATAAATTTAAAGTTCGCGCATGCGCAGCGGCTATTGCTTGACCAATTTGATTGAAACTTATAGGGTGTCTCTCAGAAGTTAGTCCCTAACTAACCTCCAAATTTGAGCAAAATCGGTTCATTAGAAACCGAGAAACCGAGGTTCCAGGAAATTCACGTTTGCGCATGCGCACTCGCTCCTATTCGTCCGAAGGTGCTGAAATTGATAGGGGACCGTCTAGGACCTAACCCGCACAATCCCTGAAAATTTCATCAAAATCGGACCACAGGTTAGTATAGTTTTGCCCGGGACAAGGATTGACCACAGACAGACCGACAGACAGACAGACACGGAACCAAAATTGTTCGGGAAGCTCTAAAACGCAAAAAGCAAGTGGAAATTTTGATTTTGGAGGAAATTTTTTTTTTTTCACTTCTTTCACGAATACAAAGCTTCCCAACCTTCGGTAGTGAGGAAGCAAAAGAGAAGTAGAAAAGAACCCCCCCTCACAAGTTGTTTAATAAGTTGTTATTAATAAAATCAATAAAATATTCTTCCCAGATTATTAGAATCTGGAATTAGATCCTGTAATAAAAATGTACAGCAGGATGGGGTTCGTAGTACCAATTTACGTATTTACTACCTTTGTGGGCGTCGCACATAGCTTCCTAACGTCAATAAAATATTGTTTCCATATCATTCGAATCTGGAATTAGATCTTGTAATACAAATGTACTAGCAGGATGGGGTTTGTAGTACCTATTTACGTATTTCACTACCTTTGTGGGCGTAGCACACAGCTTCCCAACATCAATAAAATATTGTTTCCACATTCTTCGAATCTGGAATTAGATCCTGTAATACAAATGTACGAGCAGGATGGGGTTTGTAGTACCTATTTACGTATTTCACTACCTTTGTGGGCGTAGCACATAGCTTCCCCAACATCAATAAAATATTGTTTCCACATTCTTCGAATCTGGAATTAGATCCTGTAATACAAATGTACGAGCAGGATGGGGTTCGTAGTACCAATTTACGTATTTTACTACCTTTGTGGGGCGTAGCACATAGCTTCCCAACATCAATAAAATATTGTTTTCCACATTCTTCGAATCTGGAATTAGATCCTGTAATACAAATGTACGAGCAGGATGGGGTTTGTAGTATCAATTTACGAATTTTACTAGTACACACATGCGGGGAGTGCAATGATTTTTCCAATTTTTCTCGTCCATTCTTCAACAGTTCTGCCAAAATCCCATCTTCTCCAGGTCAATGAATTGGCTGGTGGTGGGGAAAAACCAGGTAAGTACAAAAATAGAATTTTACAGGAGAGCATTTTTTTTTTCAAATTTTATTCTCAATACCGAATAATCTTCCTAACCGAATAATCACTAACGCCCCAGCCAATAGTAAGCATGGTTTCTTCACTTCTAAGGGATGAAAAATAAGGGTTGACATTTTGAAAACGCCCTCTAGCTCAAAAAAATCGATATAAAGGTATTGTTTTTTCCATCAATTTAAGATAGCATAGAATTTTTAAAATTTTAGAGACCATGCGGAGCTCTGCAGCACAAACCGTTAGCTCCCTACGAGACCTTAAGGTTTTTCCTTCGATAAAACAAAATCACGAGTGTGAATCACCAAAGAGGTCTAATCGCGTTCAAATAATATTTATTAATATTATTATTATTATTTAATATTTAATTTAATTTAATTTAATTTAATAATTAATACTATTATCAAATAATATTATTATCTGACCAAAATGCGATCGCTGTTCGTTTCTTCGAGTTGTATTCAGTATTGCTTCCGTAGCAACCAGTAATCAAATTTCCATACGAAGGACCCTATTTTTTCGAATCGAATGCAAAGCGTTTATTTCTTCCAAAAACTTGATTTTGAAGGTGTGAAGGTAATTATGTAGCAGGTAAAAAGAGTTACAATGGTAAAATGTGATCTTTGCAGACGAATGATCTATACAGAAAAATAATAAAAGAAAGGTGTTACTTTATACTCACTACCATATCTACGAATGGAGGTCTTCTTCAAAAAATCCACTTTCTAGCCGTCAAAATCATTTGTAAGTATCACTAACGGATTCAGCGTGAAAAATTACACAGGAATTGATACCAAACTCGTCATGTCATCCTAACATGGACGGTGGCCAGTGGACGAAATTTGTAATTCCCGCCCAACTTGAATTTTCCGCGCTATGGATCAACCTCCTACGAACGGGGATTGCTTGAACTTCTACCTCTGAGGTTTGCGCCTCTCTCATTATCACATCTTTACTCGTCTGGCTCCCACATTATTTTCAATCCCCGAGTTTTTCGCCTTTTTTTTGGTTAATTATTTTCAATAACAAACCTTTGGAAACGACCGAGAAGAAAAAAATTAACTCCCCTCAAAATTTGTTGGTTTACGTTTCAAGGTACGTGAAATTCAAAATCGAATAAAAATTAGGCCGTCCGTCCGCCGTACTCGGCTCTTTCGTCACCCAGCATTGACCGATTTTGATGAAATTTGGTTTATAGGGGCCTTTTAGGGTCTAGTTTGTGTGCCGTAGTGTTGGTTGCTGTAGGTCACTTCTAAGGGTTGAAATTTTGAAAACGCTCTATCTCAAAAAGTTTTTAGAAGGTATTGTGTTTCCATCAATTTAAGATTTTTGGTAGGTTTCTGACTAGTCCGGGTAATGGAGGTGGAGAGAAAATGGCCAAGCTAGTCTTCAGTATTGTTCTATCATGTTAGCACGACGTTTACGTCCTGGAACAGGACCCTATTCATGTGACTGATATAATTTTTCTTATGGTAGAGTTCAGATGTTTGTAACGCAGAGAACACATTGACTATTTTTAAATAAGTTCTAAGAAAAAAATTCTTTAAAAATTCCAAGAAAAAAGTTTTTTTTTTTTACTCGTCTGCGGAGATCACAACTTTGCCATGTCACTATTTTTTTTTTAAATTTGTTACTTACAACCATAGGTACTTGCTACCTACCTACTACATAATTACCTTCACACCTTCTCAATCAAGTTTATTCGGAGGAAATAAACTCTTCACACTCGATTCGAAAAATAGAGTTCCTTACAGGAGTTTCTGTTATATAAACGAAGGAAACCCCTCAAGTTCTCGTAGGGAGGCGAACGGTTTTGTCCTATAAAGCTCCGCGTGGTCTCTAAAATTTCTAAAAATTCAATACTATCTTCAATTGGTGAAAAAACAATACCTTTGTTTTGAGAGTTCCCGAGCTAGCGTACTTTTGAAAATGTCAACCCTTAACTTTTACTCCTCAAAAGTAACTGATATCAATGAAAAGCTTCGAGACACAATTAGACCCCCAATGGAGCCCCTATACCAAATTTTCAACCAAATCAGTCCATGGTTTCTGACTAGTCCGGTGTAAATGGAGGTGGAGAAACGGCCAAGCTAGTCTTCAGTATTGTTCTATCATTGTTAGCACGACGGTTTACGTCCTGGAACAGGACCCTATTCATGTGACTGATATAATTTTTCTTATGGTAGAGTTCAGATGTTTGTAACGCAGAGAAAACACATTGACTTATTTTTAAATAAGTTCTAAGAAAAAAATTCTTTAAAATTCCAGAAAAAGTTTTTTTTCTACTCGTCTGCGGAGATCACAACTTTGCCATTGTCACTATTTTTTTTTAAATTTGTTACTTACCAACCATAGGTACTTGCTACCTACCTACTACATAATTACCTTCACACCTTCTCAATCAAGTTTATCGGAGGAAATAAACTCTTCACACTCGATTCGAAAAATAGAGTTCCTTACAGGAGTTTCTGTTATAAAACGACGAGGAAACCCCTCAAGTTCTCGTAGGGAGCGAACGGTTTGTCCTATAAAGCTCCGCGTGGTCTCAAAAAATTCTAAAATTCTATAGAATCTTAAATTGAAGGAAAAAACAATACCTTTATATCGAAATTTTTTGAGTTAGGGCATTTTCAAAATTTTCAAAATTGATTTTGGAACCCTTAGGAGTGACCTACATCAACCAAAAGCTTCGGGGCACAACTAGACCCCAAATGGAGCCTACATACCAAATTTCATCAAAATCGGTCAATGCTAAGTGGCAAAAGTGCCGCGTACGGCGGACGGACGGCCAAAATTTTTATTCGATTTTTGGATTCTACGTACCTTGAAACGTAAACCATCAAATTTTGAGGGGGGTGTTAAATTTTTTTTTTCTTGGTCGATTCCAAAGGTTCATTATTGAAAATAATAAACCAAAAGAAGAGACACAAAGAGCGCAGCTTCCTCGGAAAGAACAGAGGGTTGATCCTCCCAAGAAAAAAAGAAAGACAGTATAACTGAAAAAAAATCTAGTTGATAATTTTTGCTAATTGCTTCCGAGTCTACCAAGGTAGCGGAAGCTTTAGTTTTCACTTTTCAAGGACGAAAAAAAAAAAGTTCTCCAAAATCAAAATTTCCACTCGCGTTTTGCGTTTTAGACCTTTCTGAACAATTTTGGTTCCGTGTCTGTCTGTCTGTTGTCTGTCCGTCTGTCATCAATTCCTTGTAACGCGCATAACTATACGAAGTTATTGTCCGATTTCGATGAAATTTTCAGGGATTGTGCAGGTTGGTGTGTAGGACAGTCCTCTATGAAAATCATCATCCTCGGACTGATACAAGCGACTGCGCATGCGCAAACGTGAATTCCTTGCAACCGGCCTTAACTTCTACATTTTCCATCCGATTTCAATGAAATTTTCAGGGATCATGTGGATTAAATTGTAGATAGTCCCCTATGAAAATCATAATCCCCGGAACTGATAGAAGCGACTGCGCATGCGCAAACGTGAATTCCTTGAAACGGCCATAACTTCCACAATCTCAATCCGATTTCAATAAATTTTCAGGGATGTTACAGATTAGTATTTAGATGGTCCCCTATGAAAATCACCACCTTCGGACTGATAGTAGCCACTGCGCATGCGCAAACGTGAATTTCCTTGTAACGACCATAACTTCCACATTTTCCATCCGTTTCAATGAAATTTTCAGGGATGTTACAGAGTAATGTTTAGATGGTCCCCTATGAAAATCATAGAGAATTGTTCTTCATAGAGGGATTTATTCATAGAGGGATTGTCTTCTCTGAGAATCTCAAATCTTATTCATGACAAGTTAATAGCTCAGAGGAATGAGTCTTGATTTGAGCTCCAGGGGTCGCGGGTTCGAATCCCAGCCAAGGCTAAGAATTTTTTTGATCCAATCACATACATCTACTCACTCAATTTTTCATCCGAATTTGATGACATTTTCTTGGATTGTCCAGATTAGCGTGTAGATGGTCCCTATGAGGGGGTAGTGAAAGGTACTTAGAGATTGGTGTTTTGAGATTAACTACTATGCATCGGATCATCTATACAATCGGGTTATGGATACGAGGAAGCTATGTGCCACCACCACTTGGCAGACGTTTTTCTATTGTTCCAGTTATTTGTATAAATTATCTAGTTCATTTGTTCTAGTTGTATTTACTTGCATTAGCCTATTCATTTTTTATTGCTCTAGTTAAGCTTATTTGAATTAGTTTTGTAGTTATTATCTAGTTACCTACTTGTTCTAGTTATTTGTATGTTCTAATGTTTGCAAAATTGTTTAATGTTCTAGTTGAAAATGTTTGCTGAAGATAAATACTTCTTTTAAAGATGAATTAAAAAATATTTTTTATTGATACATTGTGGTTTACCGTTTTATTATTCTCCCCTATTTTAAATTCTGGACATTCCAAAACTATACACTGATAAGGATTTTTTTTTTAAATTTAAATTAAGAAAAAGATTCAGCCTAATGTTCACATTACAACACACCCTAACTTACAAATCTCGTTCAGACAACACAACCTAATTGACCACGCAACACCACCCTTATTGCAAATTTCAAACAGCAAACACCAACTAATTGACCGATTTTCATGAAATTATTAGGTATTTGGATTTTTTCTATATGAATGAGTTTTTGAGGGCTTCATAGTGGTAATATGACAAGAAGGTGCATGGTAATAATAATTTATTACAATAAAACAGTTTTTTTGTGTCTCCTGTGAACCTGGGAAAAGTCAATTAGGTGGTGTTGCTTGGTGTTATATAGATTCTATACAATATCAGATATTGTACAACAACAGATATTGTACAACATAGATTCTATGTTGTTCCCTGATCTTTTTGACTATTTGAAAATTTATTACTCAATACCCAAAAAGAAATTCACCAATTTTTAAGAAAATAGCAGTTAGATATTAAACTGATTTGATGATGCTTTTGGCCGGCGTACCCTTTCATCCTCACCTAGTCATACATAAAAAATATCGCATACATTTTTCATAAATCTAGGATCAATTTCAATATTGTATTTCAATTTAAAGCATTTAATAAACGGTTTTGAAAATGACCCACTGCATTTATTTATTCTGTTATGAGTACCTATATTATACTGACAGTAGGTAGTACACAAGTACACAGTACAACCTACATTCTCAAAACTTGAGACTTTAGGACCAATTGGGAAGGTTTGGTGTCGCAGAACCAACAACGCAGGGACCGAGTGATAAGAGCGAAATAAGACCCTCACTGACGTTCTAAATTAATATGTGATGTGAAAAATAGTATTTCCCGATGCTATAAAAGGTATCTGGAAAAAAAAACGGGTCAACTTTTTCCCAGTGAAGGGAGGAGAGAATGCCCAGTGCTTTTGGATGGGAGTAGGCGCAGTTCGATGGCTGCTGGAGTGGGAGAACCGGGGGTTGCCAACCTGGACGCCACTTCCACCGCTTCGTGTAAAGTTTAACTTTTGCAAATCATATACGAAACGTTGTGCAGCGTCCCGAGCGGAATTTCGTGCACTAAATCTATACGAAAACTGAAGAAAACCGTCAAAGTGACGTCCTCTTAAAAAAAAGGGGGGACGCCTCAATGGATCATTCTGTACAAGATGAGCCTGTTGTGTAAAATGACGTCCGTATACGGACGCCACTTTGCACCGGGACGCCACTTTGAATGCAACTTTCTGTAGGGCGGGACGCCAGATGCACGCAATATGCATATATATATATATATATATATATATAAAGTGACGTCCCCCTGAAGGAGTGGTCATTTTAACAAAATTTTGAAATTCCAACATTAATTAAGGCCGAGATACTTGTTAACCGACTCAGATATTCACATTTCGCTTGCTGATGACGTATACAGTTCTTCACATATACGCTGTACATATGAACGCATAGTGGCTTCCGTTCACACAGCAGCTGAATTGACGTCCAGTAAGCTCGAGCTTACTGGACGTCAATTCCGCTGCAGTGTGAATAGCGCTGGCAAGGCGCCGCAGAGTTGAGGGCTGGAACCAGCCGTTTTCAAAGGGTGTGGGAGAATGCCAAATTGGTGAACTCACCCAATTCTATCTCAGAACGTTTCGCAAAATGTGTCAATATAGAAAAGTAGAAGAGAAGTAGAAAAGAACCCCCCCCTCACAAGTTGTTTACATGAAAAATAATGGGTAATTGCCAAAAGGACCAATAAGAGAGAAATGGGGAAAATATAATTTTCAAGAGAAAAAATCATACATAGGAAATAAAATCGGGCCGAGTTTATTAGGCCCCACTTCCCTTCCTAAGGACCAGGAAGTTTAATAATGAGGGAGGGACATTGATTGATCCATAATTAATGGTTCTATATGGTTCGCACAATGTATCACTATAGAAAAAAACGTCTGCCAAGTTGGGTGGGCAGTTATAGCTTCCTCACTCATTGGTAACATGGACGAATAGAATCAGTTGGCGAAAAAATTATGATTCAAAGAGTTATGAATACCAAAATATTGGCGATAATATGCGGGATAGGGTTGCAGGTATTAATGTTTTAATAGTGTTGTAAATAGTTGTGGTATATAAACCACTGAAATAAAAGAACGAAAGAGTGTAGGTATAAACCACCGTCTAGGACCTAACCACACAAATCCCTTAAAATTTCGTCGAAATTGGTTGAATAGTTGGGGAGTTTTGGTT